>OY101448.1:77377130-77783668 GCA_956483635.1 Panzeria rudis
CGTCTTCTAGTACGCTTATCAGTATCATAAACTAGCTTTCTATTTCGGAAATAGTCCTGTATAATTGCCAGTAGATATCCTGGGATGTCTAAACTGACTAAGGCATCAACAATATGCTCCCAGTTTGCCGTGTTGAAGGCATTCTTTACGTCTAGCGTTACAACTACACAATACTCTTTTGCTCCATTTCTCCACCTCTACCCTTGGATATCCTGAGCAGCAGTTTCTACTACAACTTTGATAGCATCTACTGTTGACCTTGCTTTCCTGAAGCCAAATTGGTTATCTGATAAACCGCGGTTAGCTTCAACACAACTTTCCAATCTTCTACAGATTATACTTTCTAGCAATTTCCCACTTGTATCTATCATACACAGCGGCCTATAAGAGGAAGGGTCGTCTAGCGGCTTATTATCCTTAGGTAACAATACTAACTTTTGTCTCTTCCACATTGTTGGAAAAATGCCCTGGCTCAAGCATGCGCTTATTGCTTTCAAAAAATAGTCAGGATGGAGTTTAACAGCTTCTTTTAGTATCATATTCGGAATACAGTCTAAACCTGGTGCCTTCTTGTCTTTAAATTTTGAGACAGCACCTTCTATCTCGGCAATCGTAACCGGAGGAATGTCGAAAAATTCAGCCGGGTAGCTGTGTTGCCATGTCGGAGTTTCCTGTTGGGGAAAGAGATGATCTACAGTTCCCTTGAGGATAGGCTCTTCTCTTGGCGGCGATGGACCAAGACATTTAAGTTTCTTGTCTTATTTGAAATAATAGTTTGCCTGCTATTTGCTCCTGTATAAATGTTTGTAAGTAATTATTCTAAAAGATAAAATTTGTTTATTTTTCCATGTGAATCCAAGTCAATATTAAACAAGTGTTTATAACTTTTAATATCGTCCCGCGATTATTATAATTTTTTTTGTTTTTAGAGAGTAGATATATGTACTATACCAACCCTATACTCATTTTTGTGGTGCATTTTTTTCGCAAAAATCATTCCTCGAAAACAAATGTATCGCTCAATATACAAACATGTTGAAAAATCGAAAAATATAATTTATTTCGGAATCTATTGAACGAGGCGAAAACTATAATTTGAATCCTACCTTCTGATATTTCTATTAGTTACATTGGCAAAAAAATCATAAAATGTACATTGCAAATGAGAATCGCCCATATACATTAAAACTAGGGATGTAACGATACGCCGTTTTGCCGATCCGATACCGATTCCGATACTTAAAAATAAATATCGCCGATACCGATTCCGATACCGATACGAATATTGAAATTGAGTTCAAGTTTAGATTAACAAAACTCAAGAAGGGCAATTTTTTTATTATGCAACATTACAGTGTAAGAGATTATTAATATTTAAAATAGATATTAATACAGTATATAAAATTGGAAGTAATTTTTAAGGAACTACATTTTCATTGCTTTCAAAGAATCTATATTAAAAATATGCAGATCATTAGTAGAAAAGCCAGTACAAATTTGTAATTACTTTATAATTTTAAAAAATACTCGCCATGCTTTTTAAAAAATTTATTTTTTATAGGACATTTATCAACTAATATTCTTCTAAATAACTTATTAGCTTAATTATTAAAAGTCTGCTAAAAGTTTATATTTATTCACTTAAATTTACATGAAAACACAGTTTTGTGTTTAAATTCGCATAAAAAGAAATAAGTTCTGAAAATGGGTAATTTTTCATCCTTTTTTAACCGACTTCCAAAAAGATAACCTTATCAATTCGTGTGTGTTTTTTTTACTTTTTTTGTACACGCATAACTCTGTCATTTGTGAAGCGATTTTAAAAATTATTTTTTTGCTGGAAAGGGTTTGCCTGCAGTTTGGTCCCATAATTTTTTTTTTGAAAATCGGAGGGGGAATTTCGCCCCCCCATGCTGTCATTTGTGAACCGATTTTCAAAATTCTTGTTTTGTTTGAAAGGGTTTGACAAAAACTGGTCCCAATTTTTTTTGTCGAAAATCGGAGAAGCAAGTTTGCTCCCCCTCCCCACCAATCCATAACTATGTCATTTGTGAACAGCTTTTCAAAATTCTTGTGTTGTTTGCAAGGGTTCGCTAGTAGTTTAGCCCCATAATTCTTTTCGAAAATGGGAGGGGGAACCATGTATAACTTTGTCATTGGAACCGATTATCAAAATTTTTATTATTTTTTTTTTGAAAGGGTTTGACTACAGTTTTTTTTCGAAAATCAGTTGTGAAATTTGCTGCAAACCCCCTTCAGGTTGGTACCATAATTGTTCTCCAAAATCTGTGCGGGATTTCCCCTTCCCCCAGAAATATTGATTATCGCATAGATCCTCCATTTATGGGCCGAATTCCAAAATTTATTTTTTGTTTGGAATGGTTTGCCTAGAGTTTGGTCGCATAATTTTTCTACGAAAATCTGTGGGGCAAGTCTTCCACGCCTCCACCCAAAATAGTTATTAGAGCACAATTCCTCCATTCGCTTACCGATTTTCAAAATTGTTTATATGGAAGGCCATCAAGTATATTACTCTTTATACTGAAGTCGGCTTTTTTTCCAGAATTATTTGAGGAATCATTATAGAACACCGAAAAATAAATTTGTCCTAACATCACTTCAAATTCGGTGATTGGTAATGGAAAAACAGAACTTCTTGCAATGACAAGCAAATGTGAAACTAATTAGAAATTATCCAAATTCGCAATATTTCCGGATCGCGACTGCTACATTTTCATAATTTCTTTATAATGTCTTTTTTTGCTGGAAATAAGATTTAAAAAACAACGAATTGAATTTGAGTTCATGGTAAAATTAACAATAAATAAATTATTGTTTTTGCAAAATAACAGCGCAAAATATTATTAATTTTTAAAATTGATATTAATAAGATTTAAAAAATAACGAAATGAATTTAGTTCTTGGTAAAATTAACAAAAAAATAAATAATTTGTTTTAAAAAAACTGAAAAATTTTTTTAAAGTATCGTCGTATCGACAGTAAAATATCGCCGATACCGATGTATCGGAAAATCTGAAGTATCGCCGATATATCGGTATCGGTATCGGTATTCGTTACATCCCTAATTAAAACTCTCTTGCTCTATTCACAAACTATTCTAAAAATTGTATGTTATAACTATTTATTATTTTCTTCAGGCTCAAGGTCCTGAAGAAAATAATAAATAGTTACAAATTCTAAGGTCGAAAAAATTAATTAACATATAATTGTATTGTATATTAATGTTATTAGTGATTTTTACCCAAATAGGTTTTTAGACATATGTTTATATAGAAATTACTAACAACATTTTTACAACAAACAATCATGCTAAGATATGGTTTTTCTTTTTTAAATTCTTTCAATACAGCCATCATATTGCTGCGAAGAAATATTGCAAAGCAATCGTATTTATTAGAAAACCTTTTGTATACTTTACTATAGTAACTAGCCAGCAAAAATATCCGTCTACCGGAAGCAGGTTTGTAAGAGAGAGCTTTCGGTACTCTCCCTTACCAACCTCCTTCGGTATTACACGATTTTTGTATGGGATGTCCCTCTTGGTAGGTCTGAGGTATGAGCTTCTTTCTGTGCATCCTAGATGCATTAACCTCATGTATTTTTTATATGTATATAATTAAAAAATGTTTTGCTCTTTATATCACAATTTTACCATACTTGGATTAATTTTTTATTTGCCATTATTTTATGTTGTTTTTACATTCATTTATGTATTAAATGGTACAAATACAATTGGAAATTATTTACTTTTATTAAATACTTTTTGTTTGCGTATTGAATCAGGAATCGATCCCATGATCTCCACATGGTAGATTAGAACACTAACCACTAAGCTATCGAGGCACATTTATTTTCTTACACAATTCAATAGAAGAATAAGGCCCAAATTTACAGTCATTAGTTAATTATTAGTAAACTAAGATTATAACTATTGTTTAACTAAAACTTCATATTTACAGGGTATTGCTTAACTAAAATTTTTAATATGGGTAAAGAATGGTAACCCTATCAAATATAAATAAACAAGCAAAAATAAAGAAATAAAGAGTATTACACATCTTACGGCGGCAATTTATAAATTTTTACGCATACAAAGCTAATGGAGCAAATGTTTTTTGTCGCTCCTAAAAGTATGCTATATGAACGTAATAATCTTCAAAACATGGTGCAATAACTATGCAGGTTCAATAAATACAACAAAAAACTAGATAATGCTTGTCAAAAAAATACACGTGCTAGACGTTACTTATGTACAAAACTACCAGAACAAAATATAATCAGCTGACGTTATGCTGCCACCTGTATACTTATTGCACCATGTTCCAAAGCATCTAACTAATTGTTAACCAATGGCGTTTGACGGTTTAACTAATGGTAAACAAAGAAGTGTGAATAAAATATCATTGGCTAAACTATTGTCATTAGCTAACTAATGACTGTGAATTTGGGCCTAAAAAAATCAAATTACGAATCAAAATCCACACTCTCATCCATATTTGTACCAACGTAAGCGAGGGATGATGCACTATAAATAAGCTTGAGTTGAATAAAAAACTTCGTGTTTAAAACACATGAAAGAACATAAATAGTCCACCAAATTCATCGTGTGTGTGGTAAGTTTCGTCGCTCGCTTAAGTTATTGCATCCTCGTAAGGCAGAGGGGATGCACTGTATGTTTTTCCGCATCTCCGAAGCACTTCTAATTAATCTACCTGCTTCCTTGTACCAAATTTATTTATACCCAGGTTTGTGCCCAACAGCTTCTTTCGACAAGTTAATTTGGTACAACTCGTAAGAAATAAAGCAATTTAAATAATATGGGTTGAAATAAAGTATAAAAAGCGCTATTTGAAGCAACTTTAATTTTTTTAACATACAAAGATGTACACTCACGAAACTGTTAGCATCGCGAGCAAATGGTTTAGCCATTTTAAAAACTATTTAAAAAATTTATACGTTTTCTGTTAAGTTTGATACTGTAATTTTCATGTCGGAATTTTTAAGACATTACTGGGGGTCTACATTAGCCATGAACTTGGTATGAACATCATGTCGAACATCGCATATGACTAATGTAGACCGCCCATTTCCATGTTTCGTCCATGCTCTGACATCGATGCCCGAACATATGTCTGAGCATCAATGTTCGCCATGAGATTCGCCGTCAACAACCCTTCTCAATAGAAAGAAAAGAGACAGAACAAAATTGGTAAATATTCCATCTCTATTGCACTACCGAAAAACGCATTTATAAGGCAGAACATGGACATCGTACGTATTCACCACAACAAAGAAGTTGATGAATTTTTTAGAGTTGCTCTGCCGGCGTCATGTTCATGTCATGTTTAAGTCGATGGCTCGTGAAGACGTAGGGTTACGTTATAATTTTAAGTGTTTCAAATTTGTTATTTATATTTTATACCCTATTATTTTACAAAAAAAAATAAATAAATTAACTTAACATACCTTGGAAGTATCTAAAGAAAAACTTACCATTTTCCCTGCAAACTTTTTAAAAGTATTCATTTTATCCATTACATTTAAACTAGAAATTTAGTTTTTATGTATTTGTATTCTTTAAATTTTTTTAAAGATAACTTTCTATTATTTCATGTCTTAAAATATTGTTTAAAACTAAATACTTTATACACTTTTTGCACTTATCCATTTGCAAACTAGGAAATGAACTAAAATATGTGCTGCTTATTGTTTAAACAATTAGTTGTTATAGCTGATAGTCGATCGTATAATAACAAATGGCTAAGAACATAAAAACTTTTGAACACTTAATATATTTCCTGCTAAAGCATTATATTTACAGCTTGTATACTATTTCAAAAGTTATGACTTTACAAATATTTATTGATATGGAGCCATCGATACTCAACAAACGGAAAATTATTTCGGCAATTCGTGGAATATATTTATATTATATTCACTTTATTTTTAAAGCATAACGTTAATTTGATATATTTAATTTTTAATTAGAAACTATTAACAGTAAAATTGTTTCTAATTAGAATAAACTTTAACTAAAATGATTTTTTAGCTACGATACTCGTGTAGTAGGCATATGACTCATACTTATGCTTTTAGGCTTGGGGTCTACGTACAGTGTTACCAGGTATACATAAATCATGTATTCGATTCTAAAAAATATGAATATTTTTATTGTCATTTAGAATATTTATTTTTTTTATTTAAAACTAAAGCTATACTTAAAAAAGAAATTAACAAAGATTTTTATAAATATATGACATTCTTCTTTTCATTTAAAAAGGAAGTTATTCATTTTTCGCTGCGGTTGGTAGGTAGTGATGCTAGCCTATTAGCCCAGATGTTGTGGGTACGATTCCAGCCAATGATCTTGATGATTTGATGAAAAATCTGCTATTTTCGGAGAAAAATTGCCATCTTAGCACTCTAGTTTCGATAAATCGGCAAGAAAATCGGGCCAAAATTTGTATTAATAATTTGTATTAATAAGAAAACGAAAATATAGCAATCGGCAGTAATTTCATAACTGGAGAATGGTTTGCCCTATTCTGTTGCGCTATCTTTAAGCCAAGCGAACATTGCTTCGAAGTCCGGCCATTAGTTTCAGAGATATCGTAAAAGTTTGAGACTAAAAATTAAAAATTGCATAAACAATTTTAAAAATTGTGTCACTAAATTGTGAACAAAATCAAAAGTTGTACATCAATTTCCTTAGGAATATATTAAGCTATTGATACTGGACAAGAAAGTGGGACCGTAGGTGTATTTTTATTTTTTTATAAATTTTTAAGATAAACATTTTGAAATTTTTTCATGAAATTTTTACTTTAATTTTCATTTAATTTTAACTTTTTATGATATCTCTGAAACTGATAGGCGGATTTCGACACAATTTTTTGTAGAATGCTGGTTTTTCTTTTTTAATGAATAGGGCAAACCATTCCCCTAATATATTTTGTTTAAGTGCCTTCATTTTCGAAATATCGGTATATCTCGAAAACAAAAACAAAATTTGAGCTCAGATTCGCGTTCAGCGGTTCAAAGAACTAAAGAAACAACTTTAATTTCCAGGGAACGAAAATGTTTACCGAAACTTGCAAATTTGTGGGCTTTTTTTTCGTGTTTTAAAAGTTATGGCTTATTCGATATTTTGCTGTTTATTTTGTTAAATAAACGCTTTAGATAAAAGTTGGTAAGGGAAAAGTTGTTGGAAAGCTTCACAGACTAGAATTTTTTAAGAGAAAATTGTTCATGATGTGGTCATATTTTTCGAGTTTTGGATGGGTCATCAGGCCACAGAAATGTAATTTAATCAAATTTCAGCCGCAAGTCTGCACGGGAAGGCGTGGTCCCAGGGGCATGAAATTTTTTAAGACCCATTTTTGCATCAAGCCTCCACTTTTTGTGGGGTGAGACCAAAAATATTTCCACTTTAAAAAATAACGGAAATCCTTATGTACATATTTAGCTTCTCCCTTTGATAAAATGTACACACAAAATTTGTATTTCCACATTTGACTGGCATAGTAAACTTGAGTGTATGTAGCACAGGTAGCACATGTGGCTGTGTGGGTTTTGTGTAAACTGATGTTAAGCATGTGCTCTGTTCTGATTCCTTTTCTGGGCAAAGTTCACCGAAAAGTGCATACACTTTGGCTGCTTGATAAATTTTTTGTTGAATAGTGACTGCAATACTTGGGAATGGATATATTGTACAGCCTCTTTGTTGACACATCTAAAGCGTAGTATGCAGCTCTGCCTGAAATTCAGGCTGCCATAAAAAACAAACTGAAATTCAGGTTGGTAAATTCCTTAAAGAAATTTCCGTTTACTAGTACGCAGTTCCAAAAGAAAAGTACACGGAATTTTGGCATTTATTGTCTATTACAGGCGTGTTATAACAATAAGTGGAGAGTTTTTTCCGTCAACTGAAACAAAACTTGTTCAGACAATTGTTTGGTCACGGAATTTTTGACATTTCTAATTTTTTGTACATTGTAACTAACTTTTAGTGTTTTTGTGTGTTGTAAATTAAAAAATATATAAATTTGTGTGTATGCTAACAAAACTCTGTATATAATTCTACTCGATTATTTTTCCGTGTAGAAATAAATGCAAAACTCCAAACCTGAATTTCAGTGAGAACTGCATACTACGCATAATGTCTTCATAAAAAAAACTCCTTACAGGCTCTAATTCCTACCAGTTGATAAGCACATCTTACAAAATTGTTCTGAACAGTGCACGATGGGCCAGGATCCCAGAATTTCGGCCATAAATAGAATATTAATTTGATGGCGGTCAAAATTTTAAAAAAACCTAATTTTTAGTTTTTTTTTTTAAATGGCAAGAGAAACTCTGGAGATTTGTGATAGATATTATTTAAATAAAAAATTTTTTTTAATTCACAATGGTGAAATCAATATGGCGGCTATAGTACTGATACTTTTTTAAGAGATCATCATTATTTTCTAATTACTGTAACCGCCAGTTCTTGACTTAATAATTAAATGGTTTTTAAGCTTAATTTCTATTTAAACAGAAAATTAATTTCTATAGATCATATTTAAATATAACTTACATATGTTTCCAGTCTTGTACATTTAAATTCGATTTAAGTTTTATAAATTACCATATGATTTTGACTGCTTCTTGTTCTTGTGGAAACAAAAAATTGTGGCCGCTAACAATTCAACTTTTGTTGTCGAGAAATTTGGGCTTTCATTGTCTATATTTGTCTTTTTGTGATTTTGTAAGCTGTTTTTATTATTTTAAAACATTGCAGAAGCTCTTCATTATTCTTATTTCCTGAATGAAGAAAAATTAATTTCTTGGGATTTTTCTTTGTTTATGTTGAACAGCTGCTTTTTCTGGGAAATTTAGGGGAAATTTGTGGTATTTTATGGTGCTACCATATTTTTGTCACAATTAAATAAGAACAACTAAATACGACTGAAAAACAAAAGTTGTATTTAATTACAATTTAAATTTATATGAAAATTAACTAAATAAATATTTATTTACTGACTCAAAAACTGGGAGCGACACAGGTCAAAGATCGACAATATGGAGGTTTTTAGAGTTGCGGACTAATAATCCGATAATAAAATTTAAAAATCCAATATGGCAGTCAAAATATTTAAAACATCAAACTCTTAATTTTTTAAAAAAGACAAATAAAACTGTGGGACCTTGTGATAGGTATTTTACAAACAGACATTCGGAATTTAAAATTGTGAAATACTCTATACTTTGCCATAATCGTTCTTTTTAGTGACTAGTCATTTTTGTTCAGAGCAAAAATATGAACAATTTCGTTCTTTTCGTTCAGTTGCTCACTTTTCACGTGCACTGAATGATAGAACAGCTATTCAAACATAGTGGGAAATATTATTACATATCAAGCAAATTGCTTAAAAGAATTTAATATAATCCAAATTAGTTTATTTAGCAGATATTGTTAATGTATTACGAGATAAGTTGTCGAAAATTAAAAATAAAGTTTTTTTTAATCTATGGATTGTATAGCCTTTTGTGCTTGAAACTAGCGGGAAGTTTCAATATTTTTTTCTTTTGCTTAATTTCAAAATTAAACTTTCCCAAATATAGGTAACATACATACATACATATCGCTCAATTACTAGAAAAATGTCATAACTAAAAAAAATTAGTTTTGCTTGATATGACTTTAAAGTTTTTAGCTTACATACAACTTAATGGAAACATAAAACTGAGAGGTGTTATACATACCATGACCAACTGTACACTATTATAGTGTACACTATTTAATCCTCTTGTCCACTATTTTTTTGTGTACGCTATTTGTAATTTTTTTTAATACATGGCCCTTATGTACATTATTTTTTCTCACAAATGTGCACTTTTGTTCACCTTTTTCATTATTTCCAGCATATTTAGCAAACAATTTGAAATCAGCTTAAATTACATAAAAAACCTAGCTGGAAACCCAAAGCGTTTGATATTATTACATTCAACAGAGCCACATGACAAGTGGTGATAAGCAAAATACACGTGAGCACTGACGATGGAAGTGTAGCGGCTTCAGAAAGTGGCGCTTCCCTTGTTCCTTGGTATATTATTCATGCCCAATTCTTTCTGAATATATAAAGAACGATATGGCGATATTAATTCTGCATTATTAAGGAAAAAACTATTTTTTGAGTTATGATATTGTTTGAGTAAATGAGCGATTTGTAAGTATAATACGTCTATGAAAAAAAATAAAATAATGTGTACATACATATCTATAAAAATACTACATAGCATACAAGGAGATATATATCTATAAATGATAGTGCCATCATCAGCACTTCTTTTTTAAATGCAGAGGAATTTTTATAATTCGTGTGACTCTCTTAGTCCAACAAAACTTTGAAATATTTGATATATTTATTTGGAGAATTCTTATAATACATATACATATAATATTTTGCATTGGTAACACTGTCTACATTTTCTGTGACTTTGTGATGTTATGATTAGATAACGTTTTTTTATACCCAGTTTATTCCAAAGTATGAATGTACTCATGTATCTAATTATTATCAGGCATTTTATCTTATCTTATGATAAGTTTACTTATTTTTTTATAACTATTGTTTTTATTAAAACGAGTAATTTTGAAAACTTAAACTCATATAGGAAATAAAACTGGCATATACAGGCTGTCCCATTAATCAACGTCAAGCCGAAAGCGGATGATAGGGTAAGTAGTGACTGCTCCAAAAAAAATTTGAAAAAAAATCTTTGTCACTTATTTTAAAAGGTATTGCCAATTTAAAAAAAATCACCCTGTAATGATCTTTTTATTGCTGTGACTACAAATCTTCTCTTTTCTAATTTTTTTTTCTCCTATATCATTGTCAGATATCCTTCTGTAAATGGCAGTTAAGAATCCATACTGCAGTGGCCTGATTTTCAAAGAAAATCTTACATTTTGTCAAACGACGTACTTAAATTTATTACTACTCCAAACTTTAACCGGTCGTGTTGAAAAAAATGTACTAGGTATTTTTGGCAAGTGACATCAAAAGTTGGCGCGTTTAGCACGAATTCCAAAATAGTATAATACTTGGCCGATTTGTTTTTCAGACTGCAAAAAAAAAAATTTTTACAACAAAAATACCTATTTTTTTAAGTAAAAAAATTTGTTTAGCCGTTGTTCGAACGGGGTTTCAATTTAAATAAAAAAACGTTCGAATAACAACTAAAAAAATAGATATTTTTGTTGGAAAAAACATTTTTTTCGCAGTTTGAAAAACAAATCGACCAAGTACTATACCATTTTGGAATTCGTGCTAAACGTGCCAACTTTTGATGTCACTTGCCAAAAGTACCTAGTACATTTTGTTCAACACAGCTGGTTAAAGTTGGGAGTAGTAATAAATTTACGTACGTCGTTTGGCAAAATGTAAGATTTTCTTTGAAAATCAGGCCACTGCAGTATGGATTTTCAACTGCCATTTACAGAAGGATATCTGACAATGATATAGGAGCAAAAAAATAAGAAAAGTGAAGACTTGTAGTTACAGCAATAGAAAGATCATTACAGGGTGATTTTTTTTTAAACTGGCAACACCTTTCAAAATAAGTGACATAGATTTTTTTTCTAACTTTTTTTTTGGGCAGTCACTACATGCCCTATTATCCGCTTTCGGCTTGACGTTGATTAATGGGACACCCTGTATATATTAGAAATGTTGAATATTATTTATTTATAAAGTTTCTTTTGTATTATTAGCCAATGTCCACTTTCAAAACAAAATAAATTTTTTAATAAAAATTTGGAGCGTTATTTTTGAAGCGGGCAACCCAACAAATTTTTTCCCCGAAATTCCTTGATATTTGGCATAACAACAGTCCTAGTAGGTATACACAGCGTCTTCACGAGACATTAACTTTGAGATAAAATGAGAAAAAACGTTATTCATTTACTTAACACAGAAATTTTTATCAAAAACACCGCTTTTCATATATTTTAATAAACACTCACACATACACACTATTTTATTTTCATGTAATGTTTTTTTTTTACAGATCATCTCATAAGATTGTTGCTATAATAGTTATTACACAGCGTCTTCACGAGACATTAACTTTGATATAACATGAGAAAAAACGTCGGCAGAATACTAAAAACAAAATGTCTAATTTTCTCTTAATCTCATACTAGGGGAAGACGCAATTTTACTTTTCCGATAAGATTTCATTTTATGCAAATGCTCATCGAGTTAACATGTACTACTTTTGCATAATTAGTTATTTTATTTTTTAATTTTTCACACAAATTTTAATTCATAAATCAATTACACACATTTATTCACTTATTTAACAGAGAAATTTTTCATTTATTTTAATAAACACCCACACATGCACACTATTTTATTTTCATGTACATGTGTTTTTGGCAGTTCATCGCATAAGATTGTTGTTATAAGAATTCTTATAACAACGCTCTCATAAAAATTCTTATAGCATTGAGATAACACTAATTTGAATTCTACACGTAACATAATTCTCTCTGCGATTGAATTTGACAATCTCATCTTACATATTATGTTACGTGTAGACCAGAGATGCGCAAAATTTAAACTGTGATTGTATTTCTGCTTATGCTGACTTTAGACGACATGTTTTTTACATATGGCTTGTTAGGTGTGTTAGACATATGTAACTTCGCATGTTTGTCAAAAGTGCGTCACACAGAAAATAGATTTTGACACATGTCTGAGATTTTTCTATCAACAACGTGCATGTGCTAGTAAATTTGAGAGAGCTTATGAATGTGTGCGACTCACAGATAATGGATTTGACATATTTCTGGCGTATTTCTACCAACAAAATACATGTTTTTTTTGGTGTTGTATTTGTTTTAGTAATGCTGGTACCTGTAATGAATATGCCTTGGCCAAAAGTGATGTATTTGGGGGCGTGGCAAAAACTCTTTTTTGCAGTTCTCAAAATTTCGTGGATATACGTTTCATTGTATTGCGAGTGATCCACTTTTTTGTTTTGTATGTTCATCGACCTGTTTTAATTAAAATGTATGTGTAGAAAAAAGCTGAACACACAAAGCTTTAGAAAGGCTTTCTTGCCACGCGCAAAAAATTTGTGATTAGGGAGGAATGATCCGATATGGCATAAGTAGCGTCCAGAATCTTATGTCGGATTAAAAAGTCACCAAACAATATTGAGGCCATAGGCAAGCCATGAATAACGATACGTAATATGTTATGATCGGACTACAAATGGCGACGCAGGGCACAAAAAACTAATAGGGTGGTATCCGGAGGCGTAGCAAAAAATTAAAAAAGATATTTTTGGAATTGTTTTTAAGTAATTTTTAATCCTAGGCGCTGACTAGATCAACTTTTTTCGAACCACCTTAATATACATACATGTTTCTATTAAAAAACTAACTGTAAAAATCCCATTAAGTTTCATCTTTAATTAATGAGTAATGAATGTATTGATTTTTATCCGACTTCAAAAAAAGGAGAAAGGTTATCAATTCGGCATGTATTTGTTTTAAGGATGTTTTCTCAAAACTCCGCCACTTATATACCGATTTCGGATTTTTTTTCAAAGAATGTGCTTCCAGATTTGTCCCCTTGAAAAGTGGACGGCGTCACGCCCGTAGAAAGTAAGTATACGTACCTTTCCATCTACATCTACTCAACCGATTCCTATGAAACTTTGCACTCACATTAAGCTTCTGTTCGAATACTACATCATGATTAAAAAAGTGGGCAGTGTCACGCCCATGCAAAGTAAATATTCTTTATCAACAACTTCTACTAAACCGATTCGCATGAAACTTTGCACACACATTTAGTTATTATTACAATGCAACTCTATGGTTAGAAATGTGGGCAGTGCCACGCCCATGAGATGTAAATATTTATTTAAGCTACATCTACTTAACCGAATCTTATGAAATTTCGCACACAATTAATTCTCGTGAAAGTACATCATTATGACAAAAATTATGGGCAGTGCCACGCCTATTTTTTGTCGGTTTTTTTTATTTGATTACAAATAAAAGTTATAAATTTCAATATATAGAAGGCATTGAATACACAAGAAACAATAAAAATTAAATGTCTCGGCTAAGCATTGAACTCATACCATTTTTAGTTATTGTTTTATTTTATGCCAAGTGTTTTTTTCATTAGGCTACTGCACAACAATTTTGTTACAAGGTTAAAAATTTGTTTTCACAAATAGAAACACAAATAAAAAAATTGTTGCTTAACCAGGGGTTGAACTGTTAATCGTCTGTATGATAAGCATATACACTAGTACTCTGCCAATAAGAGAAAGAGAATGGCTTGTTTAATTACTACCCAGCTAAATATAAATGAATGCGTTCAAAATGAAATAGTGTTTCATGCTTTCTTGAGCACTTGTTTCTTCGAATGCATTCTGAATGCCATCGTAAATAAAGCTATAGCTTTTGAACTCATTAAAAACGCATGCGATTTCACTAGGTAATATATTGCATAAAATATCCACTGAAAAAGGCGTGCAAAAACGGAATTAAATCATTACATTGGCAATTTTCATAAAACAAGTCTTAGCTCCTGCAAAAAATAAGAAGACAATAGCTCAGTGATAGAGAGCATGTCTTAACAGTCAGAAGAGTATGGTTCGTATCCCAGCTGCGGCATTATTTGTTTTATTTTAATTTTTTATATTTACATGAAAAAACGTCATCGAATCAGGGAACTTGCATGGGTTCAATTCATTAATTTTAATGGAGATCAATTTATTAAAATTGTCATGTAAACACATGATCTCCAATGTCACGCCTGTGTTCAAATCATGGATGTTTCGCCTAAATCGAACCACTTCGTCGTCATTCAAACACATGATTAAACTACTTTCTTGTCACGGAAGATTTTGCTGGGTAGTAAGTAATTGTTCAACTACTGTAAAGTAATTCAGACGGTATGTAGTTTGTGGTTAAAAAGTATGTTGCTCGGTAATGACAACTCATTACCAAGTTTTTGCAGGGATGTTTGTTTAAAAAAAAACCCTATCATAATTGTCTCTGCGTATGGGGAAATTTTTATTTTAAACCAATACCGATATAAAATGTTATGCTAATACATTCTTAAACTTGGGTTTTTGACAGAAGACTTAGGCTTTTCACGTTTCTGTTTGCCCTCTATGTACCCTATGTTGAAAACTTTTGTTTTGTTTATTGTTCAAATCACATGAAATAAGGTAGCCGGAACTCTACAACAAAACTAATATTATTGTTAAAAAAAAAAACATAAAAATTTGCTGTGCAACTGCGACTACCTTGGAATATAATTTCTTATTGTTCAGTTGGGCTGTACTTTTCTTCAAACAATTTGTAATCTGACATTATTAGAAGCTATTAATAGAAAACAATATGCATTAATAAGGCTAAAAGAAAATCAGAAACGAAAAAAAGTCTCCAAATTAATTTAAAAACACCAAAACTGTGAATTAGGTCGACTTCTTCGGAAACGAAAACTCACTTTAGTGCAAAAACTTTATCAATTTAGAAAATATTATTTTAAAAAATTAAAATTAAGTGCTCATTAACCCTGATAAAAAAATTAATCACTACATTATCTCTATTTCAAAAATCTTTTAAGTTTAATATTTTTAAATACTTGACGTATAACTAATATTGAAATAATAGAAATAAATCTTTGTTACTCATACGAAATGTATTACTTTAAGTAAATAGACTTACCATTTTGACGGATTAAGAAATAAAATTATTTTGTTTTCAAACACTTCTTGATTGCAATTAACTTGAATTTTTTCAGACAATATTTATTTCCTTTTATTATTTTATTAATGTTACAAATTCGATCGATTATATAAATTTTAGACAAACTTTTTTTGAAATACTTTACATGGATTTTTGTCACTTTATCTAACCACTTTTAAATTATTTGCACGATAATTAAGACGCTAATATTAATAAGCGATTATGAACGCTATTCACTAATAAAATAATTTTATAGAAATGTTTTACATAAATAAAACAAGTTATTAAAAATTTCTTTTTCAAAATTGAATGGTCGAACGGATTCTTTTCAACACAAAGTGCAGAGTTTGTTATAAAATATTTCAACAACACACTAAATCACTTAATATTAACAGTTTTATTATTTGACACTTATCAAAGACCAATACAAAACTGTAAATATCATTGCGAAATAAATGTACAAACACAATTAGGCGTTTTTTTATAAAACCTTTAATTCGCTTTTTGCTATTATTTAACATAGATTTAATAGTATTTATGAGCAAAAAACGCTTGGCCCTTCACATTATTTTACTCACTAAATCGTAAACCACAGCTCATACAATTTGAGACAAAAATCGACACCACAATATTGTGTTTTAGCATTTAAAATCAGCTTAAGAGAAAGAGACCGGTACTTGTTGCAAAAAAAAAATATCGGTAATATTAATTCCAAGAAATATATGAAAAGGTTTTTTTTTTTGTTTTTGGCACCTCTATTTCTAATATCTTATCAGTTGATTTTGTAATTGCTTTTCGGCTTCACACGCGATACAACAATTCCACTGATGTTATTCTAATAAAGCAAGTTTACCTGTAGTACAGGTAAACTTGTTTTATTATTCGGTTTATTCATAGAAATGCTTAAAGCTATAGCACATACAAACCCAAATATTCATAAATAAATAAAATGTATTTGAAATCTATTTTAAGAAAATTTTGTATGAAAAATTTGACATAAAATACATTTCAAACTCATTTTAAATTCTATGAATATGGGGGAAAGCATTTAGAGTCTAACGATATGTCTAAATTTTAGATCCGTCAATTGTGAACTCAAAGTCAGCGTATTCCTAAAAATTCAAGTTTTAATATATATATTTCTTATTGAGAATTTCTGCATTTTGAAACGAGGAGTATCGTATAAATTTGAGTACCAAGATAACGAATCTAAAAAACGATATAGTCCTCAGGGCTCCCATGTTTTCTTTCGAGTCGCATCCCCAATTTGAAAATTATCATTCCCGAAATTCCCCAAGAAATCAATGTGTATGTATCGGCACCAAAAATCCCCACTAAAAATAATACTACTTCCATTTCATTTTTTCTAAGTATTAACTTATGAATACTTTATTGAACTGTAGCTCATTTCATTTTTACATATCGTTGGTATACGTTGGCAACTCGTAACTGATTTTTTATTATTTTTCACAAAACGCAGAAAACATTATATAAATTGCTAAAAACTTTTCTATCTTCAAAATATAAAACCGAAATTAGTTAAGCATATATACTAAATTAATTTTCAATTATTTTATTTCTTTTCCAGCCTATTTATTCACTTTCAGCCTATTTATAATGGAAATTCTTCACCTAAAAAGTTGTAAAAATCAGTTATGTGTTGTCAACATATGACCATCGATGTGGTGTATATTTAAGTATATATTTGTGTGTGTATTTCCAACATATTAGTTAAGCTGATTAATGAAATCAAAAGCTCTTCTTTAAAGTTAAACAATTTTGCCACTTCTGGAGATGGATCCAAAGTGTCACAACAGTTCCATTATTTTTCAATCTGTACTTCTAAACGTTTTAAATTTGTATGAAAAATTATTTAAATGTTTCCATAGAAATTTCAAAATAAAAAAATTTTTTTTTTGTAGTTTCAAAATATGTCCCTAAAGCCCCATTCACACTGTCTCAGTAATCACAATAGTTGCTGTTAAGACAGCAAAGTCTCAATATCAAATTCGGCTTGATAGTGCGATAGTGGCAATTACTGTCACAATTTTTCATAGAAATGAACTGCCGTGGCAGTACTAGCACGACAGATACTGTCATGGTGTGAACGGGGCTTAAGTCTCAACAGACATTCGAGCAATTCGTACTGTATTTTCTTTCTAGTTTTTGTATTTCTTGAAACGCAATGTATTGAAATTAAAATAATCCAAGAAATAAATAAAAATATATAAAGCAAAATAAAAATCCCCTAAAAATCTTTTAAGATCCCCAACGCATAAAAATGATCCCCAATGAATTCCCGAATCTCCAAACCAAAACAAAATTTCTTATTCCCATTTCGAAAAGAAAATTTCCGATTTGGGGATAAATCTCCCAATCTGACAACACTGATCGTTCCTAACTTAGCTTAAACTTTAGCGGTGTTTTAATTACATAAATAAATTAAGAATTAAAAAGCCAAATATAAACAAATAATATTTGACGAAAAGATATAAAATTTGTTGCTAAGCTCTTTTAATAGAATCGCCCTTTTTCCAGTTGTCGTTGTCAATGTAATTTTCAATATTTTTCAATTAATGCCATTTTGTTTCAACATTGACATCAATTCGATACCAAGAGTCTTGCGATGTCGTTGATTGCTTATCGTCAGTGTGAACAAAACAAAAACACATCTATAATATTTGAGGTAGCTGTCTTATTTTATTTGGTACTAGCTTTTTTCGACCCGGCGATGCACGGGCCTTGAACATATTGAGAAGAAGTCTTTAATGCGTTATTTATCGTCTATCTGGTCTAGCAATATGGACGAAATAACTATGCCAAAAAAAACCGACTTCAATTTAAAGATCCCATTGAACAGATTGCAAAACGGACACAATATTGCATTAGGTAAAATGGTGTGCTAGAGCTGTCAGACAATCGATAGTACTATCGATAGATCTGTTTCCCTTGGACTATCGATGGTTTTCTTCCGATGGCGATACTATCGTTGAAGTTTTATAAAAAATTGCCAGTAAGCCCGATGAAAAGTGATGACAGCAGCTCACTTAATTTTTAAAAATAGTTTTTTTTCTGTTTGGCAACACGGATAAGCTGCAGCTGTTACTAACAGCCTGTTAGCCATTCGGCTTATATTTTTGTTGACAAAACACTGGTGACGGTAAAATTTTATTTAAGCAAAAGGTTTTATATATTTCTAAATAACTGTTTTTATGTTGAATCATGCGAATATATTTAGAAGAAGACGGTTGTGGCCTTAAGTCAAGAATATCAATCAACAGTAAATTTTCAACAGTAAATTAAAATAAACAAAAGTACGATTTAACAGCCCTTTTTAAACTGAAAATTTTAGCTTAATTTTTTTCTGTGCTCTCTATTGGCTCCGGAATTACGGTGTTCAAAACTTTTACTTTTAAATGGTCATAACTCCTACAATATCTGAGGGATATAAACGATATGGGTATCATTTTAAAGTGATCTAAAGTACATATATCAATACCTTTTTTTTAATTATTCACAAGACCGGAAACAAGTCAAGAATACCGACACTGTTTAAAACTAAAAAAATAGGGTAAAAGCACTTTTTAACAAACAAATTTTAGTGTAAGTTTGTCGGCGCTCTCTCTCTTGTTTCGAGAGTTACGGGGTTCAAAACTTTTATTTTCAATTGCTCATAACTCTTATAATCTGGAACAGATATAAACATTTTAAAGTGTGAGATAACTGCGTTTTTACGTAAATATTTTTTTATTTCATTTGGCTCGAAATGGGTTTATGAATTTTAAAATTTTATGTACCAGTAGAAAGGTATTTTAGAGTACTTTGATTGGTTTGTTGGTTAAAAAAAGCTATTACCAGATGTTTTTGTTTTTTTTTTTTAGTTTTAAACAGTGTTGGTATTCTTGAACTATTCCCAGTTCTGCGAATAAGTACAATAATAATTTTAAAATTTCGATACTACCGATACTATCGATAGTTTTTCAACAAGCTATCGAAAATATCGAATGCTGTGACTATCGGTACTTTGCCACCTCTATGATGGCTCTACTAATTGTGTGCTTGTCCGCAATTTTTATAGTAATAAACCTTTCATGTCCTTTCAAATAAAACATTTTTAAATCGGTCAAGAAATGGCGGAGTTATACGATCGATAATCAATATATCGGGCTATCATTTTTTCCATCCCATATCCATTTCTATAGAACCAAATTTCAAGCAAACCCTTTCAAACAAAAAAGTTATTAGACAGAGCTAATCATGGGGGAAAGTAGAAATTACACACAATATGTGTAATTACACACAGACTGGCAGCACTGGAAACAACACCAAAAAATATTATATCAAATCTATAGGGCTAACTCTGGAATTACCTCCAATTGACCCTCGCCGTTATATAATAATATTTTAAATATTTCTTCAGTAAGACACAAAGATCTCAAGATATTATCAGAGTACGAAAAAACGCAGCACAGCGCCGCTCATTTTGCTCTTTTTTGCGCTTTGCGCAAAGAGCGGCGCCGATTTATTATTGCGCTTACACCGCGCCAATATTTTCGCACTGTGCATAAAAGGATCAAGCGCAAAAAGGAGCATTTTCCTTTGCGCTTTTTGTTTGCGCAATGCGCAAAAAGAGCCAAAAGAGCATGAAATGCGCATGACGCATTTACAGTAGTAAAAAAATTTTTAAAAAGCAATGGGCGTTATTTCCATGGAGGCTATTACATGCCATCGTAATTTTTTTTAAATCACCGTATGGCACTTCCGGCTTAGGGGCTGGACCGGGAATTGGGTCGGTAGTGCAGTTCATATATCCGGTTCCGGTCTCGACCGAAAGTTGGGTTGGTAGTGCAGTTCACACTTCCGGTTTAGGGACTAGACCTGAAATGGGGTCGGCAGTGCAGTTCATATTTCCGGTTCCGGTCTGTACCGGAAGTTGTGTCGGTAGTGCAGTTCACATTTCCGGTTTAGAGACTAGACCGGAAATTGAATCGGTAGTGCAGTTCATATATTCGGTTCCGGTCTGGACCGAAAATTGGATCGGTAGTGCGGCTCATATTTGCGGTTCCGGTCCGGAAGTTTGACCCATCTAGGGGCATCATATTTGTATGGGATCAAGAACAAAAAAAGGAAGAAGAACGATATAATGCTACAAATCCAAATGTCTTAAAATTACGCCAATACGAAAGATGTATGTATTTTGCAGCACTGAATAAAATCAAACTCACTACTGTTGGCATAAAAAAGAGCATGCGCAATGCGCCGCTCAATATGCGCAATGCTCAGCGCAAAGCGCTAGATAAAATTAATAAATGCGCATTGCGCAAAGAGCGGCGCTAATAAATCGAATGCGCATGCGCTGCGCTAACCAATTGCTCCTTTTTTTCGCTCCGCTCCTTGCGCCTGTGTGCATTTTTAATATGCTTTTAAGAAATGCGCAATGCGTAATGAGCAAAAGGAGTGCGCAAATCCGAACTCTGGATATTTTGAAAACCTTATACAAAAACTAATAATAATAATAATATATATTAATTTAAAATTTCGTCATTAATTGCGGTTTCACTACAAGAAATAGACCAAGCAGATAACAATTAAAGGTTTTTTATTATAATTATGATTTATTTGTTAATTCTCTTAAGCATGGTATTGTGTTCAACATTTCATGTGAAATGCTGTCAAAACACATATAAAAAAATTGGCATGAATAATTCATGAAAAAATGTTGCTTAAGTAGTACTCTGTTTTTCTTAAGGCAAACATATGAAATGTACTGGCAACATTTTAAGTTTTCATGCGAAATAATATGAGTGACACTTTTTGCGCTTGGAATTTACAACAAGATTTTTACTAGATTATAACAAACATACATACTTTAGGTACAATTTAATTTTTTAACATATCTTTGTTTGCAATTTTCATAGATTTATTTATTTATGACAGAAAAATATATCGTAAGCCATATAAAGTAGCATTATATTAGAAATAAACCATTAAAATTAAAATTTAAAAAAAATCAAAGGTTATATTTCCTAAAATTATGGTGTAATTTTAACTAAGTGAAAAGGTAGAATGGCATTTACAAAGTTTTTTAGTTAATTTCCAAAAATTTTAGTTGATGTCAATGTTCGAAAAATCAACTAAAAATTTTGTTAAAACTACTAAATTTTTTTCTTAAATTACCTATGATAACAAGGTCAATTCAACCTTTTGTTTTTGGTAAATTACCGATGATTTTAGTTGACTTTTAAATAAGTTTTATATATTTTTTAGTTTTATTTGTATAGACAATCATAAAAGTAATAAGTTAGAATAAATGATGATTATACCGGCACACAAAAAAATAAAAGTGTACATTCGACTTGGTCTACCTACTACGTATATTTATTTTGACGCGCCGAATCTGAGTTCCGTTCGGCCAAATTTCAAGTAAATTACGGAAAACACAAACAATTTTGGAAAATAAAGTTTTTCGCAATTTACTCGAAATTTTGAAGGTGTACGAATCATACGGATATCAGATTCGGAATCAGCACGACAAAATACATATAGGTAGGAGGATCCGGCCAAATAAATGTACAGTCAACTTTTGTTCTTTTGTGTACCGGTGTTATAATAATAAAAATAATTACACCAGTAAAATTAATTAATAAATTATCGTTTCGTAAGCCAATCAACTCTTCTCTTAGATAAGGTCTTTATCCCAATCATTCCAAACTGTTCCTCATTCCAAAGTTGATGTTAATCTATAAAAGATGTGTGTTTATTCCAAAACAATCAATAAATGTTTATTTAAAATCATATGTACTTACCGCTTTTCCCCAAATATATTTTCATTTGACAAAAAAAAATAAAAAACAAGAACAAAAATACTTTCGAATAAGGCACCTTATTCTATTAGCTAAATTAGCTTGGATTTTAGGTAAAATGTATTCTAAAAATTACCTAATGTCATAGTTAAACACACCCAGGATTATTAATTTCATATAAAATAATTTTACCTATGCAAGCTTAGTTAATATTACCTCTTATATTTTTTGTGTGTATATTGGACTAAAAATATCTGATATACTTAATTTCAGAGCAATACTGCCATTTGAAGCAAAGTTACAGTAATTTTGACTTAGCTGCACAATCAACTTTTCACGATTTTTAGTGCAGATAAGTTAAAAATGCTGTTATCTTAAATGCACTTACCTGCCTTGAAGTGCACGTAAACGCAATCATTTAGTGTGTGCAGTTAACTTTGATTTTTTATATGAAAATAATTTAAAACTGCAAAAAATATGTTAAATGAGCAGGTATACAAAGTGCACTTAAAAAGGATTTTGAAGAATAATCACAGAAAACAAATATTTTGTGCACTTAAGTCAAAATGCAGCTAAGACTGATTTTTTGTATGAAAATAGTTTTGAAATGCCAAAAATTTAAGGCGCTTATCTTAAAAGTGCAGGTGTAAAAAGTGCACCTAAAAATTAATTTGTATGGGATTTTAAAGAATAGTGGCACAAATTTAGAATTTTGTGCAGTTAAGTTAAAAGTGCGCTTAGGCAAAAGGCAGTTAAATCAAAACTACTGTAATAAAAAAAAAGCTTCTCCTGTAAAGTTTTATTTATTCTGGTTACGATTTTCGTGCGGTTACGACTCGTTATGTCAAATAGATTTATTAAGTTTTATTTACAAACGTAACTTTCATTTCTTTTTCATAACATAAAAATAATAACAACTTCTTAAGCCTACTAGCTAGGGTAATGCTACAGCTTCATGGAAGAACTAAGGATATAAGAAATAAATTACTATTTTAGTAAATAAAGTTATAGCACTTAAAAATCCACAGAGTTAAGTACAATTTTCTTTAAATACGTTTTTCTGAAAATAGCACGTATTACTTTGAGGGCATAGTCCGGCATCAAACAAGCAACAGCAGTTACTAAAGTAAATAACCAGGCTGACAAAGAGCAGAATAAACGATTATAGGCGTGATATAAACCAGGATTATTAGGACTGCAACATAAAAATTAATATTTTCAAGTTGTATAAGTTATAAAAATATTTTTGAAACAAACTTACAAATCTATAAAATTATAAATGATTGTACTGATAGCAAAACCAAAGACTGAGAGCACTGTGATCGTTATGTAAATATAACTCAAAAAGTTCGATTCCATTAGCAGCTTCAAATTGCCAACAATCACTACCATTTGTATTAGCAATGAGCCAAATATATAAATGTCAGCAGTTTGTCCATTATTTAATATGACATTGTTGAGTGTTAGAAAAAAATAGGCAAAATAGAAGACGATTATTGAATGAAAAGCTCCATTCAGAATCCAGCTTAAGAAAATTGACCAACGTACTTGACGATTTTGGCAATTTTTTTTATACAATTCGGGATTGCTAGAAAGATATAAATAAATATATACAATAAATAAATATTGCACGTAAAAATAAATATTTTTTTTAATTTTTAATATAATTGTTACATGGAAGAAAATGCTTTAATGTTTATACATAGTTTCATGTTGCATCAGAAAACTATAATTATTTATTTTCTTGTATGATCTATGACTCTTGATTTAACAGATAAAAACTTAAGTATTTATGTATTGGTCTTAAAAGGCCATAAATAAACATTTTCGGATCTAGAAATATATACTAGTATTTGATGAAATCCGATTGATTTTAAATCACGCGATTTCACAAAACTGATAATAGGTAAATACATATGTGCTTTGTAAATAAATAAATTCATTAAAGTGCGAATTTGGCTCGAACACGAAGGGTTCCACACGAATACACATACTTATATCCCTTTTCGTGTTTGCCCTTTTTTCATTTCGAAAATTTTTTCGCATTGATTTGTTTTTTAATTTTAGTTTATTTATTTTTTAAGTTTTTTTTTCGTTGTTTTGACGATTTTGTTCGTTTTTGGCGATTTTGCTATTTTTGACCGATTTTTTTAGTTTTGGCGTTTTTGGCTTTGTCGTTTTTTAACGATTTTTTTTAGCTTTTTGACGACATTTTTAGTTGTAGCGATTTATTTTAGTGTTGGCGCTTTTTGCAGTTTTGGCGTTTTTTTCGATTTTGGGGATTTTTTCGGTTTTTTGTGATTTTTTTTTTTTAGCTTTAACTATTTTTTTTTTGTTCACACTTTTTTCATTTTGGCGATTTTTTTGGTTTTTTAGATTTTTCAGTTTTGGCGCTTTTTTGGTTTTAGCGCTTTTTTCGTTTTGGTGACTTTTTCCCATTTTTGGCGATTTTTTCTTATTTTTATTATCTTTTTAGTTTTAGTGATTTTTTATGTTGTAGTGTTCTTTTTCGTTTGACGACCTTTTTCGGTTTTTGGCATTTTTTAGTTTTTTGGCGATCTTTTTAGTTTTGGTGATTTTATGCGTTTTAGTAATTTTTTTTAATTTGGTGCTTTTTTTCTTTAAGCGCTTTTTCATTTTCATAGCGATTTTTCATTTTAAAATTTTTTTAATTTTTGAATTTTTTAGTTTTAGCGTTTTTGAAAATTTCTTACGGTTTCCAAGACACCGCACATTGTCTAAATTACATAGTAAAATTACATTAACTGATAGAACGCCCCGTAATTTTTATTGTTTTAAATATCAGTTTTAATTGGTGTAGTCTATTCTACAGACTACACCAAGTAACACTAACTTTAAAATTTTAAAGTGTCTTTATATTACATTAGTATTTCAACATGTTTCGTTGCTCGCTTTAGAACACCCTTTAATTGTTAACTGTGATATATTTGTTGTTGTAGCGGCAAAAGTTTTACATATTTTTTGAAATTTTCATGTCCGCAGCTCTTACGGTTCTCGAGAAATCAGACTGTGACAGACAGACGGACAGCGTATCGAATACAATAGGGTCCTTTACACTTTTGATGTACGGAACCCTAAAAAGCATCAATAAGTCATCTTTCAGTAGTGTTTGATTTTTGAAATCTGCTCGATTTGAAATCAATCGACTTCCATCACATACCAGATTTTGTTTGTGTCCAATAGTTTTTCATTCATCGTTTACCGGGAAAAAATTCTCCGGATCCCGCATATTTTTAGGAAAACAAATCCCGGGAAAATGGTGCGCAAATTCCCGCTGTTTTCGCAAACTTTGTTCAATTTCGCGATGTAAGTAATTTTTCTAGCTTTTATCCTCTTTTAGAGCTCAAGCGATTTCTAGTTAATTTTAGAGACAAAAAAAAATGTTTAAAAATGTTACATTTTCTGGAATGATTTTTGAATTTAATAAATATGTAATAGATTTTATTTGTAATAAAAAAATGTTACTTATATCCAAGGAATTTTTTCATAAATGCTATGAATCTAACATGATAATTTTTTTCCAAATTATTTTCATTCCAGCTAGGAACTTTTACATAAATTAATTCATAAATTATTTAAAATATATTTTTAAAAATTCAGTATTGTACTTGTATAGTCTGTTATACTAGGCACTACTCTTTCCTTTCTGCCAAACAGAATATTTGGAATTAATTGTATTTTTACTTTATATAAATAGAAAAGCATTTTAGAATTTGTTGACAAAAAAGTTGAACATTTTTTTCAAAGCAACATTGATTTCATAAATTTATTTATTGAAAGCTAAATTCATACTGGGAATGAAAAAAATCCTGTATTTTATTTTTAAATTACTTAAATTATGTTCAAACTTTTTTCTGTGTAGTAATTTTTATTGTTAAAGTAATTATTACCTCCTTATGAGCAATTACTATGACTTTTGCCCAAATACATGTATTTGTAGTTGATAATCTTCAGTTACAATTAAAATAATTTGTAATTGCTAGTATATCAAATACCCATTGCATGTCATTGTAATTGTTCATGCCTCAATTACAATTACATAAGCATATGTCTAATTAATAAAGCATACATTGCTGTTTTTTAGCAACTACATCAAAAAGTGCAACTCTGATCGGATAGAGAATATTAATTTATATTTTTCAAAAAATTTGCAAATCGGAAAGACTTGCAAACAAATCTTTCACACATATTCACTTCAGCCACACTATAATACTTTTTGAGCACGCATGAGTTTTTTGACAGATCTAAGAACTAATGACGTTTTCTTTTCTACAAAAAATTTAGCACTGTTTTATTTTTTATTAAATAAATCGGAACTCAGCATTTTTTTTAAGCAAACCTTTACCTTCATAAGATATGGTACATTATACATATTTTTATTAAAAAGTGATTGCTTGCATTTTTTTGTAGAACAGAAAACGCCAATATTGCTGCGTTACTTTGAAGGCTTTTTTGCCTTATTGCTAAGGTATTTATTGCTAGTCAACACGGGGGTAGGTTTTTATTCTTTTTATTAGGTATAGAAGTATTTTATAAATTATTTTTTAACTTTCACATTTTCGTTATTGTTTCTCATGTATGTAATATTTTTTTTAACATTTTGGTTAAACAAATTTTTTGGTCGTGGCAACACTGTATGTATGAATAAATAAAAAAATAAAATAACAATTTACAAAGAGCTGATTCCGTACGGAAAGTGCGCAGTTTGGCTCTTTGCTTAAGCAAATGACAATTGAGAGAGCCTGACGAAACTTTTTCTTAAGTACATTATAGTTTGAAACATACAATTTCTATGTATTCGCACCGTTGCTTAAGCTAGCTTAAGCCAAGCCATGCATATTATAGTTAGGCCTTTTGCCGATTATTTTTTACTCTCAAAAATAATGCTACCGTACTCATTTACAAAATCCCAGTCATATGTTTGCTTTTCAACATTATTTTGTTTTGTTATATTACAAATTTTTTTCTATTATTTAATTCTTAAACTTGTTATTTGTGTTTTGTTTTCTCAAGGAAAGGACGTGCACATATTCATATTAGCCAAAAACTGGCTAAAAAAATCACTTTTATTGCGAAAATTCGCGAAAATGTGCAAAATTGCAAACAAGCCTTAAAATTATCTAAAATTATCTAAAATTGTAAGAAAAGAAAAAATCGGAAAAAATCGCGGAAATTAAGAAAATTCGCAAAACTTGGTAAGATTAAAAAGATATCAATGTCTGATATTGATTAAAAAATTAGTAAAACTGTTAAAAACCAAAAACTGACAAAAAAAAATTACTTTTATCGCGAATATTGCGAATTTGCGTAATTTTCGCGAATTTTTCCGAATTTTTTGCATTCCTTACAATTTTAGCTATTTTTAAGTAATTTTAAGGCTTGTTTGCAGTTTTGAAATTTTTCGTACATTTCCGTTATTTTCGCCAAAAAAGTTTTTTTTTTTTTGCTAGTTCTCTGATTTTTGGTAATTCTACCGATTTTTAATCACTATCATACTTTTCTATCTTTTTAATGCTAGCAAGTTTTTGCGAATTTTCGAAATTTTCGCGATTTTTTCCGAGTTTTTTGCATTCTATACAATTTCAGCCGTTTTTAATGAATACAAATTAAGGATTGTTGCAATTTTGCAATTTTTCGCGAATTTTCGCTATTTCCGCGACAAAAGTGTTTTTTAGCGATTTTTAATTTTAAGCGCTTGCTCATAATTTTCCCATACTTTTGTCATATTCGCTTTGAGTTTTTATTGCCGAATTGCTGTATTTTAATCGCTCTTTCATGACTATAATAATACATCTATAATAATCTAATACAATAGTTTTCAGCAAACAAAGACACAAATTACACATTTCAGAAAACATTCCTAAATACAAAGTTGCCCTTATATATGTCTGGCAACGTTTCCCTCTCTGTTTATAAAAAAAATCAGTAATCAAATAATCGGGACTAAAGTCAAAATTTATTTTCTATGTCAAATGTGGTTCTAGCTTTATATTATTGTAACATGGTTACAAATAATATCGCTCCTTTATTGCAACATAGTCATATCTCAAAAAACCAAAATTTTTAAGTAACTTAAGAAAAAGTCTTCATTAAGACCTTCTTTATATGTTGACAAATTTTCAGAAACATATCTTAATCTAAACCGAAGATATAACTACTAAAAACCTAACACCGCCCGTATACTTGCAAACAATTTTAAACTCGATTTGCCAAGTTAAATTTTTTGAGAAACTACTACGTTGCAATAAAGGAGCCATATACAAATGAAAACATGCCTATTATTAGTATGAGGATTCAGTATAATGTATTTTAATTGCCGTTATATTAAAAATTGAAATATTAATGGCGATATTCAGTGTTTGGTGGAAATCGTCTTGCGAAAGATCAAATGCAAAATATCGTAACTTTGTTTTGAAATCTAACGGAAACTCTTTGTATTGTTGAATTTTACAAAAAAAGCTACGATAATTTGCATTTGCTCTTTCGCAGGACCATTTCCACTAAATACTGAATACCGCCATTATGTAGTTACAAAATGATCCATCATTTCCGACTTTGATTTATGATATTCTACGTACTTATTCCACTCATCCAGAATTGAGTGGAAAAGAAGGTAGGGACAGATTATCATCCAAATGGGTTCCACGTTTGGCAATCCTAGCTTAATTTTTTAATGCTATCACTTCCAGTACTTGTCTTCCAATTGCTGTATTTTAGTTTTCCACAACTTTTTTTAGCACCCAACTCCTTTGAAATTGCATCCATTATGAGCTTCGAGTAATATCTTGGATAAATTGAAAGGGAAACAGATTAATATTTAACAAAGTTTCTTAATTTATATATTTACCTGTTGTAGAATATTTTGAGAACTAATTTTTGACATTTAATAATTTGATTAGTAAAATTTTGTTTTCTGATTATATTTCGTCATTTTCTCAAAAATTATAAAAGGAAGAAAATGAAAATATCACTTTGATTATCTTCTTCTAGACGACAATTTGAAGGTATTGCTAAACTATTGCCTTATATCTTGCATTTGTTTGCAGGATTTATCTTTTGCTGTTACTGTGTGTGTTTTGAAATTGTGCAGCCATTGTTACATATTAATATATACTTAAGTATTAAAAATCAAACCAGAAAAGTTTGACTTAAGTAGAACAAAAAATCAAGAAAATGGGCATGAAGAAAAATAAACCAACGGTAGCACTGGTTATTGTGTTCAGTTAACATCAATTAGATAGTGCTGCAATTGTCTTATGCGAATTTCTCATAAGATTTGTATAAATAAGAACTGCGATCACATTCAACCGAGTCAAGTCACAAGTGATGATAAACAGAGATACACATGCGCACTGATCATGGCAGTGTGGCGACTCCCGAATTTCCTATCCCTTGTTTCGTGTATTATTGGTCAACGTCTAATTCTTTCTAAATATGTATATAATGGTAAGAGCTCTGGATTCGTAAGCAAATTAGTTCGAAAGAATCACATTATAGTAACACAAATAAATACTGATATAACATGAATCAATCAATGTCTGAGCATGAACTAGGTAGACCCTGTATAGTTATTTTGATGGTGTATTTGTTTAAAATTCTTTCGCAACAGCTATGTTGCGACGAACACAATCTAGAAAGTATTATTGAAATTTTAGTACTTACCTCATTAAGACCTCTTCCTGATATGGTTTCTCACTTATAGCCAAAAACGTAAAACTAAACGATATATATATTATATCAAACAGCCACAAAAATAACGAATGATAAACAGATGTAGATGAGTGTAAATCATAAATTTGGAACATTACCATTATGCCAGTTATCAGAATATTCTTATAGCAATAAAATAAAACCAAAAACGATAGTCTGGCCGTACTGTAATGACCATGTACCAGCAGTAAACGTTGTAGCATACAAAATTTTGCTATAGCAAAATCGGAGCATCTGGCAGCTTGTAAACCCTCTTTGCCCATGATACCAATACCAACATCTGCTTCTTGAATCATAGAAACATCATTGGCTCCATCTCCAACAGCAGCACTTAAATATACATTTTGTTGTTTTATTAAAGCGACTACTTCCGACTTTTGTAAAGGATTAAGACGACAACAAACAATTGACGAACAATTTAAGGCCACTTCTGTGAATATGGTAGGTGCATGCTGCAAAACCATGGCTAAACTATCACCATCTATTGTTAAAGCTACGTTCCTGTCTGCAATGTTGTTGAATTTATATTCCAAAGTTTCCAAGGAATTGAGAATTTCTTCTTTTGAGCGTTGCTCCAATATAAAATGTTGATATGAGTCTGCTGTAATATGGCCACAAGCCAAAGATATATTTACAGCAGTCTCAACTTTATCACCGGTTAAGATCCAAATTTTTATACCAGCCTTTTGTAGAGCGAATAATGTTTCAGCAACATTATCCTGCAATGCATCTTCCACAGCAGTTGCTCCCAGTAAATCAAGATCTATGAAATAAACGAAATATATAATAAATTTAAAAATTTTAACCTGTAGCAAACGTACCACATTCAATAGTTTTAAAACAATTTTCTAACAATTCCTTCCTATTAACTAATGCCATTTTTGCTACTGAAATGTCATTAACAAATCTTTGGTAGTCCTCTTCGGGTATGAGTCTCCCAGCTACAGCTAAAGTTCTTAAGCCTTGTAAAGCAAAGTTCGTAATATGTTGATTGGTTTTCTCAATCAATTCAATTGAGTTTTCCGAACAAAGTTCGAACACAGCATTTTCAGCCCCCTTGATATACAGCCACTTGCGATCTTTCTCATCGTTTACTATAACACCCATACGTCTCCGTTCAGAAGAGAACTCTAAAACGAAAAGCCGTTTAAATTTCAACATTTTTGACTTTCCAGTATCAGGTGTTGACATTTTTAACATAATATCATCATTTTCATTGTCTAGATAAAGGAGACCTAGTTGAGCACATGCATCTAAAAGAGATTTTTCATCGGGACTTGAAGCTTGATATTCCATATCGTGTTTGTTTTTATCGTCGTCGCCAAAGAAATTGCAGTTGTGAACAATTTTTGCGGTGTGACATAAGCTCAAAGCTTTGAAAAATTCAAATTGAATTTTCTAAAAATAAGAGATCAAATTAATTGGATCAGTTTAAAGCAGAACCAGGCAAAGATGAAACTAAATAAATGAGAAATAATTTGTAGTTTGGTGTTTAATTGTTTTGTTGATAGGTACAAAAATGTTATAAGTATATTATTATTATTATTATTATTATTATTATTATTATTATAATTATTATTATTATTATATTATTTATTATATCATGGGTACAAATGAGTGTTGTGCTATTGTTGTTGTTTATTTTGATTGTTGGTGTTGTGTACTGGTAAATTGTGGGCTGAGAACATATAAATTATCGGCTATTTAGCCGACGAACATCGTAGGCCATGACTAGGGCTGTTGTTCGTCCTATTTTTCCCGGATACTGTCCTCTTTTTATAGTCTCTGTACGGGGAAAAAATTTGCGTCCGGGAAAATCCTACTTTTTACCGACTTAAAAAGGGAGGTTATATTCGCGTTTTACACTTATATATTTTCTCGCTTTTATATTGCTTGAAAAATTGCATTTATTAAAACCAAGCTAAAAATGGAAATAATTGGTATTAGATATCCAACTTATGTTGTAAATAATATTGCCCATCAGGGTTTTGATATGTTATTCTATGACGAAGGTATGTATTTAAAATATCGATGGTGTTCCGTAAAAAGGTACAAGGTAATATAGCTTTAAGCCAGAGTTCATAATTGAGGAGCCGCAGAACAAAACGTACTTTTTCGAATTTTTTTATATATTGGTTTTCTGGTATTTTTATAATATTTGAGTTAAAATCTTAAAGAAAAAATCTAGTTAGCGTAATTTATTTCTTTTTTAATCAGGAAAATAGGCTCTAAAAAATTTGGTGCATAACAAATGCATTTTTTTCATAGCCTTTGCGAATGTTTCGTGTCCTCACACTTTTTGCTTTAATGTAAGATGCAATCCAGGTACTATTTTGGTACAAGGATATTTTGTTTAACCAAAATAAATATATGGAGGATTTAATAGAAGAAGATATTGAATACATTTGCCTACACCCTGAGAAAAAATCGATAATAACTATTAACGAAAGTCATGTTGAAAATTTTTATTTCAATATTGAACCATAAATATTTGAGTTTTTATTTTACTTATTTTTTTATTTTAGGTTGAAATTGATATTACAGTGTACAAAAACCAGGGGCCGAATCGTCGCTTTCGATATCGAGCTGAATCGATCGAGTTTTCTTAGTTTGAGATTATGGCATTCGTTATCGAGCAATATAAACACATGGCTCGATATCGAATGTCATAATCTCAACTAAGAAAACTCGAGCGAATCAGCTCGATATCGAAAGCGACGATTCGGCCCCAGCCTTGGGGGGTAATGATTACATTTTGTAATCAATTACCTGTTTACATACACATTACATGTAATTTGTAATTGGTACACAGCAATTGCAATTACTTGTAATGTGTAATTGTCTAAAGAGGAATTACAATTACATGTAATTGTAATTGAGGCATGAACAATTGCAATTACATGTAATGGGTAGTTGGTATACTAGCAATTACAAATTATTTTAATTGTAATTCAAGATTATCAACTACAATTACATGTATTTGGGCAAAAGTAATAGTAATTGATCATAAAGGCGTAATAATTACTATAACAATAAAAATTACTATAAATGTATTTTATTACAAATAAAATCTATTATATATGAAATTGAAAAATCATTCCAGAAAATTTAAAATTTTTAAAACTTATCTTATCTCTAAAATTAACTGGAAATATCTAGAGCTCTAAAAGAGGATAAAAAGTAGAAAAATTACTTATATCGCGAAAAATGAAAACATTTTGCAAAAAATTTTAAACAGACCCCTAAATTCATTAAACATCGCTCAAAACACATTTGTCGCAAAAATCGCGAAAATTCGCGAAAAATTTTAAAATAGCAAATGGCCCGGCAAAAATCACGCAAATGACGAAAATTCGCAAGAACTTGCTAACATCGAAGAATCAATAAAGTTTTATATGAACTAAAAATCGGTAAAACTGTAAAAAATCCAAGAACTGGTAAAAAATCACTATTATCGCGAAAATAGCGAAAATTTGCGAAAAACTAAAAAAAAATCCAAACAAGCTCTAAATTGATTAAAAACAGCTAAAATTGTATGTAATGCAAAAAACTATGAAAAAATCGCGAAAATTAGGATAATTCTCAAAAACTTGTTAACATTAAGAACATAGAAATGTCTTATAGTGATTAAAAATCGATAAAACTGTAATAAAGCCAAGAACTGGGTAAAAAATCACTTACCTCGAAAATAGCAGATATGTGCGAAAAATTGCGAAACTGGAAACAAGCCTTAAATTGCTTCAAACTAGCCAAAATTGTAAGGAATGCAACAAATTAGGAAAAAGTCGCGAAAATTACGCAAATTCGCAATATTCGCGATAAAACTAATATATTTTTTCAGTTTTTGCTTTTTTAACAGTTTTACCAATTTTTTAATCAATATCAGACATTGATATCTTTTTAATCTTACTAAGTTTTTGGGAATTTTCTTCATTTCCGCGATTTTTTCCGAGCTTTTTGCATTACAATTTTAGCTATTTTTAAGCAATTTTAACGCTTGCTTGCAATTTTGCTGTTTTTCGCGAATTTTCGCTATTTTCGCGAAAAAAAAGTGTTTTTTAGCCAGTTCTTGTATTTATAACAGCCTTACCGATTTTTAATCACCCTCAGACTTTTCTATGTTTTTAATGTTAAGCTTTTGCGAATTTTCTTCATTTCCGCTATTTTTTCTGAGCTTTTTGCATTCCTTACAATTTTAGCTATTTTTAAGCAATTTTAACGCTTGTTTGCAATTTTGCTGTTTTTCGCGAATTTTCGCTACTTTCGCGAAAAAAATTGTTTTTTAGCCAGTTCTTGTATTTATAACAGCCTTACCGATTTTTAATCACCCTCAGACTTTTCTATGTTTTTAATGTTAAGCTTTTGCGAATTTTCATACTTTTCGCCATTTTTTCTGAGACTGGCGATGTTTAATAAATTTTACGGCTTGGTGCTCGTTTCTTAAAAAGGTTTTGCTCTCTAAAAGGGTGTTACTTTTATTCTAAATAATTCTGGCAACAAAAACAGACTTCAGTGCAAAGAGCAATATACTTGATGGCCTTTCATATAAGAAATTTTGAAAATCGGTATGCAAATGGAGGAATTGTGCTCTAATAAATATTTTGGGTGGAGGCGTGGAAGACTTCCCCCACCGATTTTCGTAGAAAAATTATGCGACCAAACTCTAAGCAAACCATTCCAAACAAAAAAAGAATTTTGGATGTCTGCCAATAAATGGAGAAGCTATGCGATAATCAATATTTCGGTGGGAAGGGGGAGTTCCGCATAGATTTTGGAAAAAAATCATGGTACCAACCCACAAGGGGGGTTCGCAGCAAGTTTCCGAACTGATTTTCGAAAAAAAAAATAACTATGGCACAAAGCTGTAGTCAAACCCTTTCAAACAAAAAAAAATTTTAAAATCGGTTCTACTAGCGAACCCTCGCAAACAATACAAGAATTTTGAAAATCGGATCACAAATGACATAGTTATGGATTGGGGGTTCGGAAGGGGTAGAAAATTTGCCCCTCCCATTTTCGAAAAGAATTATGGGGCCAAACTGCTAGCAAACCCTTTCGAACAAACAAGAATTTTGAAAATCGGGAGCAAATTCGGTTCACAAATGACAGAGTTATGCGTGTACAAACATAAGAAAACATTACATTGTTAATGCTAGATTGTCAGTGATATAAAATCATACTGGACTCGGCGTTATAAAATTGTTCTCGAAAAAGCCTTCAAATCAAAAAATCGTCAAAACTTTGTGTGGATAAATCGGCAATCTGTCATTTGTATTTTCATTTTTACATATTTTATGAAAATAAACTAAAGAAATTTTTAGACATTTTTAAAGAAAAAATTTAAAAATATGTATACATTCTGCCGCGTTCATTGTCATAAATCAATTGTTGGATTCACCAAGATTTATTACAGATTAAATAATTTATACTAAAAATTTTGTAAAAACCGTTAGGAGGTGGAGATCGGGGAGGGGTATAAAATAGCGGTACGTAATATGGAATTTTAAAATTATGTTTTTATCATAATTGTTTTGGCTAAGACTAGATAAAATTTTATAGCGAATTTTAGATCATATATAATAAATTAATTTCAGATATCATATGTTTAGCTCTAAAAAAAAGATAACTATAAAAAATACTGAAAAAATTTGCTATTAGTGGATCTAATTTTTTTAAATCGAGTCGTTTTAAATCGACTCGAGCAATTTTATATTATTTTTTAATAAATGCGAACCCATATTTACAAAAATGTTGGAGTTAAAGGAAATACAATTTTTGCTTATCTGTTGGTCATGTTTTTTTCGGCAAATATTTGCCAAGTGTGAACGTACCTTAAGAAACTGACCTAATTTATTTTGGAGACAAGTCCGCAGCCTTAGAATTTTATGCTCTATCAAAACATAAGGAAACATAAGGATTTGGTGAAAGCTCCAACACAGTTCTTATAAATAGACTTTTTGTGGTTATGGTGCAAGTAACTGTGCAGTTTTTACAACGTTAATTGTACCATTTGAACTTTTTAGTGGAAATAAAATTTTTAAAAATCATCGTACTTCATCGAAAAAAATTTTTTTAAAAACATACATTTTCCAAGATTTAAAATTTCTCCCTTTTTTTAGTTCGAAATCGGTATATCCCAAGATTTTAAATTTCGAATATCTGTCATCATTGATTAACAGTTTAAGATGCAATTGAGAAATGTTTAAGATACAGAATACATTCTTAGCTTTCAAAATACTGTTGAGCTCCGTAACTAAAAAACTTATATAGCATTGCTCATTATATATCGCAATGTATTAACTAAAAATTTTCATTTGATCACTTTTTACCGAATATCGATGTTATTTATTCATATGTACTAACTGTAAAAGTTTCGTAATGTTCTAACCACTACTTCACCACAAAAAAACGAGCTTTTGACAACAACACATAATTGAAGTTAAGACAATTTAAGAAATAGCGTAATTAAAAATGCAGAATTCAAGGCGCGTCTTTTGGTGTAATCAGAATTTTTCTATGATGTTTAGTAACGTATGGGTAATTCCATGTCAATTCGACCAACAGTTTGACACGACTCTTTCGATTTTGATGAAATTTGGTCAGATGATTTCTTTTACAGAAAAAAATATCATCAAACTGCAACTAACAATTTCAATTGTTAATATGTAATTTAAATTCAAACATATATTTTTTTAATACAACAAATTTAGTTGTTGATACGACAAACACAGAATTTTTTTTCAACAAAATGAACTAACCAAATTTTTTGTTATGTATTGTGAAAAAAATTAGCAATCATCATTGTTGATATAACAAATGAATGCACACATATAAATGAAACAAAGCAAATCAAGAAATTTTTTTTCTACAAACTGAACTAACCAAATTTTTTGTTATGTATTGTGAAAAAAATTAACAATCACCATTGTTGATATAACAAATGAACGCACACACGTAGATGAAACAAAGAAAATCACGTTTTGTGTGTATTCATTATTTGCATATTTAAGAACGAATATCTCTGTAGCTGAGAGGTAAGAACATTAGTCTATTAGTCCAGAGGTCGCCGGTTCGATTCCACCCAAAGACATTTAGTGTTTTTCGCAGACAAGCAAAAAGTCGCTTCGAGGATTGTGTATAGAAAATATTGTTAAAATCAACAATTCACATTGTTGATATAACAATAATCTTAATTGAAATAAATTTGAAATCAACAAAAAAAATTTTTTTTAATTTTTCTGAGTTTCCTTGAACTTACAATTTCGTAATTGTATTTACAAAAATCGTTGTGGGTTCAAAATCAATTAATTATTTAATTGATATAACAAAAACAATTAATTGTATTTACAAATTTTTTTTCTGTGTTCATGCTATGACGAATTTATGCCAAAGGAAAACATTTTAAATGTTTTTTTTTTTTCAAAAGTTGTGAGATATTCCATGTGGCATTATTTCGACAAATTTCCCTAATGTGTTGAGTTTAGTTTTTAACTCAAAATCTCATATTTTCTCTACAGCCGATTAAAAAAGAAAAAAAACTAGTATATTTTAATAAATTTCTGTATTTTATCAAAATGGCATATTTATTTTATCGAAATTTGCTTTAAATAATGATATAAAAATATATTTTAAAAAAATTGCAATTAAATGCAATCAAATGAACTAAGAAAACCAGTATAAACGTGTATAAAAATAAAACAGCTTTGATAGTGGTATGATGCAATGCCCCTCAAAGCAAAAAAAAACTAAAACCCATAAAAGCTTTGTGAGTGTTCGATTAATTAATAGGGAAACTTCGTGCTAACCCAAAAAATAACTTGAATATAAGAATTTAAAAAAAAACTCTTGTATTCTACTTCGTGGAAGAAATTGGTTAAATAGTTGATGTTTCCTTATAAAAAAGCATCAACCATCATAAGTGATAAAAGTGAACAAGAACGCTGATGAAGCACTCTTCACAATGATGAATTGACTTTCGGTGCAGGTTATGGCCAAGCAGCTAGCTTTATTCTCAGCGATCAGGCTGAACGCTACATGTCCATGATCACCAATTGATTATGGGCACTCCAGGATTCTGCGAAATCATCAAGGAATCCACAACAATACTAATTATTGCACACCGAAGCCTTACTATGGTGGGCTATTTCTCTCACTTGTTCCCAGCAGGGAATAGTATTTCTCATCCCTTAGCCCTGATAAAGCGATCAACGTCTTTATTGATGGCTACAAAAGGCGTAACAGAACTGGCGGAGGTTTCTGTGTGGAAAATTTCAATGTAAGAATACCATTCAGGCTTCAGGATGGCTGTAGCGTCTTGCAAGCAGAAATCTCCACTATCACTACGGCGGCAAGATGGCTTATGTACTATAGGATATCGGAAAATATTTATATATTTACCGACAGCAAAGCGGCCATTGCAGACGGAATTGGCAAACAGGGCGTGACATTGAGCAACTCGGTGATCTGCTACTTCGTTGGCATCCCTCTATCACACTGTAAACTACAGATAGAGCTTGAATCATACAGGCTGGCGCAACACAGGTGGGAACGCGAAGGCACCTGCCGCGTGGGCAGGTTCACGTGGCCCCACTACCACCTCACCAGGACACGTGATCTGCTCAGGCTCGGTAAAGGTCGAACGAAACTATTAGTAACAGTGCTCACAGGGCACTGGAATATTGAGATCCATGCCAGAAGGATGGGTCTAAATCACAACGACTACTGCAGAAGTTATAATTATGAGGAAGGAAAGGAGACAGTTCTTCATCTTCTGTGTCGATGTCCGGCTTTAGCCAGCTTAAGGACAAGAATCTTGGGCGCTAACATATTCCCAGACTAAGACAGTCTTTCTAATGTAGGGCAAGTCAAACTATTCTGGTACTAAGTTCAATCGGGATGGTTTGGCACGGCGGCACGGCGGCAGGACAATCGTAAGTAACGATTTTTACGCCTGTCTGATCTAGGGTATCACGAAGGTACCGAATTAACGGACCCAATTGAGTCACTTCTTGAGTCGTGACTGCCCTCCTAACCTAACCTAACCTAACCTTTTCTTCTTCACGGCTAACAATTTTTCGTATGAAATGTGACAACAACGTACATTTAATGACATATGCAAGTGCATGATTGTTATCATCAGTGGAGAGAACTTAGCGATTTTCCCGTTAAATCTAGCCTGTGTAACGGCTAAAAAGCGTTTTAGCTATTAGCGGGAAATCTAGCAATTTTTTCTGGGAGGCGATTTCATACATAATCCTGTTTTTACATGGCCATTTCAAAGAATTAAATTAAATAACACGATCGATAATAATAAGTTGTCATATTTGAAGTCGTATCTTCTTTTTAACATAGAGAGAATTTGATATGTATGCATACCATGGTCATGCGTACGTTCTGTTTAAAAATGAAAGTGTTGACGCAAATGGCCTGAGACAACGTTTTATTTGCAAAAACATCTAACAAAAACAATTGCATATTTGTTAATAAAATCATATATATGTCGTTTTCATGGTCTTAGAGGATCAGGCTGATCTTTTTAAACGTGCTTTCCCACCAAATACTTTGAGTATTATTAAAAGGTTTTTCTATACATACGTACTGTGTAAAAATAGGAGCAGGTGTATTTTCTTAAGCTCATAGATATTGTTAGCAACATGGGTGTTACATGATAAGAAAGCCGATAAAGAATTTTATGAAATATTGCAAATGCTCCCTATATGACTCACTAGATCATGGGAAATCAAATAAACATGTACATAGATGCAACATAAATCTGGCGATTTTGATGATTGACTTATGACGACATACTGAATTATGTAATGAAAAATTTTGTCATTTCGTTTAAAATTTCCATAAGAATCATTTGCGACTCCAAAATAAAGTATGGATCCTTATAGGTAAGTGCGTCGATTTGATGATAAACAAATATCAGCATCTTACTTAAAATGTTGTATTAACCGAATATTTTAAAATTTGTTTTTGTTTTTTACCCGACTGCGCGACGCAAAGAAGGGTATTTTGTGTTTATCAGCTTATGTATGTATGTATGTGTGTTCCTTTGCGGCACTATATAAACCGAATGCGTAGACCGATTTTGGCAATTCTTACGTCAATCGATTCGTCTTAATCAGGGGAGTGTCACTAAAGATATGACAGTAGCCAAAATTCAATATGGCGGCCAACAGACGCCATTTTGTTTATACGAAAAAAATAAAAAGTCGGCGAACTATATCAAAATGGGTATCAAGCGACAGGTATTTGAAAATCATCTTTAGGTTTCTCTTATGATTTTTATTTTCCAATGACCATTTAGGATCTGTAACGGTTTAAAATTGTTTTCTTTCATTTTTTACGCAGTCGGGTTTTTTGATTTTTTAAATTTATGTCTTGTTCAAAAATATTACTTCGTTCTTTGCCATGTACCAAAAGTTACGAAAATTTGGACAAATATAACACAATTATACATGTTACGTTAGGCCTTCAAAAGTTATGAGAAATATAACAAGTGTAATCAAACGGCATCACTGGTTTGCTACAATACTAGCCATAGTCGCAATTAAATTTACTAAAGGTTAAGAGGACACATCACGAAAATGGTTAATATGTAACCATTTACTAGATATGCCGTTTTTCACCATTCACTACTCCTCACTTTTGAAAATGTCTATCTAATACAGTTCACGAGATAGAAGACCGTGGTAAACGGAAGAAAGGATATCGCAGCGAAAACAGTTTAGTCACTCTTTGGTTACGTAAGGAACAGGAAACAATAAAAATGGGTAAATCATATATTGAAAATACTTAAATTAAAGATATATAAAAGAGATTTTGGGCCTACTTTTAAGAGCGACAAGTAAAATTAAATTTGTGCCTTAAGGTATGTTAAATATTTGTGGTACACCCCTTTTTAGGGAAAAATGTGAAAGCTGCAAAAGCAAAACCAAAATGTTAAGAATTGGAAAATATGAATATTTTCACTTTCCTACAAATTATATAGATATACAGTTGTGCTTATAAAAATATGAGTACGGAAAATATTTTTAGTTTTTCTACATCACTTGATACTTTTTTAATTCAACATTTAAGACCATCAACTTGGCAAGCACTTTGAACTAACAAACTTATGATATGTATGTAGTAAGACTATCTTTTTCCTGAAGTTTATATTTCTGAATTAAATTGAAACTTGAACTTGAAACAATGTCTGTGTTAAATTCTATGCTGATCGTACATGTTGTTAAAAAGTGACAGACTTATTTCGAAATGTTTTAATCCATCCCAGTGTAGTAGGGATGGGCAAAAAATATCGATATATCGATATTTTCTTAAAAATATATCGACATATATCGTTGATATTTTTAATTTCGATATATCGATATTTTTTCGAAATATATCGACAGTATCAAATTCGATATTTTTAGCTTTGGTTTTGTTTTTCGTGCAATTTTTAAAAAAACATTTCAATACAGTCTTCATCAAATAGAATATTAATAACAAAATCTTTTGTTTTATTTATATTTCGTTTATTCGAAAAATTATCATTCTTTGAGTGTAATTTTGTTGATGTATGTTCCATGAAATATTGGCGGAACAGTAAGGATCTTGCAAATTAACTCTTTCCAGCTTAATTATTTATAAGAAAGGTACTTTATTGTTTTATTTTTAAAAAAAATTTGGGACTGCGTATGAATTATCATTGTCGAAAAAATATCGATATTTTGAAATATCGATATTTTTTATTCATTATATATCAATGCCAATCGATATTTAAAAATATATCGATATCGATACATATCGATATATATTTTTTTTACTTGCCCATCCCTACGGTGTAGTAAGCTTGTTTTATATTTGTTGGTACTGATTCTCGTACATACGGTTCGTTATCGATTTAACACAATGGATCATTGTCGATTGGAAAATATGTGCTGTGATGAAACTTGTCGCTTTCAATTTAACAACTAGTCATTATACAATTTTCTTATAGAATTTTCTCGATTTGACAACACACCGATCTAGAATCTAGATTAACTAGTCAAGGATTGTTGTCAATAACTTCGCCAATGCTTGGTTGTCAAATTAGCATCATCCGTTCGTTATCTTTCTCATAATTCTTATTTGTTATTTACTCACCTCACAGCAATCAATGTTCACAAGATCTTGTGTTTCCTGATCTTCCAAGCAATTATTACGATAGACGAACATTCGCCCATTTATCGAACATTGTTGTAAAACCATTTCATTTTTGGTCAATGTACCGGTCTTATCCGAAAATAAAATATTAATTTGTCCCAAGTCTTCATTTAAATTTGAAGAGTTTACAACTGCCCTCTGATCACTTGCACCATCATATAAATATTGATCCTCTTGTATAAAAAGTGCATTGAAGATACGATAAACTTCAATATTCATATACATAGATATAGGTATCATATAATTAAAGAGTATTAAAAATGCCAAAAAATCTGCAATGATAGTTTTGATTTCATTAACGCGTATGGGAGCACCCAGATAATCCATAAAGGGAACAGCATTGATTTCTTCATATCTAAAATATAGAATAATAAGGCTGAGTTCCAGAACATCAAAATACATTGTAGTGATGCAAAGTCTTAGGTGCTTTGTTTTTGTACACAAAGTAAAATGTATTTTGATGTGTTGGAACTCACCCTAACAGTGTTTTCTTTTGTGGGAAAAAATTTAAGTTTGTTTTTATCTTTTTTCAAATGCAACTTAGCCTTCATAAGTCAATTTATTAGAAAAGAAAAAGTTCTAAATTGCATTTTTTCAGCAAAATTGCGGAAAACGTTTAAATTGTTTGTTAGAAAAGAAAACTCTACAAGTATGCAATTAAAAATATATGTATGTGTTGTAAATATTGTGCATGTACCTTTCCAGCATATACAAAATGATACAGGCCACTATCATTATGACTACTAAAAATATCAGAAATTTATTGATGAAGATCTCACTAGAAGCAGATTTATTGCCTGTGTAACGACCATTAAGTTGCAACTTTGTCATCATACCCGTGTAAACAGCACACCCTATAACCTTTTCAGTGTTTTTTATTTTGCAACCTCTAAGCAAGAGGTTTTCCTCAGATAAAGGTATTATTGTTGAACTATTTTTAAACTCAATTCTGCCCACAAATGAATACAGATCAGTCTTTGGACTTTCACATTCTATTACGCCATTATTTAAAAGGTTTTCAATTCTGTCATTTAGGCCTCTAGGCACCAACAATGTTTTTAAATTAGTTTCCCCATCTAAATTAGCAGTGGTAACATAACATCTACTATGGATATCCGAAGAATGTAGTAGTACAACGTCACAGGGAACATCATCATCTCTTTTAATAACTATCAAGTCTCCCGGGCATATAAAACGAGATTCTATACAATGCTCTTGATAATTTCGATATACTGTAACGGTTGAATAATTTACTAAATTATCATTTTTATGCCGCTGGAAATCATCGTATGCCTCTTTAATACCCGTCACAATCATTACAAAGAGTAAAGGTATCAATGAAGTCAAGGGTGATAAAGTGGTGTCTAAAAAATATAAGAAATATGGTATCAAATATCGGTGTATATAATATAAGTAAGATATATAAAGAATATAAGAGACATATGCATATTATGACCAGTGATGCCATTAGGATACGAAAGATACATTTTTCGTATCTTTTGATGACTTTATGTACCATGTATAATCCTGACATTTTTCGTATCTTTTGAAACTGTACGCAAAATGTACAGAAATAAAATATTACACTTTCCGTCTCTGACAAAGTTTTTTAAAGTTATCATTTCGTTATGAATACTCAAAGCATCCAAAGATAGTTACATATAATTAAATTTAAAATAACATACCTAATATTTATGACTTAAGTAAATATAAAAATGAATTTATATGATACATATGATTTTCTTTACAATATTAATTAAATATGATATAAAAATGTTGTGTTAATATATCAACCCCTTTGCGCGAAATGATCGTAAGCGACATTTTGTAAAAAAAATTTTTTTATTGAAATCAAAATTTTATAGGGTACCCATAGTTTAAAATCGTGAACATATAAAAATTTTTGATAGCTTTTGAAATTTTATCGTAAGCGACAGTTTATGAATATAAATCATGTTTAAATACAATAAAAAACCCCTCCTCCTGAAAAATTAAATTTTTGTCGCTTACGATCATTTGGCGGTAAGGGGTCGATATGTTAAACGTTAAAAACGGACTTTGAAAATTTTTTCACAATGTATCTTTTTGGGAAAAAATGTATCTTTTTGGGAAAAAATTTATCTTTTTGGAGACTAAAATGTATCTTTCTCGAAATTTAACTGGCAACACTGATTATGACACATAACTACTTACTTACGAAGAATGATATTATGGTCACGACCAAAAAATAAAAATACACTGCTCTACGGAATTGATCATAGAAATTTATTGGTAGAAATGTTAAAAGCGAATATTTGGTAGTTTTAATACGATTTAGCTCCGGTGTTTTTTTCCTGTTTTTGGTATTATTTACTCCAATTGTTATACGGAGATTATTAGAGATTTTACTACCGCTAGAGCCCTGAAAGAAGGAAGAAATTAGTATTTTAAAGTATTTTAAAAATATCCTTTTTCGCAAATCCCTGTAACAAAAAGTACCTTTTCCACGAACTACTTTTCCAAAACTGCAAATTTTCGCAAAAGTACCCTTTCCACAACTATCCTTACAAAAAGTAAATTTCCATGACCTATCCTTGAATATAAATAGATTAGATGGAATTAACTCGTATGTACTACCTTCACATGAAAACAGACTGCAACTTGTAATCTATAGACCCGATATAAAAAATATAAACATATAACGTTACGAACTTTAGCTTATGGGTAATTCCATGTCAAATCGAAAGCAAATGGGATCGACCCTCTCCGATTTCAATGAAATTCACCACAGATGGTATGTCGGAACAGATTTGACGTAAAAAAATTTTAGACACTAAGATCATTTAGTTTCCGAAATATGACGTCATTAAAATAGAACAAATCGTCAAAATATGATAAAAGTGTATTTTCCAAGTCAACTATAACTTCTAAATTACAAAAGTGAAAAATTTTTATTAGGGTGATCGATTATTCGACATTTTCCAGAAACCGGGTTTCGAATAGTTCGCCTTTTTGAAATTTTAAAAAAACCGGTTACGGTTTTCAAAATTCACAAAAAACCGGTCAACTGGTTTTTTAGTGAGAAAATTATTATAAAATAGTTTTAGTTTTAATTTGCTTTATTAAAAAAAAAAGTTAATAGTTCATGTAAATACTATCCGCACAAAAATATAGCTATGAAAATAAGGCCAAGTTCCCATCTAAAAATTTGGGCCGTAAAAAGTACTGAGATCAAAATAAGGACCAAATTTAAAATATGAGGTTACCTCTGTAGGGAGATCTTATGTTTCAAGTTTCATTATTTTATGATAAAGTGGAGCAAAGTTATGAGGGGGGTAAAAACAGCTCGAATGGTTTCGTGTAAATATACACACTGTGTGGCCGGAACTTGGCCTGGCGCAGTACCGTGCATATAGCTATGAAAATAGAGCGAAGTTCCTATCCAAAAATTTCAACCGTTCAAAGTACTGAGATCAAAATAAGGATCAAGTTCTTGGCGATACCATCTCATTTCTAGGCAACTAACTAACTTGGCAATATTTTTCCCAATATTATATGTAAAAAAATATTGCCAAGCTAGCAGGTTGTGGCCTCCCCTTTTTACTCCCTTTTTTGGGGAATAATACGGAATGAAATTAAAATAATAATGTATAATAAGAATGACGCGGCTAAGCTGCAATTACAAATAAAAAGAAATACAGCCTTTGGAAAATATGTAATAGTTGTAAGGAATATTATAAAAATTAATAGTTTATAAGAACTAAAAAAAAAATGTAAAAGAGAAATGGGAAATAAATGAAATGTAATGAAATGAAATGAAGCTAGCAGGTTGCGTAAAAATGAAATGTTGCTGTACATATCAAGAACTTGGTCCTCATTTTTATTTATTTATTTATTTATTAACGGACGAAATTTTGTTTTGTATACTTCGCATCGATATAATTTCCTATAATTTCTGAATTGACAATTATAGTGTCTCTTACTAAAAAGAACACTTCCAGTATTTAATAATCAAAGGCCGAAAAATATAATAGGAAACCTAGTGCACAGATTTACATATTTTCTAATTGTTTATTTCTTGACATTGATATCACTAAAGAGTCAAATAGATTATGCAAGCGACTAGCCAAACATGGTAGAAATTTACTTTTGTACAAGTCTGTTGTGTAATAGATGGGGATGTTTTCATGTTGACAAGCGGCTTGGCAAGACGTTTGAAGAAAACTCAAACAATTTAAATATTTTGACTGTCATATTGAATTTGTGGTAAGCTGCTTGAGCAGTCTGTTGTGAAGTTGCTTCATATGCAACAAAATTTCCATAGAGTGAGGTCGTCGTCGAAAATTTAAATTTGTGATTAATGTGAGAAATCTATACTTGTACGAGCTAGTTTTGTGTAATCTGTGTATAAATGAAAAAAAAAAACTATGTTTGGCAAGCAGCTTCCAAAGTTTGTTTTGGCCTTAAAGCGCTGTATTCACGGTCAAAATTCATGACACAAGCATCGTGTACGTATGGATTCTATGATAAGTTAAACTCAGATCATCTTATAATCAACCAAATGTCAAACTAAATATAAAAATATTTTTATGTACAGAGTTTGAAAGCTCTAAGAAACACTACTATACACACAGAATAAAAAGGATTGTAAAACCCACATGCCGCAATTTTGATTGCAAATCATATTAAATTTACAAAAATAATTTGTCGTTGAGGTGGCACGAGTTCAAATCTTGGCTGTGGCAGTCAGCTACAACGAAAAGTTTTCTGATGACTATCACGTAAGTAAAATAATTAATAAAATAGCTAAATTAAAATCATGTTGTTTCAGCTTGATATAACTTTAATTCAACATGATTCTTCCTGTTGTTCCAATATCAAATTCACGTTGTTTCAACTTGAAATAACTTTGATTCAACATGATTCTTCGTGTTGTTCCAATATCAAATTCACGTTGTTTCAACTTGAAATAACTTTTATTCAACATGATTCTTCGTGTTGTTCCAATATCAAATTCACGTTGTTTCAACTCAAAATTACTTTAATTCAATATGATTTTTCGTATTATTTCAGTATCAACTTCATTTTGATTTAACTGTACTGGAATATTAAATCAACATGAAATATATTTCATTCAAAAGGAAAAATTTTCTTTCAAGATTATTGTAAATCATGTTGATTTAACATGAAACACCTATGAAGCAAAATCACTACCGAAAAATGTTAAGTTAACCTGGTTTTCGACGATTTTACATGGAAATTTTTCTGTGTGTATGACCTTACCTTGCTATTGTCTTTCTTTAGTACATGCATGACCTATTACAAATACACGTTCAAATACAAGCTACATGCAAGCGAAAAATTCAAAAAATTAGATTTTGTTTTCAAGCATCGTCGGTGTGACGCATACAACAAAATTTCACTAGTACTGCTATAAAGCAGGTCATACATTTTGACCGTGAATACTGCGCTTACAATACATGAACACTGTTCATTGAAAAGCAATACAAAAAAACAAGCATTTTTCGTCTACGATGAAGGTCACACTCAACAGTAAAAGTTCGTCTAAGTTTTAATATAGTAAAAACTTATAAAATATACAAATCGAAAAGTATACTAGTTGGCCGGTTTTTTAATTAAAAAAAACCGGACTATTCGATATTCGAAAAATCAACATTTTGAAAGAACCGACAACCGTGTGGCGGAAAACCCGGTTGAAAAACCGAGTCGATCACCCTAATTTTTACACGATGATATTTTGCAGGTGCAAATAAGGCTTTTGATATGGTGTGGAATTCCTGAGCTCAAAGGGCTGTAGAGTCAAACGGTGATTCGATTAAAATTAATTACATCTTTTTTGAAAGACTGCGAAATTTCGTTTCGGATAGTGGATCATTTGCGGTGATCGGATAAAAAAATGGCTGTGCTGTCTGTAGTGGATCAAATTTAATATTTTAAAAAATCGTTAATGATTGTCTCCAATTATTGCAATTTGGGAAGATGCTTTGTACCAAAAATAATAACACAATTCATAGTTTAATAATTTAATTGCATAGTCAATTCGATTTCTTAAATGGAAAGTTATAATGGACTGAGATCTGAGAAAAATTAAAAATGCTATAATGAAAAAATGAAAACACTAGTATTCAAATTTAATAAAAAATGTACTAGTAAAAACAAAATAAAAAAACCTAAAAATATTAAATAAATAGTTTGCTAATAAATTTAAATGCTTATGTTTCCGTTCTTTCATTACATCATTTTTAATTTTTATCCGATTGCGGTCTATTTGCGGACTAAAATTTTTTGAGATCGAATTTACTATGCAATAAAATTATAAAACTATGGATTTTATTATTATTTGTGGTACAAAGCACCTTCCGAAATGATAACAACTGGAGAAACCCATTAAAAATTGCATAAAATTTTAAATATGATCAACTATAACCCAGTAATTTTTTATCCGATCAAAGCAAATGATGCACTATTTGAAGCGTAATTTTAAACAAAATGAAAAATGCAAAGTTACCTTCAAAATCATACAGTTTTCGATGAGGGTGAGCATTTCTTTATACAAATTTACACAATTATTGATTTTATTGTAGGCAAAAATAGCTTTTTGCCCCTGATATTGGTTAAATGAATTTCACTAGTTTTTTCAATATATCCATTTTTATAAAATTATAAAACATTTTTATTGGCAAAACTCAAAAATGTGGTTTGAAATCGGAGTTAGCGTGCTGTCTATTGGTTTGAAAAAAAATTCGGAACTTTTTCACTTAACCCTAATCATACTGACATAAAAACTTACAAATCTTACTAACATGTGTCTCTAAGACACATAAAAAACTTACGGAAAAATTATTAAACTTTTTTATTCATTACATTCTTTACATAAAAGAACTTTCACAGCATGTTCACTGCAGACATTACTATTAAATATTTGGCAGCATTGCTTAATAATACGGATTATTTTCAGATTGCATAAATAGCACCTCTTGCGTTTATTTGTTGCACTCTGGGTATTAGTACGTGCAATTCCTTCTTGAAAGACTTCTTCCATTAGTTGAACGATAGGTCGTTGCAATTTATTATTCGATCTTTGGCGTATTTGGGGTGGGACATTAGTCAAATAAAAGTCATGAAGTTTGGTTGCGATATGTTATATATTTCTGTAGTTAAATTGAATGGAACATCCAAATGTGTCTCACAGACACATGTTAGTAAGATTAGGGTTAAAATCTGCAAATAGGCATTTGGCAATTTTTTAATGGAATAATCGGCAAATTGCCGAAAAATCGGCACTTTTGGCAGCCCTGCTTGTGTCGAAATCGTTCAGTTGTTCGTTTCAGACACAAACCATTGATCAAACCTTTTTAAATTACATGAGTTTGATAATAGGTTTGTGTCTAAAACGAACAACTGAACGAGTTCGACACAAGTCTAACCTAAATCAGAGCATTGAACGTCGCGTGCGGAGGGGAGTGTAAATACGCACCCTGTTGCTTACGCGACGCTCAACCCTCTGATTTAGGTTGGGCTGTTAGCTGGGTTATTGCCAAATATGGTTAAACGGTAACACCAAGTCTAACATTCTGAATCAACTGTTGGACAAAAATTGATGACACATTTTTTGAGGTCACACTGATTTTCAGAATCTTTAGAGGACCATAGTCAAGTCCGTTTATTTTTACTGTTGGACTATGTTCTTGGTAAGAAATCTGCTGTCATTTTTCTAATATTTTTCATTTATTCCTGCAAAACAGCGAATTCGGGTAAAGTTGAAATGGCGTCATCTGAAAAAATAATTTAATTACAAATAAATATAGATTTTGCACTATTTTACATTGCAGATATTTGTTTTAGGCAGTACCTGCCCATATGAATGTGCAAAATTTAAAAAAAAAAAAGCAAGAAGCAAAAATCTGTTGTTTTTCTGCTTGTGCTCAGCTGTATTAAAAAATATTGTTAACTTTAAATTTCTAAAAATCGTAAAATCAAAAAACCAAAAATATAATACTTAAATAGGTCGCGAGAATAAATAATATCAAAAAACAAAAAATATTAAAACATACATTTTGGTAATTTTTTCACTGCAGAATCCGCTCTGGCTAAAAAGAAGCACCACAGAAAAGAGTTAATTTAAAACGCGCTTTTCGCGGTTGTTACTTAATTTGGGCGACTTTTCTCGTTTTATAATACTTAATCAGGTCTCGAGAATAAATAAATTCAAAAAATAATATATATTAAAATATACATTTTGCACTTTTTTCACTCCAAATTTCGCTCTGGCTAGGAAGAAGCACTACAGAAAAGCGTTAATTTAAAAGGCGCTTTTCGCGTTTGTTACTTAATTTGGCGACTGTTCTCGTTTGGTAATACTTAAATAGGTCTCGATAATAAATAAAATCAAAAAACAAAAAATATTAAAATATACATTTTGGTAATTTTTTTAACTGCAAAATTCGCTCTGGCTAGAAAGAAGCACCACAGAAAAACGTTAATTTAAAAGGCACTTTTCGCGGTTATTACTTAATTTTGGCGACTTTTCTCTTTTGATAATACTTAAACAGGTCTTGAGAATAATTAAATTCAAAAAACAAAAAAATTAATATATACATTTTGCCATTTTTTTTTTGCTTCAAAGTTCGCTCTGGCTCTGAAAAAGCACCACAGAAAAACCTTTTATTTAAAACTGCGCTTTTCGGTTGTTATTTAACTTAGTACTCTTTTCTCTTTTGCTATTACTTAAACAGGTCTCTAGTATAAATAAATTTAGAAAATAAAAAAAATTATAACATATTTTATTTTCTTTTTTTCACCTCCAAGTTCGCTCAGTTTATGAAAAAGCAGCATCGAAAATGTAAATTTTAAAATGCTCGTATATTCTCCAAAACATCTCCGATATAAAATTGTGTGCCAAATTTCATAACTCTAAGATAGCTCCTCTAATTTTGCTTACTCGTTATATGGGAACGAATCACTGTGCGGCTGCTTCCAGCCGCTTGTTAGCCACACGAAGTGGACCTCAGCAAAATGGAGTTAATATCTAAATATAGCTACAGAACTGGTTCCTGAGTAAGATGGTGGTTTCATTGGAGGGAGACAATTAACATTATTTAGATACTATATGATACATATTAGATCCAGTAGAACAAGTACTTGTGTATCATTTGTTACCAAATTTTACGCAGGGTAATAGCACACAAAAAAATAGATACGAATTATGTTCAATAAAACCATGTTATTGAAAAAATATGAATTTCAATAACATATATCATTAATTAAGTTATGAGTTTATTCGAACTGTATGGGCTTATATCCAAAGAAATTTAATTATTTTTGGCTTGAGTTCGGTTTTAATTTAATTTTTCTATTAAATTATATTTTGATTTAGAGATAAATGTGAAGCATATAGACAAAGAAAAGTTTTACTGCGCGGAGGGTTGAACTGACGTTTCGATAGCTTCCGCTAATCTTATCAGAGTTCTTTACCGCTTATACTAATCGACCAAAGTCGGCGGTTTGCAGTCAATAGTTGAATATCATATACTTTTAATCAATTCATACTGTCAGTCTTAGAGTTGTATTTCATTTGATAGTTATTGAACAATTTTGAACAGTTTTGTAACTATTCAAAATTGTGTTTGAAGTCTACTGATGTTTTGGTAAAGCATCAATGAAATGCTGCATATAGACAATGCTTAAACACCAGCAAATAAATTTCATTTAAAATTAAATTATGACAATATGTCAAATAAATTTCATAAAGATTTCTCTATTCTAGTATGAATTATCATTGATAATTACAAGTAGGAGTGTGTGTGAATGTTTGTTTGCTCAGTTTATTTGAACATGTACATGTTTTTGCATGTTTTTGCATAGGTGCCTTTAGAGTGTAACAAATAAGTCAGTTTATTCGAACTGTATGTAAATCTTATTAATATTAATTTTAAATATTAATAATATTTTATGCTTTTATTTTGCAAAAAAAAAATAATTAATTTTTGTTAGTTTTACCATGAAAGTGTAGAATTTGCGATCCGGAAGTAGTGCAAATTAGGATCATTTCTAATTAGTTTTACACATGCTTTTCATTGCAAGAAGTTCTCTTTTTCGATTTCCAATCATCGAATCGGAAGAAAAGTTAGGAAAAATTTTCTTTTTTGGCTTTCTATAATCATTTTTTCTCAAGGGAAAGGATGAAAAATTGTTCATTTTCGCAACTTGTTTTTTTTTGTCAATTGAAACGCAAAACTGCGTTTTCATGTAAATTCAAGTGAATAAATATAAACTTTTAGAACAATTTTAACAATTAAGCTATTTAGAAGAATATTAGTTGACCAGCAATACCCGCTGTGCTTTGCTACCCCATTGTTGTGCATATATAGAAAAAATAATATGTAGCTTGGTATTATCAGTACCCGTCTCCCCACTCCTATATCGCCTTGCTCTTGTTTAAAAGTGCAATTTGCTCTCAATGCAACCTACCTCAAACTTAGAATCTCGCTATGGTGCCTCTCCACCATATAAATTATTATTAGTAAAAACATGTTTGAGGGTTTCTTTGGAGTAGAAGAACACAATATAAATTTTACTTCTAACTTTATTACCCATATAGTTTGACTAAAATACACACAATTTCAATTATTAATTTTATTACTTTAGAAGACAAATGTGTTACGAAAAATGTACCAAAACTATATTTTTTCCCTAAATCACCCCCTAAACGTATTTGAGGGATTCTTAAGGAGATAAGAAACCAATTTAAATTAAATTTCTTTTGTTTTAGAAGATAAATGGATTACCAAAAAAGTACCAAAATTACATTTTTACCCTTTTTCTCCCTTAAATGCGAAAATTTCAGAAAAAAAGTGTCCTAGTCCCGTCCTGTTTTTCGACCTATTTTTAATTTTTTTCGAATTCTACGCCTATCTTAGCTAGATCTGGATAATGTTACCGAATTTACCATTTTTCTCCTTTTATTCCCTTAAAATTTTAATTTCCAAAAATCTCTTAAGTACATCGGCAGGCAAACCTACATAAAAAACTTCTTCCAATAAAAGATATTCATTCCGTATATTCATGTATAGAAATAAATTCAGTTAAGTGCGACTTTAATTCACACACGAACGGTTCCGTACGAATTCCTTTTGCCTTTTTGCCGATTTTGGTTTATTTGTGGGGACTTTTTAAATTTTTTTGTTTAAGGGATTTTTTAGACGAATGTTTTCGTTTTTTGTGATTTTTTCTCGGTTTTTAAAGATATTTTTACTTTTGGCGATTATTTCTAGAATTGGCGCTTTTTTCGCTTTAGCGATTTTTGTGCGTTTTTTTTCGTTTTTTACGTTATTTTTACTTTTTTAGATTTTTTCTTTCGTTATAGTGTTTTTTCGGTTTAAGACGATATATTTAGTTTTGGCGATTTTAGATAGTTTTGGCGCATTTTTCGTTTGGTGATTTTTTCGCTTATGCGATTTTTCGGTTTTTTACGATATTTTGAGTTTTGGGGACTTTTTTAGTTTCGGTGATTTTTTTCCATTTTGGCGATTTTTTCGGTTTTTGCCGATTTTTTATTTTTTTGAGATTTTTTTACTTTTGCCGATTTTTTTAATTTTTATGTTTTTTTCCTTTAAGCGCTTTTTTATTAGCTTGGCGATTTTTTCGTTTTGGTATTTTTTAATTTTTGAGATTTCTTTTTAATTTTAGCATATTTTTTTGCGATATTTTTTTTTATAAACAAACACAACCCGCGAAGCGATTAGCTTGTCTGCGGAAAACACCCAGGGCCTATGGCGGGAATCGAACCCACGTACTCTGGACTTTTCGGCTTTTCCTTCCGATTTACTTTTCGGCTTTTCCTTCCATTACTTAATGGAATACCCTTTAATAATTAATTTACCCATTAATTATCAATTTTGTTTGTTTGAAATGTTTAACTATTATGGTTCAGAAGATACAGCTAAATTTCAGAATTACATAACCTGATAGAACACCCTTTAATTTTTAAATTGTTTTTTTACCATTCGCCACTGTTGCATTTATAATATGCTTTAGCTGGGAAGACTTCAAGAGGTTGCCTCTTACGGTTTTCACGATACATCTAGTTGTCAAAGTTACATAGTCATCATTACATTAACTGATAGATTACCCTTTAATTTTTATTTTGCTTAAATATCAGTATTAATTGCTGTAGTCTGTATAATAATACACTAATTTTATTTCAAGTGTCTATATATGTACATATATGAGGCCATCAGCGCAAAAGTGGTGTAACTCACATTTTTTGTTTGTTGCTGTTCTGGTGTTACATACATACATATGTACATGTAAGGAATGTATGTAACACCAGAACAGCAACAAACAAAAAATGTGGGTTACACCACTTTTGCGCTGATGGCCTCATATATGAGTCTGCATTATACATTAGGACTTCAACGTGTTTCGCTGCTCGCTTTAGACCACACTTTAATTTTTAACTGTAACTTATTTGTTGCTATAGCGGCCATAATTGTACATATGCTCTGAAAATTTCAGGTGCGCGAAAACAATGGGGTGTCATTAGACTTTTGGTATGCCGGACCTTAAGTTGCCAAGAAGAGCTCCAAATATAACATTTTATATACATATTAGAATTTTTCAAACGTACCAAAGCGCATTTAAGAGGTTCTAAAGGGGAGAAGAATGCATTTAAATTTCATTTCTATCTTTATTACTTTAGGAGATGAAAAAAAAGTTCAACATTTTATTTTTACCATTTTTTTACCCCTAAATGTACAATTATCAAAAAGGACCAAACACCTTTCCATTTATTTTTTGATCTTATTATGATGCTTTTGGAATTTTGTGTCTGCCTTAATTAGATCAGGAGATATAAGGTTAACGAATTTACCCATTTTCCGCCTTTTCAACCGCTTAGCATTTCCATTTGAAAAATTCCTTTTTAGTGGAAGGCGAAACCTACATACAAATTTTTTTTAAATATTCATTCAAAGTACATAACAAATAGTTGTGTAGGAAAAAGTACCAAAAAGAGCTACTAGTTTTAGGTTTTATATGTCCGAATTTCCAAAAAGTACAAAAGTGCATTTAATGCAGTGCTGCCAATCTGTGTGTAATTACACATATTGTGTGTAATTTATATATAATTAGTTTCATGTGTAGTCTCTGTGTAATTTCTGTTTCTGTTCTATTTTTTGATTAATTCGAAATTTCGAAAATAATACTGTTTTCTATTATTATGGACGAAAGAACTGATGTAAGTTCAAGAAAACAAATTGCCTTGATAAGGTTTTGTTTATAATTTTCAGTACACAGTATTCGGTTTTAGATTTTAAATAATGTGCGTCATCTACTGCTGCTAATATTTTAAATCTTTTGAAAACTTCTATAGTAGAAAATTGTATTCCAATTATAAATTTTTATCATATTTGCATCCGATACTCCCAACGTAATATTTTAATAGGAAAACTCGGTAGATATTTTTTTAAAAATGATAAGTCAGATATTGCTTTGAATAAATGCTCTTGTCAACTGATACTACAGTATTTTACGGTAATTCCGCAAAATTTTCCATCTAAAAATCCCGGGATATTAGTGCGGGAATTCCTTTGAATTTTTGTGCCTTAATATTTTGTACATTCTGATAAAATACCTTAATATTCATGACATTTTGAATCAAATCTAGAATTTAATCACAAAAACTTAAACAATTTCTATATTTTTATACGCAAAACAGTTTTATAACCGGATTTTGGTGATAATATCGATACATTAGACAAAAGTGATATTTTAAATAACAAAATTTTGGTCAGATTTTATATTAATTAAGCTCCCAAAGCCAAAATTAGGTTCAATTCAAAAGTAATTTCAATTTTTCTGAGCAACCGAATTAGCCACCTATTCAGAGCATTTATTGCGAAACTTGGAGTCTTACTTTAATAGAAGCTATATTTGTCAAAAAAACCTACTAGAATTTCAAAAGTGCTTCAAAGCTGATGTGCACAGAATAGTATCAAAAATAGTATTACTATATGGCTTTCAATTCATTCATGTATCATTCCCGTTTTAAAAGAGTATAAACCTCTTCGACGCTTCTTAAGACTAGAAGCTTTAAAAGATCCTTCAAAAGTCTCTTAAATGCAATGCTAGAAGTATTTGACGACCCGAAAACTAAAATCTAATTGAGATTTTGTCATATCGAACCATAACCGCAAAAAAGCTTAACCGACTTGCTTTTCGAACTATGTTTTCGACGAAAATCAATTATTTACGACAATTTGGACCGTGTAAAAGTAACAAAGTCATGTGAAGTATCGTTACGGAAATAGAGCAAAAACAATTTTATCTTAAGCGCATTTTGCCTTTATATTTTTATACATATGCTTGTATGTTTGCATCTCCTTGTAACTGCACAGTTCGGTTGGGCTAAAATTTTATTTTTCAAGTAGAGCTAACTTAAACAGTTAAAGAACAGTTTCCTACGGGCTATAATTGCTGGTTTTAAAATAATTTGATTAAACTAAGTGATTAATTTTTAGAAAAGATTTTAGTTCAGCTTGAGGTCCATTTAGTAAATTGAAAAAACTCCTGATTTTTATTTTATTTATTTTAATTTTATTTTCCCGATATTTCGATCAACTTCGTTGATCATCTTCAGGGGAATCTAAAAATATATACAAAAACACAAGTGAAAAAACAACACAAAATATAATAAAATATAATTACAAAAAAAGTAAAGCCTAAACAACGCTTTTTACTTAAAAGTTTATTTATTTATTTTTCAAAAATGTAAATTTTACAATACAGTTAATTCCAACTTACCTTTTTGTAATTATATTTTATTATATTTTGTGTTGTTTTTTCACTTATGTTTTTGTATATATTTTTAGATTTCCCTGAAGATGATCAACGAAGTTGATCGAAATATCGGGAAAATAAAATTAAAATAAATAAAATGAAATGAAATGAAAATCAGGAGCTTTTTTCAATTTATTAAACGGACCTCAAGCTGAACTAAAATCTTTTCTAAAAATTAATTAAATAAAAGGTTCTACAAAATTACACAATAACTGAGTGATTAAGTCACAGCAAAAATATCTTTACCCTCGTTGACTTGTAGGAAATTTAGTAAAACTATTAACATTACATATATCATCAGTCCACTACAATCCTATGTAGTCAATACTAAGTCTCTACTTCGATTTAAAGTAAGGATAATTAAAAAATACTTCTTCCGTAAAATTAAATTTTTGGTGGTTAAGGTTTTTCGTGGTTATGGCTCGATAAGCTTTAGGTTTTTTGGTTTCTTTTAAAGAAATTTTCCAGTCTAAAAAACCTATTTTATATAAACTGAAATACGAAACTAAAAATATATATTGCAAAATTATTTAAGTTATGGTTAAACAAATAGAAAAAAATATCATGTGTAATTTTCCTCCATATGTGTAATTTTAACCCGGTCATGTGTAATTTCCGAATTCTTTATTGGCAACACTGATTTGATGGCTTCTTAACACAGCGTCTTCACGAGACATTAACTTTGAGATAACATGAGAAAAAACGTCGGCAAAATACTAAAAACAAAATGTCGAATTTTCTCTTAATCTCACTCACAGTAGGGGAAGACGTAATTTAACTTTTCCGATAATTTTTCATTTTATGCAAATGCTCATCGAGTTAACATGTACTACTTTTGCATAATTAGCTATTTTATTTTTAATTTTTCACACAAATTTAAATTTATAAATCAATTAAACACATTTATTTAACACCGCGTCTTCACGAGACATTAACTTTGATATAACATGAGGGAGAACGTCGGCAGAACAAGAAGACTAAAGTGTCGAAATTTCTCTTCATGTCATACAACAGGACAACGTATTTTTAATTTTGTTAAGAGATTTCATTTGCTACAAATACTCATTGGGCTAAAATTCAATATTTTGCGTAATTAGTAGTTTGATTTATGATTTTTCAAACAAATTTTAATTAAAAACTCAATTAAACAATCTTAAATACACAAAATCACAGAAATTTTAATAAAAATTTTGATTTTAATTTATTTCAATAAACACAAACACACAATTTATTTATTTTCATATTTTTTGACATTTCATATCATAAGATTCTTGTGATAACATTTATTATAACAACGCTCTCATAATAATTATTATAGCATTGCGATAACACTAATTTGAAGTCTACACGTAACAGAATTCTCTCTGCGATTGAATTTGACGCTTATATTTTATTATATTTTGTGTTGTTTTTTCACTTGTGTTTTTGTATATATTTTTAGATTCCCCTGAAGATGATCAACGAAGTTGATCGAAATATCGGGAAAATAAAATTAAAATAAATAAAATGAAAATCAGGAGTTTTTTCAATTTACCAAATGGACCTCAAGCTGAACTAAAATCTTTTTTAAAAATTAATCACTTAGTTTAATAAAATTATTTTAAAACCAGCAATTATAGCCCGTAGCAAATTGTTCTTTAACTGTTTAAGTTAGCTCTACTTGAAAAATAAAATTTTAGGCCAACCCAACTGTGCAGTTACAAAGAGATGCAAACATACATGCATATGTATAAAAATTTAAAGGCAAAATGCGCTTAAGATAAAATTGTTTTTGCTCTATTTCCGTAACGATACTTCACATGACTTTGTTACTTTTACACGGTCCAAATTGTCGTAAATAATTGATTTTCGTCGAAAACATAGTTCGAAAAGCAAGTCGGTTAAGCTTTTTTGCGGTTATGGTTCGATATGACAAAATCTCAATTAGATTTTAGTTTTCGGGTCGTCAAATACTTCTAGCATTGCATTTAAGAGACTTTTGAAGGATCTTTTAAAGCTTCTAGTCTTAAAAAGCGTCGAAGAGGTTTATTCTTTTTTAAAACGGGAATGATACATGAATGAATTGAAAGCCATATAGTAATACTATTTTTGATACTATTCTGTGCACATCAGCTTTGAAGCACTTTTGAAATTCTAGTAGGTTTTTTTGACAAATATAGCTTCTATTAAAGTAAGACTCCAAGTTTCGCAATAAATGCTCTGAATAGGTGGCTAATTCGGTTGCTCAGAAAAATTGAAATTACTTTTGAATTGAACGTAATTTTGGCTTTGGGAGCTTAATTAATATAAAATCTGACCAAAATTTTGTTATTTAAAATATCACTTTTGTCTAATGTATCGATTTTATCACCAAAATCCGGTTATAAAACTCTTTTGCGTATAAAAATATAGAAATTGTTTAAGTTTTTGTGATTAAATTCTAGATTTGATTCAAAATGTCATGAATATTAAGGTATTTTATCAGAATGTACAAAAATCCCGGATTTTTAGATGGAAAATTTTGCGGAATTACCGTAAAACACTCTAGTATCAGTCGACAAGAGCATTTATTCAAAGCAATATCTGACTTATCATTTTTAAAAAAATATCTACCGAGTTTTCCTATTAAAATATTACGTTGGGAGTATCGGATGCAAATATGATAAAAATTTATAATTGGAATACAATTTTCTACTATCGAAGTTTTCAAAAGATTTAAAATATTAACAGCAGTAGATGCCGCACATTATTTAAAATCTAAAACCGAATACTGTGTACTGAAAATTATAAACAAAACCTTATCAAGGCAATTTGTTTTCTTGAACTTACATCAGTTCTTTCGTCCATAATAATAGAAAAACATTATTATTTTCGAAATTTCGAATTAATCAAAAAATAGAACAGAAAGAGAAATTACACAGAGACTACACATGAAACTAATTAGCTCATGTATAATAATAACATGCAAGTATAAATTACACAAAATATGTGTAATTACACACAGATTGGCAGCACTACATTAAATGCACTTTTGTACTTTTTGGAAATTCGGACATATAAAACCTAAAACTAGGAGCTCTTTTTAGTACTTTTTCCTACACAACTATTTGTTATGTACTTTTTATGATTTTTGGAAATTTAAATCCTAAGGGCGAAAAAAAGGGGTAAAAACGGGTAAATCGGTAACCTTAGACTATAAAAGGATTCATTCTTAAAGTCCTATCTCAATAAATAAATAAATAAATATATCTACTGATCTGACTAAGGTAGACATAAAATTTCAAAAACATCATGAAAGCAAGTACTTTTTTGAAATTTGTTCATATAGAGGCCGAAAAAGGGTAAAAATATAATTTCGGTAGTTATTTGTTAACCCGTTTATCTCCTAATATAATAAATATAGAAATGAAATTTCAAATATATTATTCTCTCCTTACTTGAGGTCTACACGTAACATATATGTAAGATGAGATTGTCAAATATATATATATATATATATATATATATATATATATATATATATATATATATATATATATATATATATATATATATATATATATATATATATATATATATATATATATATATATATATATATATATATATATATATATATATATATATATATATATATATATATATATATATATATATATATATATATATATATATATATATATATATATATATATATATATATATATATATATATATATATATATATATATATATATATATATATATATATATATATATATATATATATATATATATATATATGTATATATACATATATATATATATATATATATATATATATATATATATATATATATATATATAAGATAGATAAATGTCCTTTAAAAAATCGATTTTTTTAAAAAGCATGGCGGCGAGTATTCAATTATAAAGAATTTAAAAACTTTTGTATGACTTAAATAAAGTTCTACTTGCTTTTCTATGCTCTAATTATGCAATAAATGGCACAGTATTTTCAAAGATAATATTGTCCCATTTTCCTGACAGTGAAAAAGTAAATATAACACTGCAGAATGTTGCCACCACATTACACAATTTATTTTATTGTACAATAAAAATCAAAGATCTTTTGATTTTTGTGAATATATTGTACCACCTTCGAATATGGCATACACATTGGCGATACTGTTGTACAAATACGAAAAATTGCACAATTATATTGCAGCTGGGTGGGCCGCTTGAAAATAAAAGGGAATATGAAGAGTTTAATGCATAAAACTAAAATCCGTTTTCACCATTTTTCTATCACGTATGACATACACATTGGCGATATTATTGTACAATACGAAAAATTGTACAATTATATATATGGAATATGAAAAGTTTAATGCATAAAACTAAAATCCATTTTCACCTTTTTTCTATCACGTACGGATTTTTTAATGGGGATGTTTTCATTGAAGCGGCATTTTCTTTGCAGACTAGTGTTATCAGCTGATCAGTGCTATCAGTTTTTATTAAGAAAGTACTCTTCCTTGGTAGTCCAACTGTTTCATCATTTTAAATACTACTGATATTTTAAAATGCACTTTGGGAACAAAAGAAGAATCGAGTCCATTGTCAAGTGTTTTTAAAAGAGGCTTTGAAAATAAGGCCAACGAAAACTTACACAAGTTACCTTCAAAATGCATGATTTTACAGTAAAATAACAATCCTTAATCACATACCATTTGTCTTTGTTGGTTAAATAGACGTTTTGAAAGATTTTGGTGTATTAATTAACTTTCGTTTGGTAATTTAAATTGCTTATTGTTCTTTATACAACCCGATCAATATCAACTTAAATACTATTGCCTTAATTCACAAAAAATAAAACAAAATTTCATAAAAAAATTTGTTTAATAAGTCTCTTATTAATCAAAATTTTTTGTGAATTAAGGCATACATATATATTTATATGGTATTCGCATTAAAATTATCGATATACTTATTAATGGTTCTTATTAAGGAATAATTGATAACGATAATGGCATTATCTAAGACAACGAAGGTCAAGGCAGATTAATCACAGGTACCACCGTTGCTGCAACAAATACAACACCAAAAAACACATGCATTTTGTTGGCAGAAACATAACACGACACTGTCAAAATCTATTGGCTCTGCAGGGCTCCCAGTTTTATTTCATACCTTATCCCAAAATTTTTCGCCCCCCTAAATTCCCAAAATAGCTATTTTCTCATCCCCAAAAATCCCCACAGCACCTTAAAAATAAAATCATATTATTTTAAAGGAATTGAATATTTTAAAACTAATTTTATTTTTACATATACCCAGAGGTAAATGGAAGGAGTAAAGGGGCCTTCTATAAGGCCTTATTTAGCAGACTCTAGTACTTCCACTACCATTTCATATTCAAATATTTTTTACACACGATGTCATTGCGGACCTAGCCCTTCTTCGACCCATTACTCAGCAGGCCTGATTGAAGGCATTCATTAGCAGGGCTATTTGCAGGTCATACGTTGCATGCGTGATGTTCTGGGAAGGTCTGTTAAAAATCAAATGGAGGTACATTTGTTGTTATCTGTGTATTTCTATAGCGGCTTTTACATTTATGATTATCGTGATTTTTTATTTCGAACTCTTTCTTTTCATCCAAAGTAATTTTTTATACATATGAAGGTAAATTTCGTGTATTTATTAAGAAGGATTTGGACATGATGTAGTAGCTGCAACATAAACGACATAATAGCAGCATGTATAATGCCTCTTGTACGTAAATTTCAGTCTTAAGCATAGTACTCTAAAAAAAAATTTACACGAATTGCTTACGAAAAATTGCTGCAAAGAATATATTTCTTATACTTTGATATGATATTTTTACAAGTACATATGTATGTATATTTAAAAAAATTTCGTTTCAAATCCACGTCTTTCCATCTCTAATTAATTTCTAAAATTTTCGGCGTCAAACCGCGATAAAAAAATTCGTAAATTTTTAACCGTGTGTATGTTTTTTTACTTTTTTATGTTTGTACACGCATAACTGTGTCATTTTTGAACCGATTTGCAAAATTATTTTGCTTAAAAGGGCTTGGTTCCAGGTTGGTCCCATTGATTATCGCATAACTCCTCTATTTATGCACCGATTTTCAAAATTATTTTTTTTGTTTGAAAGGCTTTGCTTGCAGTTTGGTTCCATAATTTTTTTCCACAATCGGTGGGGATATTTACCCGCAGAAAAACAAGAAAAACACCTTAAAATTACAACGTTATTTTAACATTCATATCGTCGTTACATTATTATTTTTTCCAAATCAAATATTATGCATATTTCGAAATATGCAAAATATGTACTCGATATGAAAAAAATAGTAAGCTAGTGGGCATTTCTATTTAAACTAGTGATATGGACATGGATGTTAGGGATAGACAAGTGAAAAAAATATAGCGATATATACCGATATCGATATATTTTCAAGTATCGATCGGAATCGATATACATATACCAAATAAAAAATATCGATATATCGAAATATCGATATTTTTTTAACAATGATAATTCATACGTATGCCCCAAATTTTTTTTAAATTAAACAAAATAAGTACCTTTCTTATAAATAATTTATCTGGAAAGAGTTAATTTCCAAGATCCTTACTGTTCCACCAATATGTCATGGAACATACATCAACGAAATTACACAATTTTTCGAATAATCAAAATATTATAAATAAAACAAAAGATTTTGTATTAATATTCTATTTGATGAAGACTGTGCCGAAATGTTTTTAAAAATTGGACGAAAAACAAAACCAAAGCCAAAAAGTATCGAATTTGATACTGTCGATATATTTGGAAAAAAATATCGATGTATCGAAACTAAAAATATCGACGATATATATCGATATATTTTTAAGAAAATATCGATATATCGATATTTTTGCCCATCCCTAATGGATATACATCAAAGCTGCCCAAAAATAATTTGCAGCTGTATTGCTGAGAGAATTTTGAAGTACAGTAACTCGATAAAGTAAACGCAAAGATTTTCATTAAGTTTTATCACAATAGTATATTGGTCATAAAAATGTACAATAAATAAGTTCACACTGCATTTGTTATTTTTTTATTTGGTAAAATGGAGAAATTTTCAATACATTTTGCCCCAGTCCCCTTTGTTTTTCCAAAAATATCATTTTATTTTTAATAAAAAGCACTTTCTTTTCCATCATCGTTTATTTTACACACTGTATGTGGCAAAATACCAACACAGCTACCATGCATGTACACTAGCCATGGGCAAAAAATATCGATATATCGATATTTTCTTAAAAATATATCGATATATATCGTCGATATTTTTAATTTCGATATATCGAAATTTCAAAATCTTTTGTTTTATTTATAATATTTTGTCTATTCGAAAAATTATCATTCTTTGAGTATAGTGTTGAAGTATGTTCCGTGAAGTATTGATGGAACAGTAAGGATCTTGGAAATTAACTCTTTCCAGCTTAATTATTTATAAGAAAGGTACTTTTTTGATTTTATTTAAAAAAAAAATTGGGGACTACGTATGAATTATCATTGTTGGAAAAATATCGATATATCTATATTTTTATTCGATATATATCTATGCCGATCGATATTTAAAAATATATCGAAATATATATCGATATATTTTTTTCACTTGCCCATCCCTAATGTACACTCGTCGCTCTCACATTAACGACTAAATAAGGAGTATAAAAAGAAATGAAATAGAGAGTATAAACAATTGTTTGGTGAAATGAACATCCTTGAAATATATATGCTTTTTTTACAAAAAGGTGCAAACATAAAACTTCAAATTGCATAGTAATTTGCGCTCCATATTGCCCAATTTTCCTGACAGTGAAAAAGTATATGTATATAACACTGAACAGTGCTGCCACCACATTACACACATTCTTTATTGTACAATAAAAATCAAAGGTCCTTTGATTTTTGTCAATATATTGTGCCACCTTCGAATATGACATACACATTGGCGATATTATTGTACAACACGAAAAATTTCACAATTATATTGTAAGTGGGTGGGCCGCTTTAGAAAAGTATTCGAACACTTTGTAATATGCTTCCTTATTGTCAAGTTCAGTGGTCTAAGCGTCGCTTTCGATATCGAGCGGATTCGGTCGAGTTTGAGATTATTTCATTCGATATCGAACAATGGTTTTATATTGATCGATAGCGAGTGCGATAACCCCAAACTAAGAAAACTCGATCGAATCAGGTCGATATCGAAAGCGACGATCATGCCCCAGTTGTATTTTTACTTAAGCAACTTAGTAGTATTTTTAACGTTTTAAAGGAAATCGCCAAATAAGCTAGAAATATTCGATCTGGCATTATTAGAATTTATTATACGTAACATACATACATTCAGCCATTTCACAGAATTAAATTCCGTTCGGAAACGGAATTCAATCCACCCCAATATGACAGGCCCAGCTGGAGCATACGCCAGCATACTAGCGCCGCCAACAGTCTGGACAAACCTGACTAAAGTGGCGCTACTCTGTTCTGCTGTGTACGTTGAAAAATTAAGTTGATGTTAATTTTTCCCTTGTTCCTTGGAATATTAATCATGCCCAATTCTTCCTGAATATAACGTTACGAACCTTAGCCTAATAATCAATTTGGATTCACAAAGCAAATACGTTCGAAATAATCATATTAATAAACAATTAGCTACTGGCTTGAGCTTTTCACATGTTCATATATACTTAAGTATAAAATCAAACCAAAAAAGTTTGTCTTGAGTAGAACAAAAATCAGAAAAATGGAAATGAAGAAAAATAAACCGATGGCAACGCTGGGAAAGTGCACTTTAATATCAGCATGAGATTGATTTAATTCTCGTATTCAATTTTCACGAAAAAGTTGTATATATAAGAACTAAAATCACATTCAACAAATACACGTGAGCACTGAAGATGGAAGTGTAGCGGCTCCGAAAGTGGCGCTACTCTGTTCTGCTGTGTACGTTGAAAAATTAAGTTGATGTTAATTTTTCCCTTGTTCCTTGGAATATTAATCATGCCCAATTCTTTATGAATATAACGTTACGGACCTTAGCCTAATAATCAATTTGGATTCACAAAGCAAATATGTTCGAAATAATCATATTAATAAACAATTAGCTACTGGCTTGAGCTTTTCACATGTTTACATGTTCATATATACTTAAATATAAAATCAAACCAAAAAAGTTTGTCTTGAGTAGAACAAAAATCAGAAAAATGGGAATGAAGAAAAATAAACCGATGGCAACGCTGGGAAAGTGCACTTAATATCAGCTTGAGAGTGATTTAATTCTCGTATTCAATTTTCACGAAAAAGTTATATATATAAGAATTAAAATCACATTCAACAGCGCCACCTGACAAGTGGTGATAGCAAATACACGTGAGCACTGACGATGGAAGTATAGCGGCTTCCGAAAGTGGCGCTACTCTGCTCTGCTGTGTACGTTGAAAAATTAAGTTGATGTTAATTTTGCCCTTGTTCCTTGGAATGTTAATCATGCCCAATTCTTTCTGAATATAACGTTACGAACCTTAGCCTAATAATCAATTTGGATTCACTAATTTACGTATTTTAGTTTTCTTTTTTAGACACCTGCAGCTACAAAAATGGGGTAGGTTGAATTCCGTTTCCGAACGGAATTGAACTCTGTGACATGGCCGATTGTCTCGAAATCTAGTACTTACGAGATTTCTAGCTAAATCTTGTTTTTTACTAGATTTCCCATACAAAACGAAATCTACTTTGTCAGTAGACTGCACGAAATCTACTTAAAATTTAGTATTTTTATTTTGTTTTTACTACCCTGTACAACATTTTTATATAAACGGTGAGTGAATTAGCAACGCTCTACAAACATTTTCTATTAAAGGCGTGTGAATTAGCTAAGTCGGCACTTGTTGGCTTACAGTTTAAGATAAATTTGATATAAAAAATGACATACGCAAGTTAATTCGAATGGAAAGGTAGATCTACCATTTTTATTTTTAGGTTATTTTAAACACGTTAGAAAAAGATTTTTTACCCTTAATTAATTTTTCTTTTCGATAAGGAATATTTTATAAGGAACCTTAGACAGTTGTCTAAGGTTCCTTAATTACGGATCGTTAATATTTAAAATTTGATTATAAAAAACGTCAAAAAAATTTAAGAATTCATTTATGTCAGTCACCGTTATTTAAATAATTTGAAGTATTTTGTGAGGATAAATATTAAGATGTACGCATACATATGTAGCATATATTTTTGTTATTCTCATATACTATAAAGAAATAAAAATTTTCATTCAGAAGAACGAGCAATTTTCTCACAAGCTGGCCCAGTAAGGGAAAAATTTGTGCTAGAAGCAGGGTTTAAAAATATATTTCAGTTAGGCCCAAATTCACAGTCATTAATTAACTAATGACAATAGTTTACCCAATGATATTTTACTCACACTTCTTTGTTTGCCATTATCAGAGAAGCAAGTCATGTCGGCGCGGCTGATAGCAAGCCGCGCCGCCGATTAATATTCATAACTCAAGCCGCCGCCGAATCAATCGGCGCGTCGGCGGCTTATTTACAAGCCGATTTTATCGGCTCAGCCGATTTTATTGGCTTTTTTGCCAGGAGATGTGCGGTTATCTACTAGGGTGATCGACTATTCGACATTTTCCAGAAACCGGTTTTCGAAAAGTTCGATTTTTTTAAATTTTAAGAAAACCGATTACGGTTTTCAAAATTCAGAAAAAACCGGTCAACCGGTTTTTTAGTGAGAAAATTACTATAAAAAGTTTTAGTTTTAATTTGCTTTATTAAAAAAAATAAGTTAATAGTTCATGTAAATACATCCGCACAAAAATATAGCTATGAAAATAACGCCAAGTTCCTATCCAAAAATTTCGGCCGTAAAAAGTACTGAGATCAAAATAAGGACCAAATTTAACATATGAGTTTACCTCTGTAGGGAGACCTTATGTTTCAAGTTTCATTATTTTATGATAAAGTGGAGCAAAGTTATGAGAGGGGTAAAAACAGCTCGAATGGTTTCGTGTAAATATACACACTGTGTGGCCGGAACTTGGCCTGGCGCAGTACCGTGCGCCTAGATCCGCACAAAAATATAGCTATGAAAATAAAGTGAAGTTCCTATCCAAAAATTTCGACCGTTCAAAGTACTGAGATCAAAATGAGGATCAAGTTCTTGGCGATACCATCTCTTTTCTAGGCAACTAACTAACTTGGCATGATTTTTCCCAATATTAGATGTAAAAAAATATTGCCAAGCTAGCAGGTTGTGGCCTCCCCTTTTTATTCCCTTTTTTTTGGGAATAATACGGAATGAAATTAAAATAATAATGTATAGTACGAATGACGCGGCTAAGCTGCAATTACAAATAAAAAGAAATACAGCCTTTGGAAAATATGTAATAGTATGTAAGGAATATTATAAGAATTAATAGTTTATAAGAACTAAAAAAAATGTAAAAGAGAAATGGGAAATAAATGAAATGAAATGAAATGAAATGAAATGAAATGAAATGAAGTGCAATGAAATGAAATGACGCTAGCAGGTTGCGTAAAAATGAAATGTTGCTGTACATATCAAGAACTTGGTCCTCATTTTTATTTATTTATTTATTTATTAACGGACGAAATTTTTGGCTAGGAGCTTGGCCTTATTTTCACATTTGTGTTTTTGTGCGGATCTGGCTTCATTTTTCAAAGCTTTTATTTGGTATACTTCGCATCGATATAATTTCTGAATTGACATTTATAGTGTCTCTTGCTAAAAAGAACACTTCCAGTATTTATTAATCAAAGGCCGAAACCTAGTGCACAGATTTACATATTTTCTAATTGTTTATTTCTTGATATTCATATCACTAAAGATTCAAATAGATTATGCAAGCGACTAGCCAAACATGGTAGAAATTTACTTTTGTACAAGTCTGTTGTGTAATAGATGGGGATGTTTTCATGTTGACAAGCGGCTTGGCAAGACGTTTGAAGAAAAATCAAACAATTTAAATATTTTGACTGTCATATTGAATTTGTGGTAAGCTGTTTGAGCAGTCTGTTGTGAAGTTGCTTCATATGCAACAAAATTTCCATGGAGTGAGGTCGTCGTCGAAAATTTAAATTTGTGATTAAGGTGAGAAATCTATACTTGTACGAGCTAGTTTTGTGTAATCTGTGTATAAATGAAAAAAAAAACTATGTTTGGCAAGCAGCTTCCAAAGTTTGTTTTGGCCTTAAAGCGCTGTATTCACGGTCAAAATTCATGACACAAGCATCGTGTACGTATGGATTCTATGATAAGTTAAACTCAGATCATCTTATAATCAACCAAATGTCAAACTAAATATAAAAATATTTTTATGTACAGAGTTTGAAAGCTCTAAGTATGAAACACTACTATACACACAGAAAAAAAAGGATTGCAAAATCCACATGCCGCAATTTTGATTGCAAATCATATTAAATTTACAAGAAATAATTTGTCGTTGAGGTGGCACGAGTTCAAATCTTGGCTGGGGCAGTCAGCTACAACGAAAAGTTTTCTGATGACTATCACGTAAGTAAAATAATTAATAAAATAGCTAAATTAAAGTCATGTTCTTTCAGCTTGATATAACTTTAATTCAACATGATTCTTCCTGTTGTTCCAATATCAAATTTACGTTGTTTCAACTTGAAATAACTTTGATTCAACATGCTTCTTCGTGTTGTTCCAATATCAAATTCACGTTGTTTCAACTTGAAATAACTTTGATTCAACATGATTCTTCGTATTATTTCAGTATCAACTTCATTTTGATTTAACTGTACTGGAATACTAAAGCAACATGAAATATAGTTAATTCAAAAGGAAAAATTTTCGTCGGTGCGACGCATACAACAAAATTTCACTAGTACTCCTATAAAGCAGGTCATATATTTTGACCGTGAATATTGCGCTTACATGAACACTGTTCATTGAACAGCAATACAAAAAAACAAGCATATTTTGTCTACGATGAAGGTCACACTCCATATAAAATATGGAGTTTGGCGGCCATTCTACATCACAATGCCAGTTTAATTCGTCTCTGCTACCACCTTATAAAATTAATTCGCCTTAATTTCATGTTTCACTAAATGTTGTTGAAAAAATTACTTGGGAAAATCAACAGTAAAAGTTCGTCTAAGTTTTAATATAGTAAAAACTTATAAAATATACAAATCGAAAAGTATTCGACTTGGCCGGTTTTTTAATTTAAAAAAAACGGAGTATTCGATATTCGAAAAATCAACATTTTGAAAAAACCGACAACCGTGTGGCGGAAAACCCGGTTTAAAACCCGGTTGAAAAACCGAGTCGATCACCCTACTAAGTACTCTGTTCAAATTTGCGAAAAAATTTTGATCAACATTAGTTTTTTCATACGAAAAATATCACAAGTAACCAATTATAATAACCCTTGAAAGTATGCTGCAATTGTGTACATTTTTAAAGAACCACAATGTGCTTGTTGTAAATTCCACACGAAAAAAATGGTGCTTATATTATTTCGCATGAAGACTCAAAATGTTGTAGATACATTTCATATGTTTTTCACAAAATAAACAGAGTACTACTTCGGCAACAATTTTTCATGAGAAATTCGTGAAATTTTTTTTTATTTGAACTTTTGACAGCAGATCGCACGAAATGATGAACACAGTACCATGCTTTAGGTATTGTGCTCACGCACAGTGCGTTAACATCATCACTTTGTCGTGCGCGCTTGATCTTGTTTACAGCAAGTTGTTTTTGCACAAGTTGTTTTTGTTAAGAAGAATTTTTAATTGTTTTGTTTTTAACAACACTGAGGATTGTTTTTATTGTATTTAAATTTAATAATTTTTCACTGCCGAGATTTGCGTCAATTTGTGTTCACGATACAAAAGCTTAAGCAAGACTGATGTGCATGAGATTTGAAAAATGAAAATTTTAAATGTGGCGTTGGAGTAAATTTAAAGGGGGTTTATGGCATGATGATAAGGTAAGGTAGGAGAAGTCGGGTGGATATTGGGTCACAGACAGAACTTAATTTCAAACTCTGGAAATAACACCTGCCTCAAAGAAATATATAAAAAAGTGTCATTGGTAAAGTACGTGGTTTTGAGTAAATGTAAATGTTTGTATATTATGTTTTTTGTTTACATTTTTTTTTATTATGTGCGGTGTACCCAGTCAGAAGAGATGGAACCGTCTGAGGTATGTTCACCTGAAGCTAGTCGGAAACCTCACTGGTCCCTACGGCCGTAACAGGTAATAAAATTATTTGTTATATATTTATATTGATTTTTTTCGCCTGATAATTTCTGCATAAATTAATGCCGAATACCGATTATTGACCGATTGACAATTTTTGGCCGATACCGGAGTCGGGCCGAATAATCGGTCGGACACTATTGTTCACAGAATATGAAACAGAATACTCACTTTTGACAGCTAAAAAGGCTGTTATCATGTGCTATGCAGATTTACATGCAAAGTGTTTTTACTAACATGCAATTTACAAAGTGCCTTTTTCGTCTGGCTTTAAAGGCAGGCTTTTTAAGCTTGAGAGAGGGTGAGAAGCTGGCGGGGTAAGAAAAAAGGCACAAATTAAAATTTAAGGGGTGTTTTGTTATTACTCTTTGTCATTTTCATACTCTCACCATTAAGCATGTGTATAATTGTCAAAAAAGGCATGGAGAAAAAGTATGTAATGTAAATATGCTTTATTTTTCGTAGGGGCTGTAAAAGGAAACTGTAAAAAAGCCAGGCTAAAAAGGCATAGTGTGAAAAGCCACTTACAGACTTTTTCCATGCCTTTTCGACGATTATACACATGCTTAATGCTGAGAGTACGAAAATGACAAAGATAAATATCAAAAACCCTCAAATTTCAATTCGTGCCTCTTTTCTTACCCCGCTAGCTTCTCACCGCCTTTCTCTCTCTTAAACTAAAAATTCCTGCTTTTAAAGCCAGGCGAGGGAGGTATAATGTAAATTGCGTGTAAGATTATGTGAAAGAGATAGTAAAATGTTAAACCACATTACACGCAATTTACATTATGCCTTTCTCGCCTGGCTTTAAAGGCAGGCTTAATTATTTTTAGCGAGAGAGAGAAGGTGAGAGGCTAGCGGGATAACAAAAAAACAAGAATTTAAATTGGAGGGGTTTTTTCATATTACTTTTTGCCATTTTCGTACTCGCAGCATTAAGTGGCTTTTCACACTATGCCTTTTTAGCTTGCCTTGTTTTGACAATATTCTTTTAAATCGCGTACGAAAAGTCATGCACATTTATATTACACACTTTCTCCATGGCTTTTTTGACGATTATACACATGCTTAATGCTGAGAGTACGAAAATGACAAAGAGAAATATGAAAAACCCCTCAAATTTCAATGCGTGTCTTATTTCTTACCCCGCTAGCTTCTCACTACCTCTCTCTCTCTCTCTCAAACTAAGAAAAGCATGCCTTTAAGGCCAGACTAGAAAGGCACAATGTAAATTGCGTGTATACATGTGTATAATCGTCAAAAAAGGCATGGATAAAAAGTCTGAAATGTAAAGGTGTGTGACTTTTCGTAGGGGTTTTCAAAGAAAACTTTCAAAAAAGGCAGGCTAAAAAGACATAGTGTGAAAAGCAATTTAGAAAATAAGATTTGCTTTCTCTTTCAAACAGTGTGGCCATATTAGTTCTCTTGGTGCTAAATTTAGCTTTATTTTTTAATGTTTAGCTCGAAATATTTCATTTAACTCTTAGATTTTTTCAGCTTTTTTCAACAATGCTTTTAGCTTTTTCTAGTTTTTTTTTTAATTTCAATTTCGTGTAATTAATTTCTATTTCAAAATAAATAAAACAGTTTATCAGAATAAATTTATGTGCCGTAACCATATAAAATAGTTAAAAAAAATAATAATAATCTTGCAGTGCAGAAACATTCACTGCCGCAGATTTGATCGACATCATGGTGTAATAAGAATACAATGGTTTGAATTAAAAACTCACGTTCAACTTGCATCTATTTCGGAATCCTGCCATCAAGCTAAAGTCTTGAAAAATTTGTATAGTGAAAAGTATTTACTCTATTTGAAATTTTTAAAGCCATTACTTTCTGATGCCCAAAAAGTAAATAAAATGTTCGAAAGTAACGACGTGGAGCTATTGTTTTCAGAACTTCACTTGCTTTTGAAAAATCTTTGTAATCAAATCGTTTTGAAGTCCGAAATTTTTGGCCGTTTAAAATCAAATTTAGACGGTTTTCTAATTCCAACTCCGTATTTTAACTATAAGTTTGAACAATATCTGATTTCAAAAAAAGACATAATAGATTCTGAAACAGAAAAAGAAATTAGATACACTTGCCGAAATTTTGTTAAACAATTAATATACCAACTACGACAACGTTTGTCGAATAACATTTCAACTTTACAAATCACAAACATCTTTTCATTAGAAAACAGTTTAAGCAATACAAAAGTAAATTGTATGAAAATTTTAAAGAAATGTCAAATTTTAGCGTAAGTGATATTACTATTTTCTGCTTATTTTTCGAAATGATCTTCGAAAAAGATTCTTATCAATGATCTATGTTTTTTGAAACCATAGTATCCAACACAGAATTTTTCAACTATTTTTAGATTTTTCCTTTACTATTTTTGCTTCATATTATATGTTTTATGCATCTGTTTTTAAAGTAAACAAAAGTAACACAATAGTCGAAATAAAGCAACATACTTTTTAATTTAGTATTTTGTATTAAAATGTATAAACATTTTATTTTTTTAAATGATATTAAATAGAAAGAGTTTAAATTTTACTGGAATGCTTTTATTTTTGCAATTTGATATCAAATTTTTTTAAAGAGGAAAGTTTCCTTAGATTTCACTTTCCTCTTTGCTTACGAATTAAAATAGGTAAGTTTTTTGTGATTGCGATTTCCAACACACCAGTTTAGTAACTTCGAGTCGAAATCGTATTTATTTTGCGAAATGCTATTTTTAACACTTGGGTGGTTGTTATTGATTGAATGTTTTTCATTTAAATGAGCCAAACATATATTTTCATATTATTTATACCTACACAAACACCATTTAAACTATAAAAATTTAAAAATAATGATAAGTTACTATTGCAAAGCTGTAAGAATATTTAACTTTATATTTTGGCTTTAAAATTCTTTCTTTAGCCCTTTTTAGCTCTATTTAAAACCTGATTTAGCTTTATATTATTTTAAAATATGGTCACACTGCTTTCAAATAATCTTTGAAGTGTTGTTGTAAAGTGACGGGTCTAGTTAGTAGTCTATGCTATTTATTACATGTTTCTGATAATAAACTAAAATTAAATACAGTAAAAATGGAAATGGAATATGATGAAACTGGTTGGCAACAGGGTAGGCCCAAGCACCAAGGAGAAGATGAAGTGGGTTTCGACAAAATCAATTGGTTCACATTAATAAATTTTATTAACAATATTAGGAAATGCCGGAAGATAATCCCCAAGAAACTATACAAGAATGTTTGGAGAAATTTCTTACACCCGATTATATTATGGAACCAGGCATATTTACCCAACTCAAACGTTACTTTCAATCAGGCGGCTCGCCGGAAGAGGTCATTATGATGCTGTCGGAAAACTATAAAGCTGTGGCACAAATGGCTAATTTATTGGCTGAGTGGCTTATTTTGGCTGGCGTTAAAGTGACCGATGTCCAGGCTATGGTAGAGAATCATTTAAAAGATATGATTTTGAAAACGTTTGATCCTAAAAAAGCGGATACTATTTTTACCGAAGAGGGTGAAACTCCCGACTGGTTGACCGAAATGATTGATCATCCCACTTGGCGTTCACTTATTTATCGTTTGGCCGAAGAATATCCTGATTGCTTAATGTTGAATTTTACTATTAAACTTATATCGGATGCTGGCTTTCAAAGTGAAATTACTTCAATATCAACGGCTGCTCAACAAATTGAAGTTTTCTCGCGAGTTTTAAAAACATCTATAGCTAAATTTCTCAGCAATCCTGAGGACATACAAGGAGCCATACAAGAATGTGCTCGTATGGTATGTCACGGCCAACATACGTATGTGTATTCTCAAGTTCTGATACAAGTTTTAAGTCAAGAACCGAAAGGTGGTTTTAATATGAAACGTTTGTCACAGGAGATAACGAAATATGCGTTACAAAAGTTGGTAGTTTAGATAATTTTAATAAAATAAATTTAATAGCTTTTCACTCATTATCTCTACTTGCAGCAACCAAAATGTAACTCCCATTACTATGGCTTTGAACGGCTCGGCTGCTTACCCTCAAGCATGCCAGGCTTTATCATCTATGCTCTCCCGTAACACGCTTAATCCTGCCGATATTACTGTATTATATCGCCATTACTCCGGTGCAGATCCGCCACCCATTGATTTAATAAGAAATCCTCAATTTTTGGAACTACTAGTAGATTCCCTCTTTAAGGCGGGTGTAAAAATAAACCCCGAGCATAAATCAAAATATATTTTCCTCTTGGCTTATGCTGCTTCGGTGGTAGATACGCCAGCCAAAAAAAGACCACTGACAGATCGAGTGTTAAATAAGGAGGAGTTGAAAAGTACAATACAAGCTATAGAAAAAGTACATACCACTTGTAATGTAAACAAAGGGTCAACGGAACTAATAGCGGAACTGCAGACGTTATATAATTGCATAAAGTAAGCAAACAATTTTAGTAAAACGTTAAAATAAGTTACTTTTTAATATTGTGACAGATATCCTGTTGTGGGTGTTGGCGTTATACGTTGGATTGAAAATACGGTTACAGAACCTTCTTATTTCAAACTTTCCACTGACAGCTGTCCTACACATTTAGCTATTTTGGATGAGGTAGCTGCTGTTCACCCCACCCTACATCAACAAATTTTAACCTTATTGATACGTCTCTTCGAGTCGAAACAAGACGAGTTAGAAATCTTAGTACAATTAGAAATGAAAAAAATGCTATTGGATCGTATGGTGAATTTATTAACTCGCGGTTGTGTAGTTCCTGTCGTTAAGTACATCAAACAATGTTGGGGTAAAGGTGATACTGATATTTCTCTCATACGTTATTTTGTCACGGAAGTGTTAGAGACCATAACGCATCCATATTCACCGGAGTTTGTCCTACTATTTTTGCCTATGGTAGAAAATGAAGAGATTACTGGCACTATGAGAGGCGAAGGCGATAATGATCCGGTATCTGAATTTATAGGTAGATAGTTTTTTCTTACAATTAATAAAAAAATATTACATATATTTTCCTTTTTATTTTAGTACATTGCAAGGCTCATTATACTACCATATAATAATGGAAGTGGTTAATATTTGTTTGAGTACTACATATATGTATACTTGAAACAAAAATTTTTCTTTATGATTTTAGTTTATAAACTAGTACGTCTCTTTAGATTATTCTTGAAATATTAACTTTTTTACTAAAGCAAATAAAAATATATAGCCATAACTCTACGTCTCCACCTAACTTGAAATGCTGTTGTAACTTGAAGTTGTGACTGCGTTGTTAAAACAATTGCACTAACAATTATGCAGAGACCCGGAAACTTTTTGTTTTTTATTTCCATACCATATAAATATTTTTGTTGATGAAAATATATTTTCATTTGTACGAAAAAATAAAATACTTATATTTATTTTCAAATATCAATATCCATCATGATGAAAAAATAAAAAATCTTAAACGATAAATATCAGAAAAGAAAAATTTTCAAATGATTTAAACTCTTAAATTTTAAATATTTGAAAATATTTCACACCAAAATTAAAGAAAAAAAAATTTTACTATGCATTGGACTTTCCGCGATGCTACACTGAAAATAATCCATGCAACATTTTACGAAAAAAAAACTTTCGTAGTGACTTTTCGTAAAATATACGAAATTAAAATAATTTTTTATAAGTTGACGTATTTTTCAGATGTAAGTAAATAAAACTAACTTTTGGCTCTTATAAAATAAGTAGAAAGTGGCTCAGTGGGTAGAGTACATGACTTGAAATATGAAGATTGCGAGTTCGTGCCCCAGTTGAGTCATACTTTTTTTACTTACATTTTTTGATTCGTACATTTCGTATATTTTACGAAAGCATTTCGTGGTGCGAAATTACGAAATATTTCGTAATATATACGAGCATTTTCGTGCACATGTTGCATGGATTTTTTTCAGTGTAGCAATTTCTTCTGAGATTTTGTTATTGTTCACAATATTAGTGATTTCTTCAATATTTTTAGCAATTTTTCGTGAACATGCGGCTTTGGCGGTTTCTAATCAATGTTAGGGCTTGTTTTAGACTGCAAATTCTCGCGTATTTTCGCAATGTTCGGAATAGGAGCGACTTTTTGCCAGTAGTTAGGCTCTTTATAGTTTACATGATTTTTAAACCATATTAGAATTTGGTATCATGCCGCTATTAGCAAGTTTTTGCGAACTTTCGCCATTCTCGCGATTTTTTTCAAAATTTTGTCATTCCTTACAGTTTTAGCAATTTTTAATCAAAATTATGGTTTGTTTAAATTTTTGCAATTTTTCGCTGCTTCCGTCATATGTTTGGAAGAAAAATGTACATTTTTGTAAATTTTCATCAATCCGATTAGAAATTAACATCTTTTTACTGCAAGTAAAATATATTGTTTTGTGCTCCACTAACCACTTTTTTATTTTATTTGTAAAAAGTAGCTTTTGTTGCTCCATATGTATACTAACTGCTGTGTATTGAGTAACTTGTTACTGAGATTAAATTTTCTACTTTTTATTGAAAATAAGCGTATAAATGTTATTAGAAAAGATATTTACATGGAATAAAAAGTTAATATTGATGAAACTTGGTATTTTACTTGATTTCTGATTTTTATTTTGTTATTTAAAAAAAATTTTTCTACCAAAAATTTATCAAAAATGATGATATCGAGCACAATGAATGCTTGATATCTCAGAAACCAGGAACAATTTCGCGAAACAGTTTTAGGATTCTGAAAGAGGGTATTCAAAATATATATACCCCATACTTAACTCAATTATTTTTAAAATGGTCGGTGGGCCAAAACAATACTAAGGTCGCGATATATGTATGTTTAAATATGCATTTTTCACTTATAAACAAATTGTCAGTATTTTATTCTACTGTAAAGTAAAACTAAGAACTTTTAATACTTTGAGAAATTATATTTTTAATTCACTTTTCCTCTAGGATAAGGAAACATTTTTTTCTAAAAGTAATAATTCCAGCGAAATAAAATAAATGCTTTCTTTTGTTTTGTATATTATATTTCTGGGTTTAATTTTCCACGAAAACTAATATTTTGGGACAAAAGTTTTACTGCCTGCTCATCTAAATGCGATCGACAGTTTCTTATAAAAATAAAAAATTCAAATTTGTTTTTGTTTTCAATATATTTACAAGAAAGAAACTGTCGATCGCATTTAGATGAATAGGCAGTTAATAATAACATTATATTCAATATGCATATGTTTTGCTTGTAGAATAATACCGCTTTTTCTGACACTTGTATTCTTATTATTATGTATAGGGCATAAACACCCCGAGCCAAAATATCTCTTGTGCAGCCCAGATGTGTACTGCCAATTATTCTGCTCAATGAGTTGTTATATACTTCAGTTGGAGACATCAGGATTTCTCCAAAAAATTTCATTGTGTGAGCCATTATAGCCGGACTATCGCGGTGGTTCCGGCGTCTCTTCTTGAGTTTCAAATTTCTTCAAACTCCTTTTGGTCCAAAAGTGATAACAGTTCTCATTCCTCTGAACATCCTATACCAATATCGATCTCAGCCTAGTGTCTGCTCACGCGTACAATTTGTATCATGATGCATTCCAACAAATAAAATTCTTCGACGAAACACCATTTTAAAATAATCGAAATATCTACTACAAGTAGAAAAAAATTTATGTTTACTAACGGGCCTATTCTGACACAGTAATAATAGTCACCATGGTTAAAATTTGTAACCAAAGTTATAAAAACTGGAAATTGGTATTCTGATAATTTTTTATCGTAATAAAAGTCAATAAAACTATTACCTAGAAAAGGCTTATGCTTATTATAATATTTTTCTCAAGCCATTTGGTTTGTAAAACAAACTGCCAGGAAACCCAAATGTGTGCTAAATTTCATAGAAATCGGCCAGTAGATATAGTTTAAAGCGCATATTTAATTTTTACAGGCGTGGCGCTGCCCACTTTTCTATAGTGATAAAAAGATTTGGAGCTACACAAAATAGGAACGTTCTTTGCTTCAGAAGAAATTAAAAATTTTATTTTACCACAATATCAACCAAATCACTTCGTTTTTGTAATCCTTGTGTACTTTGCTCACTACCTGCAGTGTGCGCATCACTGTTATCCGAAGCCCAATTGAAGGAAACTACTTCCCTTTTGCGTTCCACGTAGTCATCTTCAATGGATACACTTAAATTATGCAACGCACATATCGTTTCCAAAATCTTGCGAACTTCGCCCAAGTCTTTGGCTTCTAAAGCATAGAGAGCATTAAAACGTTTAGCCATAATGTCCAAGGTATCGAGAGCCAGTTTTAATGCTGTTTCCAACAGACCGTTGAAGTCATGCTCCTTGCGGAAACATGGATTTGAAAAAGGTTTCATCAAATATGGCTTCAGGGGAAAACTTGTATTACCAATCAAATAGCAATCTTTAGGCATGGTATTTTCATTGAGAGCCAGTATTTGACCCATTGGTGTTTCGTCAAATGTATAATCCTGTTCGAGTTCTACAAAGCAATCGATTACTTTCTGATCAACATCGCAAACTATTTGCAAAATAATGGGAACTTCAGCATCTTCGGATGCTAAAAATATATCTAAACGCTTGATGGCTAAAACTCCAAATAGATTTGGAAATACTTTTAGTTGTGAATGCTTTTGGAAACCCCGCAGTTGTAGATGTTGAGACAGCTGGGCGTTGGGCCATTTTATATAAGACTCATATTTATCCGATATTATGTGCCAAAATTGGCTTACAATAGCTTCACAATTACTTTGGGAAATTTTAAAGCGTTTAGCTATTTCCTCAAAATGTTCATCAGTGGTAAGTTTCCATAGTGATAAAGAGAATACAGTTTGGGGTGGCACTCCTGCGGTTAAAATGGATGGAGACAATAAATGACGGAGGGATTGAAAAGTTTTCTGTAAATTTAAGTATTTATTAAGAATATTGAGTAAATATATGTATTTCAGTTATCGTAACTCACCAAAAAACTCATTTTACTCATGTGCAAGTACCCCTCGAACTCAATATTTTCAAACTCATTTAAAAGATTTATTTCTTTAGTTTTAGTGTCGATAGAGTTTAACCTCTTGTTTGACAGCTTTACAAGTTTGCTATTAAAACATCCTTGCTTTGTAGTTGACCTTCGTTTTGCATTTGATTTCAGACTAGGCATATCCCGCTTCCTGGTTTTACTTTTATTTTGTGTACTTTTATCAAACAATTGTTTTAGAAAGAAATCTTCAGCTTTCTCATCTGCTGGTTCGAGTAAAGGGAAACGAATATCCGGATTACTACCAGTTTCACTTGAAGTACAATGCCATAAAAAATGTTTTGGGTTTTTATAGCTATTGCTCTCATCTACTAGTGTGTCCTTGCTAATAATCATGGCAATATTAGATAATAGAGCACTTTCATCCATTTTAAGGACAAATATTTATGCTATTTTTATGTATGTAGACTTATGTAGTTTACGAACGAACTAGTTCAATTGAACTATTTCATCAATTGAATAAAGGAAACTAGTTCAAGTTCTGTGGTTCAAGTTTTCACTATTCGCTAGTTCAATTGAACTATGGAACAAAATGAAATTTACCTTTCCCTGCGAGCAAATGTACATATGAAATCAGTCATGTACAAGGCGATTTCAGTACCAGGCAGGGTGACCGTTGAAATTTTTTAAAAAGTGGCACAAAAAGGGGATTTTGAGGAAAAAAGTGGCACCAAAAAGGGGATTCTTTCAAAAAAAGGGGCAACTTTTTTGAAAAGGGAATAATTGAACCAAATTCTAATATTTAATGAATTTCTAGGGCATATAATGCTTTTGAAATAAAATGAATCAATTTTTATGTTTTTTCGTTCAAAAAACTGACTGCTTTTTATATAAATTTTAGACAAACAATGCAAACAAGCCTTGTTTGTATAAAATTTATGTGAAAGGCAGTCACATTTTTTTTTTAGCAATTTCCATACAAAATTTTTTACTCACGTCGCTTGTTTGCATATGGAAACAGAACATCAGTAAAGTATATCGAAAAGCAGTTTCGCTGACTAAAGATTCTGGCATAGCCGGCCTTCGGTCGGCGAAGCCGCTGATTATACTCAGAGGAGAAAATCGTTAAGACCGGCCGAAGGGCGCTTTTCAATATACCAAGAAGAAAAAATACTTAAGCCCGGCCAAAGGCCAGCTACGCAACGAATATTTTGTAGTAAAATAAAATTTCTTAACAATTTTAATTAATTTCCAAATATTTCTTTGAATCGACGATGTCGATTGGACATATTTTAAGCATTGTTGACGCTATTTGCAAATTGTTCTTGATTTTATTTCACTTTTTAAAATGCAATAACGTCAATTGATCTTTTTTTACTTGTCACCGATTGCAGAAGTAAAAAGTGAATAGTCAAAAATATGTATATATGAATTTGTTTTCATTTTTAAAAGTGTGGACATTATAACACATTTCAAAGTGACATAATGGTCATAATAATAATGTCATAAAGTCCATGGCACTATTAAAAGTGTCACAATGTCCATGGATGTTATGCCATTTTTAGCAGTGACAATGTATTTGGACATTATGTCACTGGATATTGTGACATGGCACCAAAATTTGCATGAAAATAATTTAAAAAATTTTTAAAGCTGCGTGATTTTCATAAAAATTTTTAACAAGACGTTATTGTTCGTGTTAGTGAATCAGGGTGTTATTTTTAATAATTTTAATACAATAATGAATATCTATAGATCGAAAATCTTAAACTATTTCAAAATAGTTTTTGTCATAAGACTTTACATGATAGACTCAAAAACAAATTTTTGTCTTGAGATTTTTTTATAAAAACAGTTTCGTGCCATAAAAAGCTTATATAAAAACAAGAAGCATCATTTCATAAAAAGGGGCAAAAAGGGGCATAATATTACAAAAGGTGGCAGATTTAGCTCATTTTAAAAAAGGGGCACGAAAAGTGGCAAGGCAGTTGAAAAAGTGGCAAATTGCCACTTTAAGGGCCCTGGAGACTATCAAAATAAGGCATCAAACATTGCATATGTGTGGGTGTCGTGTGATTGTAGCATTTGAAAGAGAAGTACAAATAAAAGCTTCAAACACAATTTGTATTTTGCCGTTGTAGTGAACATATTGAAAAACTGTCGGACGATGAATTATTGTTGACTTTGTGTGCAGTGATGTTGAAAATACCAAAGCAGAATTGAAAATTTTTTATATTCAAAGTTCTTGCGGTAAAAGCACAACACAATTGAAAAATATTTGCTTTACTTGCAATATTATATTTTTTATTTTATTTATCTTTTTATTTTTTAATGAAAAAAGAACACAACACAGGTGAAAAACACAAAACAAATTATTTTTCTTTTACTGTTTACCCGCGATGTTGTTGCGACGAAAAACACCGAAAAATAAAATTTTTTTGTCAAACACAAATGGAGACGTACAAAAAATCAGCCGTCAAAATAAAAATCAAAACTTTTTGATTTTCTTCAAACAGAGCCGACAACAAATACGTGTACCCGAAAAACAACGACCGCACGCACACAACCTTGTGTTTGATGACTTTTTTTGATAGTCTCCAGGCCGCTTTAGTCGCAAAACGGTCACGCTGGTACCAGGTAGCCTTATCATCACAGATGATCATCAGCTGATTACACCCAATCAGTCAAACTCTATATAAGAAAAGAGACAAACTTTAACCCGAACTGTCAAAGCACAAATAAAAATAGTCCTACACCTACTTTGTATGTGTGTTGTTTTGATGATAAGGCCACTTGATATTAATTCGCTTTGGTCATGTATAGGATGAAATAACACATGCACGTACGTACATACATACATAGCTACTTGTGGCATCGCTTTCACAGAATATGTTTACTACATGGTAATTTTTTTTTACTTTTTCAAAATTAGTATTTATGCCAGGAACACAACGACGAATTTCGTCCAACACTACGAATTCGTTGATAAAAAACCGCTGTGTAAATTCGTCGTGTGAAGCACAATAGCGACGAAAACGCAACAACTGTTACAATTGATAAAGTTGTTTACTGTTTGTGCAAAGTGTGACCGTATTAAAAAAATAATACATACTTGAATAATTAAACATTAGCAAAAACACAACTAACACCAATTTTTATAGTTAATTATTATCTATATTTACTTCAAATGCTATAAAATAAAAAAATAATTAGAGCAAAAATTAATTAGAGGAAATATCCCCCTTATTCCGTAACTATTTGTCGACGTCACGTCAAGACAATACAAAAAATTCGTACATTTCTACTCGCCATCGACAGCACTTTACCATTACTGACAGCCATTTACTAATCTCTAAGGCATAGAAAATGGGAAGAGGCTGTTAATAGTAGTAAATTTTTGTCGGCAGCGAGTAGACAAGTGCCAATTTTTTGGTATTGTCTTGACGTGTCGACGTCACGTTACGGCATAAGGGGGATTAGATATGTAATGACATAAATCGTTTCGTAAGCCAATCAAATCTTCTCTTATCTTAGATAAAATAAGAGACACGATTTTGCTTGTTGGGTATATTATAAGTTGGGCTTCGTGTTCCATTGAAAATCTTGCTCTGCCTGTTTTCAATTGCAAAACTACAAGTTTTTTTGATTTTATTTGGCCTCTTTCTCGTCTGGGATGTATTTTTACCGATACGTCTACTTCGCCCTTGAGAACCATTTGGGGATCCATAGATTTTCTTCTATATACATATAATGTAGAAAATTATCCATCTTACATATATCATAGTTCTTGAAATATACATACATATGTATGTATGTATATATATATCTGTTACGTCCAATGATTGTTTTATCCTAATCGCTCCAAACTGTTCCTCATTCCAAAGTTGATGTTAATCTATAAAATATGTGCATTTATTCCAAAACAATCAATACATTTTTATTTAAAACAATATGTACTCTTCCCAAAAAATTTTTCCGTTTGAAAAATTAATGAAAAACAAGAACAAAATAAGTTCGAATAAGGCACCTTATTCTATTGGTTGAACTAACTTGGATTTTAGGTAAAATGTATTTTACAAATTACCTGATGGCATAGTTTAAAAAACCCAGGTATTTTATTTTCATATAAAATAATTTTACCTATGCAAGCTTAGTTAATATTACCGCCGGCGCCTATTACAAATAATCGGCTTGGTTCACTGCACACGTGCGAAAAAGTTCCACAAAATTAAACAATTCCCTAGACTCATCTGTTTCGAGGTTTTACTAAAATAATTTTACAATAGAAAGAAGTAAATAAACAAAAATGGATGCTCATGACTTATTTAGGCAGTTGACAAGAGGTGTAAAGTTTACTAAAAGAAATAAACCGCTACAAAAGGTATAATCTAAAATAAAAAGGTCAATCGCAAAATGTTTAATTATTTCCTTCAGGAATGCACCCGGCAGCCGATTAAACTCGACGACATCAAAGATGAAGGAATTGTTACTGATAAAGATGAAACTGAGCCGGACATAGAATATGAAAAGTTTTCTGATGCTATTTCCAAAGAGGGGGACATGGATATTGACCCACAAACATTTGAATTTATATCAGGAGTCACAAGCGCTACAAAAAAATCGAGAAAGAAATCGAAGCCTCTTACACATGATCAAAGAGAAAAGCTTTTTGAAGAAGAAATGATACAAACAATTCGCAAAGAAAATCGCATAACAGTATTCGGGAAAAATATACCAGCACCCATCGCTACGTTTGAAGAACTATACACTTACTACAATATGAATGAAAAATTAGTGCATAATTTAGTAAATTGTAATTATTCCAAACCTACATCCATACAAATGCAAGCTATACCCATTATGCTTAAAGGTAGACCTCTGATGGCGTGCGCTCCCACTGGTTCTGGTAAAACTATAGCATTTTTAGCACCTGTTATCAACGATTTAAAAGTTCCGAAGAAAGTGGGGTTTCGTGCCTTAATATTAGCTCCCACTCGAGAATTAGCTCAGCAAATATATCGCGAGTGCATACGCTTGTCAGAGAAGACAGCTCTAAAAATACACATTATAAGTAAGGTTAACCAGATAAAAACTAAATTCGGTGAAAGTTCCTCGAAAAAATTTGATATATTAATTTCTACACCAAATAGAGTGCGATATCTATTGCAAAAGGAACCACCTGTTCTCGATTTAAAGAGGTGAGTATAAAAATTATGACTAACAAATCGCAAAAGCATTTAGAGACATTTATATACTTATGTAAGTGTTGAGTGGTTTATTCTCGACGAAGCCGATCGATTGATGGAGGAAGGGCAAAATAACTTCAAAGAACAATTAGATGATATTTTGGTTGCATGTTCAAATACCCAAAAGAAGCTAGCATTGTTTAGTGCCACGTATACAGTGCCTGTAGCCAAGTGGGCTTTAAAAAATCTTAAAAATTTAGCTCGTGTGAATGTTGGTTCCCAGAATGCTGCTACCGAATTTGTGAAACAAGAACTGCTATTTGTAGGTTCAGAAAATGGCAAACTTTTAGCCGTACGTGATATGGTTAGGAATGGTTTGAAGCCACCAGTGTTAATATTTGTGCAAAGTAAAGTGAGTCGAACTATTTCATTTTTGAAAATTTTAATGAGTAAATATTTCTTGATAAATTAATTCCAGGATCGCGCTAAACAGCTTTTCGAAGAACTTCTATACGATGGCATAAATGTCGATGTAATACATGCCGATCGCACCCAACAACAACGTGATAACTGTGTTCGAGCCTTTCGCGAAGGTCATATATGGATTTTAATTTGCACAGAACTTATGGGACGTGGTATTGATTTCAAGGGAGTTAACTTGGTCATAAACTATGATTTTCCACCCTCTACTATATCGTACATACATCGTATTGGGCGTACGGGTAGAGCAGGTAGGCCAGGAAAAGCTGTAACATTTTTCACACATGATGACACACCACATTTGAGGAGGTTTGTTGCGTTAGAATTTAATTTTTTTTATCATATCACTCATTTGCTGCAACATCGCCATAACTAAAAAATCGAGTTTTACAGAAAACGAGACTTAAGTTTTCAATTTCCACACAACTTATGGAATAAGAAATTTTCATTCTTCTCTCAAGAGTTGGATATATAAGATATTTATAAAAAATGTTTACAAAATATGAAGAACGATATGGCGGATAATTCTGCATTATTAATTCAAAAATTACAAAGTTTCAGTTATGACGACGTATCAGCAAGTGAGCGATATGTACTAGGGTTTGCAAATTATCGAACATTTTCATATTCGCGATTACGATCAGAAATATGCGATTATCGCTATGAAGCAAGAAAATATGCTATGATAATATTTTATTAACACAAAAATAAATTTCATAACTCAGAAATCGTACTACTACGAGTATCAAAATCTATTGGAAATCTCTCTTAATAGGAAACTTTTCCTAGAACAAAATATAATGGATCTTTTTGTATCAAACAGTCAAATGCCCTTATTATGAGTTGCATTCGATGTTCGATCTTCGCTGGCTATCAAACATCGAGTATCGAATGTCAAACTCGTATTATGAGCTGGCGGCACTGTCGAAAATTTCGTTGCACAATGAATTTTCAATCGAACACAATTTTGCTTTCGATGCGGTTGGTAGTTTGTAAAACTTCATAAATTTGTATTTTTTGAACTCAGGAAAAATGCATACAACATTGCAGACAATCATGCATAAAATATTGCATTAATTTATCTAGCAAAAGAGGCATGCAAGAATGAGTTAAATCATCACATTGACATGTTTTCTTTTAAAACAAGTTATCTTACTAAAATATAAATTGGATATGGCTCGGCTGTAGAGCGTATGCTTTAAATCCAAAGAGCCCGGGTTCGTATCCGTGTTAAAATTTTTTAAAATTGTTTTTATTAATATTTCGCATGCATGCAAAAACAAGTTAAAATCATCGAGTTTTCATCGGTCATAAGAACTCATTTGAATGACGAGGAGTATATTTAAATGTGAACGTATGACCTCCAATGACACGCTAATGTTAATAGCATGCGTTTTTCACCCGAATTTGAACGCATGCAGTATCATTAGAACCCATGCTTTAACTGGTTTTTTTGCATGTCTCTTTTTGCTGGGTAGCATTGCTCTTTCGTAAGACTATTTGCACAAAACACTGATTAACACCAATTTATTTTTTCTTCACTTTTCTATTTTTATCGATTCTATTATATAATTTTTTTCCAATATTTTCTATGGTTTTTGTAATAGTGCGGGTTCCAAAGATGAGAAAAACTGCATCTATCTGCCAATCGGATGAAAAATACTTTTATCAATCCTTTTACAACAATAAAATAGGTTAAGTTTAAATTTTCGTGCAAACCGCGAGTCTGGTTCAATTTATCGCAAGCAGCCAATTCTTTCTCATTGATAATCACCTTTATCGCGAATAAAATCTCACGTGAGATTTCTCCCCTTTCTCTAAAATTGCGATCACAAACTTTGTATTGTTGTTGTGTTTGCGTACTATTTTGTACACTTTTCACCATTTTTTGTTCATGGGAAAGAGTTCACGTGAACAAAATGTTCGGCCGGAAAAGGATAGGCAAACCAACGTTATTTTCATTCCTGAAGATATGATTTAGTTTGGTTTCCTGATGAGTGCAAAGTGCAAATAAGTTTACCACAAAAGCTTCAATTAAGGACAGCCTGTTTTAAATTTACTAGGTGGTTTAATGAGTAGTGGTCTGAAACAATCGATTGTACTATCGATACTATCGATGGTTTTTGACTATCGAAACTATCGATAGTTTTCAATACTATCGATAGTTAATGATAGTTTTGGTTTTTTGAATTATTAGGTCCGATAGCGTATCTTTTGGGTAAAATTTGGTAAAATGAGACTATAATACGCTTTTCACACTTAACAACATCTACCATCAATTTGCGCTAAGGTTAAGGTGGCCATATGAGGGCAACAAATACAACAAAAACTAGATTATGCTTGTCAAAAAAAAAAAAATACACGTGTTTGACGTAATTATACACAAAACTACCAGAGCAAAAAATAAGTAGCGGATGTAACGCTGACACCTGTATTCTTTATTATGACGCTTTTTAGTGATGACACTAAATTTATCGAATGATGGCGGGTGGAACAAATCGAGATAGGAGCATTTTATAATGATGTTGAAATATGTTGGCCGTTCAGCCCTGTATAATTCTTATACCAAGTTCATACGGGAATATGAACCACTTGGTTCGATCTCTGAATCGTGATTGCGAACCTTGGTGTTCAAAAGATTGTACTTGTTTCATCTTGGATGAAAATCCTTCTACACTTTAAAATACATTTCACTATTTTTTTTAAACATATGTGTATATGTAAATTTATGTTCTTTTTATTTGTTCAATGTTTTTATTTAGTTTTTTTCACGCATTAATTTGATAATATTTCTTTGTTTCCATTTTTTCACAGCTAGTTCAGATAAACTAGCGATAATTTGTTATCAAAATTGGAGATGATAGTAAATTTTCGAGGTTCGCAGGTAGATTCAAATGAGCCAAGATGGTTCGCTCTCAAAATTTTGTATGGCGAAACATGTAGATTCAATCATGATTGGGGCGCGAACCGTGAATGAGAGAGCGAACCTCGAATATTGCTGTTCGTATGGACATGATATTATGGGAAAAATCGCAAATTGATGGTAGATGTTAGATGTTGTTAAGTGTGAAAAGTCTATAACCAAGAATTAATCCCACTAAACACAAAAAATGATCAAAAGTACGGGAGCAGCAAAAACAACTTTCAGTTCTAGGGAACGACAAAATTTACCGAAACTTGTAAATTGGTGTAAGCATTTTGAAATTTTAATTGTTATGTGCATTTTTCGATATTGCTGTTGGAAACTTCACAGACAGCAACTGCTTAAGCTGTGTTCTCACTATGTGTATTTGCCATATGGAATGTCGCTTTTTCACATGGTAAATTTGTACATATAGTCTGAACACCTTCAAACAATAGCCTGTGTTATTTCTCTGTGCACAGTACACATCATTTAGAACGAGTTCTATTTTCAAGTGACAAAACATCTGACATCAGCTGGTTTTTAATAAAGCAATTGTTTGCGGACGGGAAAATGAAATAAAATAATTATTAAATGATTAAAGTATTAAATTAAATTAAATAAGTATAAAATTAAATAAAAGAAGTATATATAACAATAAAATACGTATAACCACTCGGCTGTTTTATGATTGTTTTGCTTTATAGGTTATGTCAAATGTACGTAACATACCAACAGGTGAACACAAAAATTATAAACCTTATGTAAACTTCAAATTTTGACATACACATGAAATCACATGTGTATAATAAAGTGACATTCCATAAGACAAATACACATAGTGAGAACACAGCTTTAGAAGAATATTTTTTGTAAATCCTGTTTATTGAAGTACAATATATTAAGGCGAAATATTCCCGCACTAATTTCCCGGGAAATCGGGATGAAAATTTAGCGGAATTACCGGGAATTCCCGTGAAACTCTAGTACCATGTACAAAATTTTAATTTTTTCCGCTAGATTATCCACAATTGGACTTGTTTATATATTTTCGTTTTGCTTTTGAAGAGAATTATTTTCGTTATTAGTTTTAACGTAGCGTCTTTACGAGCCATTGATTTCTGTTGACGAAAGTTAAAGTCGATACGAAAACATAGCACTATCATTTTTCTGATGTTTTTGTATGAAGTTAGGCAAATTTTAGAACAAAATTATGGCTCGTCAAGACGCTATATAAAGTAAATTCTTACTAAAATTAATATTTGAAACCTAAAAATTGAAGACGGAAGCTTCAGCGCTAGCTTCGGCGGCGGCTTTTGCTTGTAAACAAATTGTATGTTCCCGTACGTGCACAAAGTTAGACAAACTTAACTGAAAGCTCTTTTCAATACAAAATTTTGTATTAAAAAGAGCGTTCGGTTAAGATTGAGTAACTTCGGACAACAAATTTTCGCTCAGTTAAGTAACTAGCTTTCTAAAAGTTTAAGGATGTTTTCGGGTAGGTTTTGCTTTAGTTTATGTATTAAACCTTCGTGCCATACTTTATCAAATGACTGAGAAACATCGATGAAGAGCGCAGAACAATATTTATTTTCTTCGAAGGTTTTTCTAACCACGTTCAAGAGTCTATGTGTTTGTTCAATCGTGCTATGTTGTCTCCTAAAACCGAATTGGTGGTCTGGAATGCATCCAGTACGATTCAGTATGGGTATTATTAGCTTACTCATAAGTAGATTTTCAAATAGTTTTGACATGTTAGGCAATAGGCTTATAGGCCTATAGGACTCCACCTTCGTATGATCTTTGCCTGGCTTAGGTATCATGGTAATCAGCGAAACCTTCCATTCTGCGGGATAGCATTTGAGGCGCAAAATACTGTTAAAAATAAATAGAATTATCCGTTTTGCAGTATAGGGTAGCTCTAAGTGCATTTTATTGCTTATTTTATCAGCGCAGAGAGTTTAAGCCCGCAATACAGTGTTCAATCTCACAAATATTGAACCTCAAAGTAACATCTGGTATAGCGAGGACTGGTGGCAGCTCAACTATAGTATCAGACGTATTTGGAGTAAATACTTTCTGCAAGTGGTTTACAAACAGAGTACCTTTTTAAGCTTCAGCTGGGCAACATCCAGTCTACATTCGAATCTCACAATGGAGGCTTATATATCACTGGTCTTTTGAGGCTGCTCTCCATAGCGAATAGTCTGTTTGAGGTGTTGCGTCGAGCACATTCAGAAAGTTTTGAGGAGAAGCGGTTTTTTGATATTCTAGTAGAGTTTTAAGCGGCCTGGAGACTATCAAAAAAAGTCATCAAACACAAGGTTGTGTGCGTGCGGTCGTTGTTTTTCGGGTACACGTATTTGTTGTCGGCTCTGTTTGAAGAAAATCAAAAAGTTTTGATTTTTATTTTGACGGCTGATTTTTTGTACGTCTCCATTTGTGTTTGACAAAAAAATTTTATTTTTCTGTGTTTTTCGTCGCAACAACATCGCGGGTAAACAGTAAAAGAAAAATAATTTGTTTTGTGTTTTTCACCTGTTTTGTATTCTTTTTTCATTAAAAAATAAAAATATAAATAAAATAAAAAATATAATATTGCAAGTAAAGCAAATATTTTTCAATTGTGTTGTGCTTTTACCGCAAGAACTTTGAATATAAAAAATTTTCAATTCTGCTTTGGTATTTTCAACATCACTGCACACAAAGTCAACAATAATTCATCGTCCGACATTTTTTCAATATGTTCACTACAACGGCAAAATACAAATTGTGTTTGAAGCTTTTATTTGTACGTCTCTTTCAAATGCTACAATCACACGACACCCACACATATGCAATGTTTGATGCCTTATTTTGATAGTCTCCAGGGCCCTTTAAGCTGTTTAGTACATTCCTTCAGCCTAGATTTTAGCTGAGGGGATCTGTAGCGTTGCCATACTCTACGAACTCTTATTTTTTCGGATAAAAGCCGTTCTACATCTGCTGAATAAATTTTATTATATCTCACCTGAAGATTTGTAGTAGTAGCATTTAGAGCAGCTTGCTTAAGGTTTGCCTCAAAGATTCTAATAGAGTCATCTATGTCAGCAGGCGTTTTTAATGGAATATTTTCTGCGCAATGAGCACTCAAATATTTTTTGTATTTCAACCAATTTATACGTGTGGTTGTCATCGTTAAATCACAAGTGGGTGAAGAAGTTGTATGAGATTATATAGTGACAATAGTTGGTGAGTGATCTGAAGACAAATCTAAAGATGCTTCAACTTGGATCATTTCGCTGGGCACACCCTTTACACTCTAAAATCAATAACATCAGGTATTTTTCGGTGATCTGTTGGCCAGTAACTTGGCTGCCCACTTGATATAACATTCAGACGCATTTTTGAAATTGTGTCAAACGACCCTTTGGCGTGATGAGGCGAGATCCCCAGAACGTGTGCTTAGCGTTGTAATCAATGGCGGCCAAAAAGAGTGGGCCTAGTGAATTAAAAATCTACTATATTGATTTTCTGTAATTGAGTACCTGGGAGGAGAGTAAATCGATGAAATCACCAGGTTTTGATGAAAAGCTTCAATGCAGATGTTAGTTGCCTGAAGATAGTCTTCACAATGATCACTCATTAAGTAGTGTTTTAATCGCGATTTTATTAGTATACCCGATCCACCACAAGCTCTACCTTGGGGTCCTTTGTGTCGTAGAGAGTATATCCGTTGATTTTAAAAAAGCTTCTAGCCGTAAAATGCGTCTCAGAGATAAGCATAACATCAATTTGTTTATCCATCATGAAGTATTCTAGTTCGTTTTTATGTTGGCGGATGCCGTTTGCGTTCCAGAAACAGCTTTTTAGGTTCATGGTTTGTTTAATGCAGTCTGCAATAATGTAGACTCCATTTTCAACACTTCCTGCATCATGCAGGTCATGTTGGTGGCAAAAAATTTACAGTTTGCATTTTCGTATGAGAACTGGCTGTTTGGTATATTTTGCGCTATGGGCTAGTTTGCCTTAAAAATGTTGTTGTATGAAGGCCGGCTGGTAGCTGGTTGGCGCAACTGGGGATAATTTTTATTGTCGAAAGTAATGTTAGTCAAAGACTGCTTAGCATGTACATAGACAGGGCAGCCCCTGTAGTTTGCAGTGTGATTTTTATGCCAATTGCTACACTTTTTAATTTTGGAATCATCTTTCGACTTATCACAATTGGCAGTGCTGTGTAGCTCACCACAGACGACACAAACGGTGCACAACTTGCAATATGTTTTGGTATGGTCATATTCTTGGCAATTCAGGCATTGAATGGGCCCTGCTCGTTTGTGAGGTTCCTCTACGGTAACTCGTCGGTGCAGCAAATATCTTAAGCTATAAATGGGGTGTACTTCATTCTTTTTTAATTTCATGTCACCTGGTTCCAGTTCCACACGAAATAGTGGTTGGGGGACTCGTTCTCTATTTTTAATGTTAGTAACATTTTTCACTTTAAAATTATTGTTTAGTAGACCCGCTTTTACCTCTTCGGGATCCACGTATGAATCGATGCCTTTTGCACTTTTTAATTGGTAGGTGTAAAAAATTTTATTTTTTGTTTCAAACTCCGAAACTACTAAGCGGTAATGTTTTTCTTCATTTACTTGGATTTTTGTCTCATTAATCGCGTCGCGTTTTATCGGCATTACGTAAAACGCCTCTTCACCGATTAATTGTACTAGCATTTTAATTAGCTCATTTGAGTTTTTCTCTCTTAAGTATATTGGGGGCGACTTGCTTGACCTGGCAATGGTGATTTCGTCTTCGTAGAGCTGCAAAACTATCGATAGTCGCCCCACTCGATAGTTTCGATAGTTCGTTATAAAACGATCGATACTATCGAAATTTTAGCAGAATGCTAGAGTTTTAACCCTTCATCCATTAAAAGGTTTTGATATATTTAACAAATCTTATATGGGAATTTGTTAGCAATTCTTTTATAAAATAAAGTATTTTTTTTATTAATATATTGCCCATGTTCTGAAAAAACGCATATCGCTTAAAATTGGCGTTTTCGATTTGAAAACGCCAAACAGGTGTTCTGACAAACGAAAACGCTAGAAATTTGGCGCTTTCAAACCGCTAATGTATACTGAAGCGATCTGGTCTTTTTTATTTAATCTGCACCTTAAAGAGCAAATAAAATGATGCACAATTTATATTTAATATGTTTTCTTTTTATTTGAAGAACTACTTGTAACGTTTTTTCATGATTTTTTATTAGTAAAAATTTGTGATCGATTATGGCCTTGTTGGCTAGATCGCTGAAGTACAATAAAATAAATAAATAAAATGATTTTAATTAAAAACATGCAATTTAAAAATTTCTTTTGAGTTTGTCAATTGTCTGTCTCAATTGTCTACTTATGAACTGGCGATGATTGTAGTTTTTTTAAAGCCAGTATAGGAAGCAGGAATGCTTTAGGCATTTTAATTTAAAATTTATTTGTTTGTTTATGTTTTGTTATAATAAAAAATATGTTTTCATTGCTCGAACACAACTTCGGAAAAACAAATCGCCCGGTTTTCAGAACATGTCGAAATGCGTTCTGCGTTTTTCAAACCGTAAGCGGTTTGAAAACGATGCGTTTTCCAGAACATGGGCGTATATATAGAAAAAATTATGATAGCTTTTTTTTTAAACAAACATGTTTTTTAAACTGAATTTAAGTCTTTATTATTGTCTCTATTTAGTTTGATAAATAATTTTGTTTGACTTATTATTTCATTTCATTTACCTACCCTCAATGTTGGCAACCTGATAAAATTATAAAATTCTTTGATTTATTTTTTAAATTTCTCTAAAACATTTTTTGATTGAAACAATTTGTTTATTGAAAAAATCAGAGTTTTTTTTCAAACAAATTATTACAAATTTTTGCATTTGAATTTACAAATTTATTTATAGGACCTAAATTGAACAAATTTACTTGATTCAGGGAATTTGGCATTTGAAGTGAAAAATTTGTATTTTCTGTGATAATTATCTCGTACAATGTTTTATATCGTTACCTTAATATGGAAACGCCTTAAATCATTATTTGTTTTTTCAATTCGAATTTTTTGCATATTTCAATAGATTAAAGATTCGCTTAGCGAAATAGGCAAAAAACTCGATATTAAAAAATAATGAGTTGGGGCGTTTCTATATTAAGGTAACGATATATTCTTTAAATAATAACATTAAATTCAAAATGTTAAGAACCCCAAAGAAAATGGATAATCTGCCTATTCATAGAATCCGATACGGATTTCATGAATGCGTTCATGAAATCGTAACGAAACTTCTTTGTTCAAAAAGTGTTTATTTTCGTTCAAAATTCAAAATATCGTTTACTAAGTTGTGTATTTTGTAGTTAGAGGCTGAGAAAACTTTTTTCTGCCTGCTAAATGCATAAATTAAAGGGCTCCTGAACTCCAATTCATGAACAATTAATTCCATTTCTCAACGGAAATCTCACCAATTCCAGTACAAACGTATTTCATGAATACAATCAACCGGTTTTGTAGAGAAAACGATGCCAAACCAATCCGTATTGGATTCTGTGAACAGGGTGAATAACTTCAAAAGGGCTGGACCGACTTTCTTCCAACGTAGCTCAGAGGATTTAAGATCAAGTCACCTTTCAATAAAAAATAAATAAATTAAAATCGATCAAGCCGTTTAGGAGCTACGCTGTCACACACACACAGATTTAAAAGGATACTAGCTGAAGTACAATAGTTTAGACAATGCTAATTTATTTACAACTTTTGTTTACCTACACCATTAATTATCATAAGTTCAATAACAGTAATGCGAAGCATAAGCTTTTGCATTCTTAATGTTATCTACGGTAACTGGAGTTCCCAATAATTTTTGTTAATAATAATATATCGCACGTTTTCGCTTTTAAATAACTGCTGCGGTCAGAATTTATGGATAAAATTTTTTTCGATAGTATCGATAGTGAGAAAAAACATCGATAGTCCATTAAAAATAAAACTATTGATTGTTTTGCAGCTCTACGTCTTCGTCGTTTTGTAGAAGTGAAAAGCGATTTTCAGAAAGCGCCTCATCAGATTTACCATCTTTGGCCATTTTCGGCAATGGAGCGAAGTTTTTCGATCTTGGACTTCTTTGTCTTTTTTTTATTATTTACCACTTTAAAATAACGATCAATACCCATTTGGATTTTTGGATTTTCTGAATCATTTTCTATGGGGCCACTTTCTGTCGTTTTTTCTTTTTGGGCTTGATGGTGGCTCATATTGTTGGAACTTGTGCTTTGCTGTGAAGCTGGTTTCCAAAAATTTACTTTTATATTACGATCTGTCATAGACATTGAATTTGAGCGTACACGTGTACGCAAGTGTAAATTTTTGTTTACTGGGTTATCACATTCTGCAGCAACAACAGTAACGCACTCATTTCTGTTGTTTGTTGTTGTTTTGGCACTCATTTGGTACGAGTACGAAATATATTTGTTGTTTGTGTGCTTACTTGTGTGCTTAGTTATCGATGGTTTTTCAAAAACTATCGCATGCTATCGATAGTGTAGACTCGATAGTTTCAGACCACTATTAATGAGTGATACAAAATATGTTTTACATCGATGGCTGGCAGATAGGTGAAATTTTCATTGGTGGGATCTTAGACTATAAGCAGTTTAATTACAATTAGTTCTAAACGTTTATCTATTTTATATTTGCGTCATTACTAAACACGAAAGTAATTTTAAACTATCATACTCAAACGATTATTAAAGTTAATCTATGCATTAAACCCGGTTTCCCATACAAAATTCGTACGTTAAACCAACATTAACTTTAATGAATTTTTATGAATACGGGGAAAGGAGTTTATGAATTAAATTTTCCTTGTTCGCCAATTGAAACCAGTGTTTAAATAACTTAAGTTGAAGTAGCAAATGTCATAACATTTTTACTTTTCAATGCTTTGGCTTTTTCCAACTGTTTAAAATGAACCAATGCTTTTACTTATGCTTATGAAAAAGACCGCAGTCGAATCAGAAAACGATTTATGAGAAATTGCGCAGCACTTTCAACTGTCGACGATTTTAAAAGTTTGAATTTGTTTTTCTTTTGCTTTTGGTTAATATCGCAAGTAAACATAAACCGTAGTAGTATGCACGTTGTAACAACATTTTTACTCTTATTCTAGTATTGCTGAAATAATAAAAAACTCTGGTGGAAAAGTTCCAGAATTTATGCTAAACATGAAAAAAGCCAAGAAATCTGATAAAAAGAAGTTGGCCAGCTTTGCTCCAAAACGTGAAGATATTTGCACAAAAATCAAACCAGAACAAAGAAGACAAGATAAATTAGAGAAAGTGGAAAAGATAATGGAAAAGAAACAGAAATCAGCTCAAAATAAATCTGCAGATAATAGTGAAAGCAATAAAAAGTTTAAAAAATTAAAAAAATTGAAGAATATAAATGAAAAGCAGCAAACACAAACAAAAAATAAATTAAAAACAAAACTTAAAACTAAATTAAAAGAATAATAAACAAACTACTATTTAACATTTTATTGTTTGTATATTTGTTTACAATAAATTCATAAAAATACATAAAATTTTGTATGTTTTAGTTTACATAGTTGCACTTATTTGATATGTGTTGGTTGGCTATTTTTTTAATTTAAAATAATTTTCATTAAGGCACTTTGTTTTGATTTAACATTTAAAATATACGACATTAATAAGAAACTCTCAGACAGGAAAAAATATTTGACGAAATAAGCAATCATTCATTAAGTTTAACAAGTTTCTTTTTTTACATAAGAGACAATTTACAAACATCTTTTAATTATTTTACTTCATTTTATTAGAAACCTGCGGAAGGTCAATTAATAAATTAACAATAACTTTATTAATCCTGTATTTCGCTTTTTCTATGGAAAGCTTCCTCGGGGATATTTGAGGAACAATGGTATTATAACATTGCATAGAGAAAGCGAAATATTATATTAACCCTTAACTAGAGACGTCAAATTATAGGAACGTTATTACAGACCACCAGTAATTTTTACCGGTTATACTAAATAAAAGTTTTGTATAGTAAATGGAAAATTAATTTAATATATACTTATTTAATTTCATTAAGGTATCTAGATCTGAATAAAGCTGTAAAACTCTTGAGTTTAATAACTCAAAACAAGTTTTATAAGCAAAATATATTCCGAAAAATTGCCCGAAATCGAAAAATTCATACTGCTTACTGGTAAAAAAATGTCGGTCGTCTGTAGTTAGGGTTAATAAATTAATGGGTCGATTATGGATGGCAACCGAACTTCAGTTGGGTTGCCAGTTGCCAAAAACGGCATTAGGGATGGCAGCTGGCAACTGAGAACTGCTAATTTCAGTTGCTATTTAATGATTTTCAGGTAACCACAAATTTCCAGTTGCCAGCTGGCAACGCAACTGAAGTTCGGTTGCTATACATAATCGACCCATAAAATGACTATTATCCCGCCCAGTGGTCGAAATCCGACCACTTGATCCGGGGTTGTTTGTAACCGAGTTTTTCAGGCAAACAAATTTATTGTACATATCTAGAGAAAAATACATTTTAAACCATATATATTTTCATCAATATTAGTGGGCAATAAGATACTTAAAAAAACTGCACCACAAAATATTGTGAGGCCTATTTATAAACGAAACATTATACTTCATTTTATCTGGTATGTAAAATTAAAAAAGTTGTAGTTAGGCTTATTTCGTTAGATATTTGTCCTAAGATAAACAATTATGACTCACAAAGCCAATCACAAGGTAGTTTTGGCATTTTACTAGCCGGCCATGGCAAATAGCCGGCTGTTTTGAATACCCAATAATCATAGGATACTTTGGTTATTAGGGCAATTAATAAAATAACTTCTGTAGCTATTAAATAATAAACATAATCGGTCCAATCGTGCGGCGATTGGCAGACTTTAATCTCTTGTAATTCCATTATACGTTGAGGTATATTACGGCATTTAATTTCCACATAATCTGGTATGTCTTTACTGCGCTGCAGTAACCAAAGCTGTGAATGAAAAACCAAATTTTATGATGAAAATATGCATTCTAATAAACTAAAAGAAATTACCTTTAATACTTTGGCTGAATTACAATCACATATTAGTTTATTGCCACCCAAAAAAATTTGTCGCCCCACAATACTATCCAAAACGTTTGTTAATAGATATTCGGGCAGCTATATAGGTAGAACAATAAAAAAAATAAGGTAAACAAATTCAATATTCAACGCGTCACTAAGGCTTTGCATCGAATTCGTCCGAATTTGAATTAAATTTTCGAACATATTCAAAACTTCGGACAAGATTTTATAGAATTTACTACTTGTTCAACAATGTCGAAAGAATTCTTTCTTTCGCACATTACATCTAAAACGAATGCTAACAGGCATGTTCTGCATTCCATGCGGAATAATAGTGTTCGGAATTGTTATAGCATTGATGTTATAAATAATAATTTGCAACAACAATGCTTTGATAATTCCGAACATTTTAATTCCGCATGGAATACAGAACATACCCGTTGCGGGTATAAATTTTTGTTTTAAATGTAATTATACGAAAGACATCGTTAAACAGGCAATTAAGGTTCAATTAGACGTGCCATAACCATAGAAAACAGCTGTTCGAACAAACCGTAGCTGTGTTCCAGATGAAGAATGAAGTCGCCCGAACTTACAGATGACAAAAATTGGGCAAGTGAGGGAGCTCATGAGAGAGTAATTTTATTTCATTTCCTGTCAAAAGTTGCACGAACTTTTTCTTTGGGCAAGTTCGGACAATTATAAAATGATCAGCTGTTTTGTTTTTACATAAATAAAAACTGAAATTTAACCAAAACAGTAAAATAAGCTGTCCATTAAGTGTGTTCGTTTACCCCAAAAGTTTGTACCAAGGTGAATTAATTTTATCAGGTGGTGTTGATTCGAAAACAACTACAACATTACAATAACATTGTACATCTCAGCCCCCAAGTCAACGTATACAAATTTTGACATACGAGCATCTAATTTGCGAAAAAAAAGTAGAACAGCTGTGCTTATAATATCACCTGTGTAAATCCACCTTGGTTTGTACAAATTTGTGCTGTATTATACTGGATTATACTGAATGCGTTCGTTTATACATAAATTTGCAAAAGAGAGCATCACTTGAGAGAGTAAAGTGATAGTTGTTTGACTGAGTGTCTGCAATTTTTTACTGGACAAATTTGTGCCAATAAAATCCAGTAGAAGAGAAAAACATGATTTAATAAAATAAACAAACAAAAGTAGGCAATCAAAAAGTATAAAATTTTTAATAAAAGCGTTTAAAAGATGAAAAGCTGGAGGCTTATTCTGAATTACGATGCGAAAGTCAATGCGATGCGCAAATGAAATGCGATGGGAAAGAAATTTGGTATTCTATAAGACTTTCGCATTCGCATTCGAATTTTATTTAAAATTTAAATTTTTTTTGGTTAGTTTGGATTATAAAATCTATCTTCTTTAATTTATAAAATAGTTGCGTAATTCAGATTTTAAATGCGAATAAAAAACGAATATCGTAACACAGAATAGCAATTGTTTGCATTTATAATTTTCGAATCGCATTGACTTTCGCATCGCAATTCAGTATAAGCCTCCTGAATTAAAAGTGCAGAAAAAACTGAAGATAATTATTTTACATACATATGTATGTACATCCTAAGCACGTTTTTTTTTATCACTTTGTGTGTTCCAGAAAAGCATATAATACCAAGATTTAATTTCTTGGCAACAATGCCAAAAATTGTTCTTTTAATTGTTTTATTTTCATTAATGTTTTAGAGATGTAAAGCTAATATATACTTGAGTACTTATTACTGCATAATATTTGGAGTACCGAACATCAAAAATCAAAATTGATGCATTTTCCTATGTCATTTAACCAGAAACAAAATAAACAAATGCAAAGGCTTCCTCCGAAGCTTTATTTAATAAATACACTTCGCCACGAATTTATAATTATAAAAATGTATTGTATCAAGTATCAAAAACATGTACATATGTAGTGGGTAGTCAAAACAACACATTTTACAACACTATGCTTTATAGTGAGTGACCAGCTGTTTTGAAAAACCTGCAAGTTTTTGAAAATTTTCCATTCGTGTACTTTCTTGTGCAAGGGCCATTACTGAGAGTAAAATTTTCAAATAACCCAGAATTTACTCAACTATTGGATTTTACTGGAAAAGTGAACAAACGGGAGTATTGTGAAACAATTATTAAGTGTGTTCCCGTACTCCAAATGTTTCAACGCGGGCGCCCAATTTGCACGAAAAGCGTTCCCGTACTCGAAAATTGGGCAAATGAGAGCGCTTTTGAGAGCATAACATTCTTATTCTTCTTGCACGAAACAGTCCGGACCAGCGTTGCCAGAAGCTTTTGGAAGAAAATCATCATTTGGCGAAATAATAATCATATTTGGACATAAAAAATCATCACAAACTTTTATTCCAAAGCTGAACAATGAGACCTTTACAGTAAACTAAAACAAAAACGCTTCTTTAAGATTATATGATTTCCTTCATGTCATCTTCTAGAGAGGGGAGTTACTACTTTTTGGCAACCAATATTAAAAAGATACTTGTAAAAAAGTTTGAAAATCGGGAGAGTATATAAAATATCGACATTATTGTAAGAACATATAAAAATGCGACAAAATCAATTATATGCACTGGCATATAAAAAAAAAACTTTTTTCAGCTTTTAAATAAAAATATGTGGAATATGCAAACTTTAATGCACAAATCCGTGTTCAGTTTTTTGCTATTACGCACAGATTTTTTAATGGGCATGACTAAGATTTTCACTAGGTACATCAGTATAGTTTACCCTAACTCGAGACTGGTTTGTCCAATTTCAATAAATAATGCACCAAAAAATGCAGAATAAAATTACCTTTAAGTCATTAATATCTAATATTTTTTAATTTCCAACTGCTTCGGAGTTATTCAGAAATTAGCAGCGAAAAATTCGTTTTTCAAGCAAAATGAAATTTTTTCCGTTTTCAAAAAGTCATGAAAAAATTAAGAGGGAAGATATGTAGGTATATAAGGAATATAATAAGCCATAAACCATTAAAATCGAAACCAAATGTCGATTTTAATCACAATTAGTTTAGGGAACTAATACACACACACACAAATTAAAATTTTTCTGTTGTATGGAAATTGTGATTTTTATCAATTGCGAATTAATCAACATTTGTGCATAGATTTTCATGATTTATGGCTTATTTAATTTCTAGTTATCCTACCTGTCAGACTAATGACAACAATTTAAAGTTTTTGCAGTTTTAATTTCTTTTATGAGTTTTTGAAAAAAAAAACAATTAATTTTGCAAAAAAAAAAAATTCGGTAATTTCTGAAGAACTCCAAAACAGTTTGAAGTATAAAAAATTAATATGCATGTCTGGCTTATTTATTCAAATCGGACGATAATCCGTTCTCGAGTTAGAATGAAATATACAGACGTATTTGAAATATTAGTCATACGCAGTAAAAAAAATCTGTACATGATAATTTGTATATTCCACAAAAATTTTTTATCATCGAACATGATTGATAGTTTTGTCATTCAAAACCAACTTTCAAAGCTGATGAAGTTCGATAGTTGTACCCAGCTTTATACATTAAAATTAGCTAAAACCGAAAAAGAACTACGCAAATTTAGAGAACGGGGAAATATAGTCCAAAATTTAAAATACTTTACTCAGAGAAATTTCACCCAGTTAATAAACACTTCAATAAACTTTTATGTTAAAAACGTTTGAAAATTATATATTAATTTATCCAAGCAACTACAAAACGTAAGGCATGATATCTTTCAATAACTGTTTATATATCGTCACAGAAAATGCAGAAAGCCCTATATAACATTTTAAAGGTTTTACAGAAGATGCATAAAACTTGTCTGAATAAAAAAATATATGGACAATTGGTGCAAATTTTCACAAATATATAAATTTGTTGGTCCTTTTTTAATTATATTGTAAAATTTTGCACTAATTGTCAATATATTTTTTTAATTTAAACAAGTGTTATCCTTCACCTGTCAGGTGGGGCTTTTTGAATTTTTTGTGACAATATACATATAAAAAGTATAAAAAATCAGTGTGCGAGAAAAAAATCATAATTTGGGGAACAAAATCATCAAATCATATTTTGGTTTAAAAATCATCGAAAATATGATAAAATCATCATTCTGGCAACGCTGGTCCGGACTTTTTCTTCGGGCAGATTGTGTAAAGTGCAAAACAATCAGCTGTTTGAAAAATAAACAATAAAAAATTAAAAATTATAATTTTATAAAAAAATACTAAAGAAATGTTGTGTTTGATAGAAACACAATTGTATTTGATTCAATACATTTATTGATTAACTTCAATAGAACTTATACAAATAAATGTAAAAATGGAACGTTGACATTAGGTCCGTTCGTTTACTTATGCAGTAAAATGCAGTAAATGAGTAATTACTGAGTAAACTAAAAAATTTACTCTCAAAAAATGCTGTTGTCCAAAAAAGTACGCGACCGGAAAAATATTAAAAATTCGTAAGATTAAGGAAACAGCTGATGGCAAATAAATCTAGTGCTGAAAAACATTTATACTTTTGACTACCCAACTCTTTTCCTTATTGGTAATCGATACAACACTTTTTATAACACGAAAATTTTAAGAAAATATAAATAATTCATTTTATGTAATCTTTTCCATTTGTTTTTTTATGCTTTATTTGATTTTTCTAATTTGTGCCCAGTTAAATTTATTCAGAAGTACATGATCATTTGTATTTGCTATTGATTACCTTAAAAACAAGTGCAGTACTAAGTAGTCAAGTACTTAGCACTTTCACAACACAAGCAAATTAAAGTAATACAAACAAAACAAACCAAATGGTTTTTAAAGATACATATGTGCTTGAAGTAACAAGCGAAAAATCTCATAATAACTAATCACCTTTTATTTTTGTGCCAGTTTTATTTAACTTTTTTCGCTAATGTTTTTACAAATTATATACTTTTTTCTACTTACTTTTGTTTGTTTACCATTTGAATCATATGTTTCTAATCGTACTAAATTTTACTAGTAAAAATTTGTAAATACTCAGTCATGAACTGTCACTTTACGCTCTCAATTTGTGTTCTCATTTACTGTATTTTGTGTAAACGAACGCAATTTAGTAAAATGCAGTAAAGTTCAGTAAAAATTTGTAAAAACTTTTGGGTACTCGAACGGACATATTAATTTTAAGTATCAAATATGGAAATGTACTTATTTGTCACTTGAGTTAGAGAAAATGTACTTATCAGAACTTATACAAATAAATGCAAAAATGGAACGTTGATATTAATTTTAAATATCAAATATGGAAATGTACTTATTTGTCACGTGAGTTAGAGAAAATGTACTTATCAGAACGGAAATGCAAAACTAAGTAAATCTATTATACTTGCTTGTATAATGTAATAATGTAAAATATAAAAAGGTTGCCATATTTGTTAGAGACACTACAATCTCCCACGTTTAATGGAGCACATAGTATTCAAGATGGGTTGGAGGTGCCCTGGCTCGGTTGGATCTTCTTATACATTTTTCTGCTCCCACAAGTCGATGTTGATTAAACGGTTCTGGATTTGCTTCAACGATGGGTGTTGTCGCTGTATTTTCTATTTGAACTTCTTCAATTCTAGTTTTCTGTTGTACAGGAGTTTCAGCAATTGATACGGCTTTCTTCGGCTTGACTACGTTCGATTTATAAAGTTGATTTATGTGCCGCTTCAACTCGTAACCATTGTCCAGTTTTATTTGATAATGCAGATTTCCAAATTTCTCTCACCGTTCCAATTTCCAAGTAGGTGCATTTTTACTAAATCATCGCAACTGCACTCTATCTCCCACGCTTAAATTACGCGCAATGGAAGTTATTAAAATAGATTTTGAATGTTTCACCGGGCGCATTGCATATAGTCGGATCCTTATGTCTCGACCGAGATAAAGTTTTGATGGACTTTGTCCATTTGTTAACGGTGTTGCTCTAAATCGAAAAAGAATTTGTTGAACTTTGATGTTTAATGGTAGACTATCTTCTTCCATCGCTTTTAATTTTGTTTTTAGTATCTGCACACATCTCTCTGCTAAGCCATTAGTTGCTGGATGGCCTGGAGCTATGAACTTTTGTACAATACCATTATCACAGCAATAATTTCGAAACATTGAACTTTGGAAAATGGTTGCATTGTCTGAGACAATTGTTTGCGGGAGACCATGCGTGGCGAATATATCTTGCAATATTCCGATTGTTTTTTCAGACGTTGGCGCATCTTTTATTATACGTATTTCGGGCCATTTAGATTTTGCGTCAACCAGCACGAAGAAATTGTGATTTTGAAATGGACCCGCGTAGTCTATGTGGACCCGTTGGAAATTGTCACTTGGCTCTTCCCAATGATGTGTAGCTATTTTTATTGGCTTTTTTTTACCTTCGCACAACTGGTACACGATCTAACTATACGTTCAATGTCTGAGTCTATGCCTCGCCAAAAACAATATTTCTTTGCTAATTGTTTCATTTTTACAATACCGCTGTGTGTATGATTCAGCTCTTTCAAAACTTCGTCACGTAGGCTTACTGGAATCATAACACGGTCACCCTTGAGTATAACGCCGTCTTGGACTGAGTATTCCGCTTCATAATTTTTTCCCTCGCGGTTTTGTTTTAATTTTGCCAACTCTGAGTCACGTTCTGTTTCTTTACACCCCGACCACACGAGCAATAAGTTTGGCAATTATTGCCGTGGCAACCGTCAAATTCGATTGCCGACACAAGATATTTGCGTGGGGACCGTATGAATATGTGTTCAAATACATATTCAGCAACAAATGTTAAAATACATTGCTGAGCAATCAACTTTTAACACAAGCTGTAAAATTTAATTGCCATTTGAGTTTTGTTTTTGTGAAAAGTGAAAAAAATTAACATAAAGCTAATTTTGAAAAGAACATTGCTGAAAAATGTAAAAAATTATTATTTATAAAATTATAAATTACATACATAAAAGAATACAGTGTAAATAACGCACAACCTTCTTCAGCAAAATTGTCAATTTAATGTTTTAAAATTTGTACGTGTTCGCTACCAAGAAATGCAAGCAAGAACATTGGCAATTGACGTTGCGGTTCTGCCGGCGTTATTGCTTGTATTAAGACATATACAATTGCTCGTGTGGTCGGTGTGTTAGCAATACTCGTAGCCGTGATTGCAAATGTTGAAATTTCATTGATTTTTTTGTTCTTGGATAGTACGTACTTCTTCATCTAAAAAATTATTAAAATTTGCTGATGCATCCATTGGTGCTCTAGATAAGCAGTCAGCGTTAACGTCGTCTTCAGCTCTACGGTGCTTAATTTTGTAGTTAAAACCTTGAAGAAATGAAGCATATCTAAGTAATCTTCCAGATGTCATCGCAGGTGTTTTTGCATTTTGATGGACAATTCTTGAGAGTGGACGATTATCCGTTAGTAGTGTAAATTCTCTGCCATGAAGATACATAAAGTATTTATCCACAGCATATATAACTGCTAGAGCTTCTTTATCGAGCTGGCTGTAATTTTGTTCCGCTTTCGTTAGTGATCATGATATAAAAGACACTGGGCGTTCTTCTCCGTTTATCTTGTGAGATAATACCGCCGCTATGTCGGTAGGGCTTGCGTCACAAGCTAATGTTACAGGCAGAATCTCATTGTATGGTGTTAGCACTCTGTCAGTTAGTATTTCATACTTTAGTTTTTTGAATGCTTTATTGCATTTTGCCGTCCACACAAATTTTTTGTCTTTTCCTAACAGCTAGCGTAACAGAAATGTAATCGTTGATACGTGAGGTATAAATTTAGAATAATAGGTAACCATACCCAGAAATCTACTGATGTCATCTACGTTTTTTGGTGTTGGCAGCTTCATGATCGCTTCTATTTTTTTCTTGAGATGTTTAAATTTTGTTGTAACTTACGACGTACCCAAGGTATTTGATTTGGTTTTTGAAATATTCACACTTTTTTTGTTGAGATATAATTGATATTTATTTAACCTTTCCAGGCATTTGATCAGCCGTTCTTCACATTGATTCTTTGTTTTTCCATGAATTATGATGTCATCAAAATATGGAATTGCACCTTCTAGGCCTTGTAAAATTTGGTCTAGAATTCGATTGAATTCGCTTGGAGCGGTTTTTATTCCGATCGACAGCCGGTTCATGCGGTACGTGCCTCGGAGAGTTGAAATAGTTTGTATTTGCTTGCTCTCATCGTCTACCAACACATGCAAATACGCTTTGTATAAGTCTAATCTGCAAAAATATTTAGAATCTTTCAATGTATTAAAAATTTCATCAATCCTTTTTATAGGATAGTGGGCTACTTCTAATTGCGGATTGACTGCGACTTTATAGTCAAGGCACAATCCGACATTACCATCTGGCTTCGGTATAACTACCAATGGGGCACCCTAATTGCTGGTATTTACTTTCGTTATAATTCCATCTCGTTCCGAACTATCTAGCTCATGTTCGACTTTCTCACGCAATGCAAAAGCCACCTGTCTCTCTTTAATAAAAACAGGTTTAGCTGGTTTGTAGCTTTAGACTACAAACCAGACCTGGAATGCACTCTACCTTTTCCTGAAAGTAATGGTGTATTATCTGATGACACAATATACATTTCTTCATTTGATGACTTATCGTCATATTGTACGTTTACGTTAACAGCACCCAGGGGTACGAAAACATCACCGGCATACGCTCGAAAAGCAATATTAGTTTTGCTCAGTTTCGTCTGTATGTTAAATTTCTTAAAATCTGTTTCTGGTAATAAAGTGAACCCCGCACCTGAATCGACTACGAACTTTTGCTCTTTATTTTCTATTTTTACTTTGATAAAACATTTTTGCGCATCTACAGATGAAATAACGTTTTTATCGTAAATATCTATAGTTTTGTTAACATCATTATTGTTGTACATTTCAATTGAATTTGCTGTGTTGTTGTTATTATTGTTTTTCTTGGATTGATTTTCTTTTACTTTACTTTTTATACAAACTTGCTTGACATGGTCTGTTCTGCCGCATGACTTGCATTTCAAGTTATTTTTGATTATTGAATACTCTGCCGATACGTGTTTGTTATGGCCACATCGAAGACACAAACCTTCAATACCTAACTCAGTGTAGTTTATTCTTGTTTTCGAAGTCTGCTTTTTAGAGGTGTTACGATTAAGACATATGCTCGACGGCTGCGTATAAATTGCGTTTGATGTACATCGGTGGTTGAACATGAGGAACTATTTCCAATCGTTTTGTTGTCTACCTTTGCCGCTTCCAATGTTGTAGCTTTTTCGACGATTTCTTTGAACGTTGTTTTTGGATTTTGTAGGAGTTGTTCTCGAATGTACGAGTCACGCACCCCTCTGATGAATTCCGCTCTGAGAAAATGTCTGAGACAGACTTTTTGCATTCAGACACAAATTCACATTCAACACCTCTTTTTTGTAGTACCGCAACGAAATCTGCAATCGACTGGTTCTCGTTCTGAGCTTCACATATTAAACGGTGTTGCTCCACCAAAATGTTCTTCTTTGGACAGATATATGCCTCCAAAACGGACACAATATCATCATAATATAATTGATTAACGTTCTTAGGTGCTGCTAATGTAGTTAACAGCGTATATGTTGGTGAGTCTTATATTGTAACAGCAATTTCGCACACATTTCTTTATCATTAGAGATCTTTTTTTCTGAAAGTGAATTTCCAGACGCTCTTTATATGTTTTAAACTAGGGACGTAACGAATACCGATACCGATATATCGGCGATACTTCAGATTTTCCGATACATCGGTATCGGCGATATTTTACTGTCGATACGACGATGCTTTTAAACATTTTTTCAGACTTTTTTCTGACAAATTATTTATTTTTTAAATATTAATAATATCAATTTTAAAATTTATTATTATTGAATATTAAGCACTAGGTCAGTTTTTTTATATAAAATGTTATTTAATTAATCCAATATTTCGTTACACTTTGTGTAACTTCTTCAGGGATAAATTATTATTGTAACAATTATTCGAATAAAAAATATTAATATTAATATTTTTTATTCGAATAATTGTTACAATAATAATTTATCCCTGAAGAAGTTACACAAAGTGTAACGAAATATTGGATTAATTAAATAACTTTTTATTTAAAAAAACTGACCTAGTGCTTAATATTCAATAATAATAAATTTTATATATCAATTTTAAAAATTAATAATATTTTATACTATTATTTTGTAAAAAAATTATTTATTTTTGTTAATTTTACCATGAAGTCAAATTCAATTCGTTGTTTTTTAAATCTTATTCCAGCAAAAAAAGACACTCCAAAGAAGTCATGAAAATGTAGAATTCGCGATCCGGAAGTATTGCAAATTTGGATCATTTCGAATTAGTTTTAAATATCCTTGCCATTGCAAGAAGTTCTGTTTTTCGATTACCAATCACCGAATTGGAAGCGATGCTCGGACAAATTTCATTTTCGGTGTTCTATAATGATTTTTCCTCAAGAAAAAAAGGATAAAAAAATTAACCATTTTCAAAATTTTTTTTATGCGCGTATGGCGAGTATTTTTTAAAATTATAAAGAAATTAAAATTTTGTTTGCTTTTCTACTAATTACACTATGCGACAAATAAAGACTTTTGGAAAAACAAAAGAACTGGACAGTACAGGTTCGATTGTCCTACAATGGGGTAGTAAAACCCCTTACTCAGTTTGGCGAATTTGCTGACCAATTTTTTTATGGACCTCCAAAGCTTCTGAAAATCAGTGGGGCCTCAAAAAACGGTGTCATCGGTATTTGGCCAACAGCTAATTCAAACTTTATAACACCGCTTAATTATATATGGCAATAATGTACCTAATAGTCTGTTTAAGAGATTTTTTTTAACATTTCATGCCAACAATTTTTTTCCTGAACTTTTTGTTGACAAAATTAAGGAAAAAATAGTTTTTTTTTCACTTTTTTCAGAATAACTTACAGGGACTTGTAATTTTTAACTAGCAATACTTGGCAAACTTATAGTTACGATAGAGCTGAACAGCTTTTGTGAACATATCAATACAATCAGCACGTATCTAGGCACTCTAATAGCTCACACAGACCACTTTTTACCTTAAAAATTGTAGTTTTTCACTATTTTTTTATGCTAAAAAGATATTTTTTTAAAAATAGTATGTTCAAGTGCACTTCTCTGTTGTGTTTCACTAACATTTTGTGCCCAGGAAAATAATATGTTCCTGTACTTTTTTTGAAAAAAAAAAATTAAAAAAATAATTTTATTCACTTTTTCAGTATAATATATAGGGACTTAAAATTTTTCATTACCATTATTTGGCAAAACAGCAACAAACAATAGAAAATAGTAAATACTAAAATCAGCAACATAAGAAGTGGAACAATAACAAAGAAAGCAAAAAAATGCATTAAAAATATAGCCTAACTCGTAAAAAACTAAAACTTTTAAGGTAGAAATTAGTTTAGGGTACTCAGATACATTCAGATTGTATTGACATGTTCGCAAAAGTTGTTCAACTTTGCCGTAGCTACAACTTTGCCAAATATTGTCCCTGTAAGTTATTCTGGAAAGTGAAAAAAATGTTTTCCTTAATTAAAAAAAAAAAAAAGTGCACGAAAAAATAATTTTTGGCATAAAATGGTAATAAAATCTGTTTAAAAACTCTTAGCTACATTATTGCCATATATAGTAAAGCGGTAGCACCAAGTTTGAATTTTCTGTTGGCCAAAAGTTGATGACACCTTTTTTTGAGGGCCCGCTGATTTTCCAAAACTTTGGAGGTCCATGAAACGAAATTGGTCACCAAATTCGCCAAGCTAAGTATGTATAGGGTTTTATTACTCCGTGGTAGTAAAATCCAATCTATACTGTCAAGTCCGTGTGTTTTTGGACTGTTGCACTGTGTTATCTGCATATTTTTAATATAGATTTTTGGAAGCAAAGAAAATGTAGCTCCTTAAAAAATACTTCCAATTTTTTATACTGGGTTAATATCAATTTTAAATATTAATAATCTCTTACACTGTAATTTTGTATAATAAAAAATTGCACTTGAGTTTTGTTAATCTAAACTTGAACTCAATTTCAATATGCGTATCGGTATCGGAATCGGCGATATTTATTTTTAAGTATCGGTATCGGATCTGCAAAACGGCGTATCGTTACATACCTATTTTAAACTGTTCACTTTTTGAGTCAAATGGGTCAAAATTTGATATGATGTTCACGCTGGCGTTGCATCGCCGTAGTCATAGCCGTAATGGCTTGCAGCAACTGTTGAACTTGAGCCTCCATTTTGTGAGGTTATGCACGATTATGTTATACTTTATCCTCGTCGCCAATTCTGTTGTGTTTGATAGAAACACAATTATATTTAATTCAATATATGTATTTATTGAGTAACTTCAATAGTACTTATACAAATAAATGCAAAAATGCAACGTTGATATTAATTTTAAATATAAAATATGGAAATGTACTTATTTATCACGTGAGTTAGAGAAAATGTACTTATCAGAACGAAAATGCAAAACTAAGTAAATCTATTATACTTGCTGGTATAATGGTACTGTGTTCATCATTTCGTGCGAACTGCTGTCATAAGTTCATATAAAAAAATTTTCACGAATTTCTCCTGAAAAATTGTTGCAGAAGTAGTACTCTGTTTATTTTGTGAAAAACATATGAAATGTATCTACAACATTTTGAGTCTACATGCAAAATAATATAAGCACCACTTTTGCATCATACTTTCAAGGGCTATTATAATTGGTTACTTGTCATATTTTTCGTATGAAAAAACTAATGTTGATCAACATTTTTCGCAAATTTGAACAGAGTACTTAGCTTAATAATGTAAAATATAAAAAGGTTGCCATATTTGTTGAGACACTACAAGAAATAATTGCTAGTTTAGCAAAATTCAAAGCAAAATACATTTGTATATATTTATAAAAAAAAACAAAAAAACAAAAATGGCATTAAAAATCATTATGTAGGTTTTTATTTTATACCGACTTCAAAAAAAGGAGAAAGGTTATAAATTCGTCATGTATTTTTTATTTTATGCATGTTCTCTCAAAACCGTCATTTATGAACCGATTTCGGATCTTTATTTAAAAGGATGTGCTTCCAGATTCGTCCCGTTGAAAAATGGGCAGGGTCACGCCCATATAAAGTAAATTCACATTCATTTTCAACTACTTTTACGCAACTGATTCTTATGAAACTTTGCACACACATTAATGGCTCGATTATCGATGACAACTACGGATGACAACTGGCAACTGAAGGCTCTCAATTTCAGTTGCTTTTTAGTGCTTTTCTGGCAACCACAAATTTTCAGTTGCCGGCTAGCAACGCAACTGAAGTTCGTTTGCCATCGATAATCGAGCCATAAGTTTCTGTTTGAATACTGCATCATGATTAAAAAGTGGGCAGTGCCACGCCCATGCAAAGTAAATATTCTTTTTTAACAACTTCTACTAAACCGATTCTTATGAAACTTTTCATACACCTTTAGTTATCGTTACAACACAACATTATGTTTAGAAAAGTGGGCAGTGCCACGCCCATGAAAAGTAAATATGCATTTTAGCTACTTCTACTTAACCGATTCTTATGAAACTTTACATACACAATTAGTTCTCGTAAAAATACATAATGATAACATATGGGGGCAGTGCCACACCTAGTTTGTACCCGGTTTTTTTTTGCAATAATTATTTATTTATTATGTTTATTTTCACAACAGTCATGTAATTTTTCGGGATAGAAATTTGGTTTTTTGCGTTCCCGTACTTTTGTACCAGTGATGCCATTAGAATACAAAAGATACATTTTTCGTATCTTTTGATGACTTTACGTACCATGTATAGTCCTGACATATTTCGTATCTTTCGAATCTGTACGAACAATGTACAGAAATAAAATATTAAGCTTTCCGTCTCTGACAAAGTTTTTTAAAGTTATCATTTCGTTATGAATACTAAAAAAAGCCTTTACTCGTATATTAATTTTTACAAAAATTAATTTGTTTTGACAACATCCAAAGATAGTTTCATATCGACCCCTTAGCGCCAAATCATCGTAAGCGACATTTTGTAAGAAACTAATTTTTTAATGAAATCAAAATTTTGTGACCCTACCCATAGTTTAAAATCATTCAAATGTCAAATTTGTTGTTAACTTTTTAAATACAGGCTATAACATATGATCGTAAGCGACAGTTTATGAATATAAATTATGTTTAAATATAATAAAAAACCCTTCTCCTGAAAAATTTAATTTTTTTCGCTTACGGTCATTTGGCGCTATAATTAATTTTAAAGTTTGCTTACTGTATTTGCTTACTGACTTAAATAAATATAAAAATTAATTTATATGATATCATTTTCTTTACAAAATTCATTAAATATGAAATAAAAATGTTATGTTAATATATCTACCCCTCTACCCCTAAAAAGCAAATTTTTTTATTGAAATCAAAATTTTATGATTTTTTTAGTTTAAAATCGTAAAAATATCAAAATTTTTGATAACTTTTGAAATAAGCATAAGTAAGCGACAGTTTATGAATATAAATCATGTTTAAATACAATAAAAACCCATCCTCCTGAAAAATAAAATTTTTGTCGCTTACGATCATTTGGCGCTAAGGGGTCGATATGTTAAACGTTAAAAACTGATTTAAAATTTTTTTTCAAAATGTATCTTTTTTGGAAAAAATTTATCTTTTTGGAAACTAAAATGTATCTTTCTCGAAATTTCACTGGCAACACTGTTTTGTACATTTTTGTCTCTCAATGAGAAAAATATTTGCTTGCTCTCATTTTACCGAACATTACTTAATAAGTGTGTTCCCGTACTTTTTGGGTAAAGTTCGGTAAAATAGAGCAAACACATATTTTTCTCATTGAGAGACAAAAATGTACAAAAGTACGGGAACGCAAAAAACCAAATTTCTATCCCGAAAAATTACATAAAAGTGTTGCGAAAATAAACATAAAAACCAACACAATGGTTTTTAATGCCATTTTTCAGTTTTAGGTATTTTCATAAATACATACAAATGTATTTTGCTTTGAATTTTGTTAAACAAGCAGTTATTTCTTTAGTATATTTGTTGCCTAAAATTATAATTTTTCATTTGTTATTGTTTATTTTTCAAACAGCTGATTGTTTTGCACTTTACACAATCTGCCCGAAGAAAAAGTGCGGGCTGTTTCGTGCAAGAAGAATAAGAAGAATGTTATGTTCTCAAAAGCGCTCTCATTTACCCAATTTTCGACTACGGGAACGCTTTTCGTGCAAATTGGGCGCCCGCGGGACACACATAATAAGTGTGTTTCTTTACTTTTTGGGTAAAGTTCGGTGAAATAAGAGCAAACAAATATTTTTCTACAGTGTAGCTTACATACCCAAAATTAACGGAGACAAAAACAATAAAGAGCATGATCGCAGATACAACAAAAGAAACAACAATAGCACTTACATCAAATAGAACACTTCGAAAAGCTGTTCACAAACAACAAAACTAAACTTGACAAACTAAGAACAAATAACGTTGTGTACGAAATAAAATGCAGTGGGAATGAAAAAGAAAGATGCAATTTGGTGTATATTGGCACAACAAAAATAATGTTGGAGACGAGAGTTAATGAGCATAAAGCAGATATAGAGAGAGGAAAGGAGGGGACATCATTATCCTTCATGCAAAAGAACGTAGTCATGTAGTAGACTTCGAAAATATTAAAATACTTGATAAAGAGAAAAAAGGAAGAAAACGCTACACTTTGGAAAGTTTACGCATACAACAAAATATTCAAAGGACTATGAACACAAAAGAAGACAAAGACAACACAAAGCTTCACTACTCTGCTGCAATAATTTAGTAATAGTTCTGTGATATTAGTGATAAGTTTGACGAAAGATTTTGTGTTGTATTGTTTTTAATTATTTATTTATTTATTTATACAAATTCTGTGTCGTGGAGCCCAGTTTTTTTATTTTAAGTAATAAATTAATAAAACCAACTGACAATGTAAATTTAAAAAATGTAAAACATAATTCGTAAGTCAACACTCAACAAAAATGTTATATAAATTATTTATTAAAATAAATTAATTTCTGATAGATTTTTGTAATAAAATATACCCCTGAAGAAGTTTGAAGAAAACAAACCAAACGTTGGGTGATAAAAATTATTTAGTTTTTATTTAAAATTTGGTTTGACCATAAGTAGCCCGAAAGGCAATCCCTAATACAATATTAATTATAATCATATTGGTCATTAAACAACAAACTTAAATATTTTTCTCATTGAGCATATTTACACGGGAATAACTATGCTGGCATAACATGGCAGCTTGTGGCCAAATTCGGTGAAGAGAATGGGTTTTGGTTGGCACAATTTTTCAACCAGATACAACCCTGCATTATCGGCACAAAACTAGTACATGCACACGTTGCAAAAACAAATAAAGCAAAAGACACCAATACACACAAAACTGTGTATACGTATACATTTTATGCAAGATGAATTAGTTTCGTGTGTTTTGGAAAGAAAGAAAATTGTGCGGCTTAAAAATTGGCCCATTGAGAGACAAAAATTTACAAAAGTACGGGAACGCAAAACACCAAATTTCTATCTTGAAAAATTACATGAAAAGTGTTATGAACATAAACATAAAAACCAACATAATCAGGTATGTGATGGAAATCGATTTCGAATGAAAATCGACACAAAAACGAAGAAAGTTGTGATGAAGTATTGTTTTCATATCGATTTTACTTAAAATCGAATTCGATTTCATTTTCTATTTTGTTCTATGAAAACGTCAACAAAAAATAGATGTGATAGAAAACGAAATTTCTATTGTTTTACTGTTTTCAAATCGAGTAGAATATGTTCGACGATTTCAAAAGTTTCGTATGATATATATGTATATCACACATATTTTTGCAATAATTTTTGTTAAAATGTTAAATTAGTTTGTCACTGGAGTGTTTTTAACATTTAAGCATATTTTTGCTGATATATAATTTTTGGATTTCTTAATAAATATTCACTAGCACTTTAGAAAAGTTTTCGTAGGTGTTTTCTATTTTTAGAAATTTCTAATACATTTTAGAGCTTGTTCCCGATTTGTTCGCGAATTATTTTCGCGCAAAATTAAATTTTTTCCTAGTTTTTATTCTTTTTACGATTTTCAATAAATTTTAGGATTTTTTTTCTATTTTGCAATCTTTCAGGGATTTTCGCCACTTTTGTGGAACTAGTGATTTTTGCAAGCTTTCACATTTTTTATAGTTTTATGCGATTTTTAATCAATATTAGATATTGCTATTTTTCGATGCTGGCAAAATTTTGCGAATTTACGACACTAGCGGTTTTTAATAAATTTTAGGTCTATTTGTCATAAATGTATTTTTCGCGAATTTTCGGCGTAGAAGCAATTTTTTCCGAACTTTTATAATTTTTACAGTATTATCGGTTTTCAGTCACTAACTGTTGATTTTGAACTTTCGCAATATTTTTGCGAGTTTTCGCGTTACTAATTTTCTAAGTTTTAACTGTTTATCGGCATTTTTATATAAGCAAGTTTTTGGGTTACGCAACTTTGAAGCTCATTTTGGATTTAGGAAAAACCGTGAAATTTCGAATATTCCCAAAAAACTTGCTTATATATGAATGATAACAATTTTACGATTGATTAAAAGCCCAAAATATTGAAGAAAACCAACAACTTTGGAAAACTTACGCGTATCGCCAAAAATTGCAACATTTTAAACGAGCCATAATTTTAATTCAAAATCGCTAAAACCGTAAGAAATGCCAAATATTCGGAAAAAATCACAAAAATTTGCTAACAGCGGCATGCTAGCTAAAGATGAAGGTACATAGCATGCGTTGAATACGCTAATGCGTTAGACTTCTGTCAAAAAAGTTGAAATAGTGTGTTTCCATAAGGCAAGATACAAAGCGAAGTTTACGACGCGCGTAACTCGCAAAAAGTTGAACATTCTTCAACTTTCTCGCGTCGTATACAAAATGACAGGTAGTGCTGCCAGATTCATATGCTAAAATGTTTATTTAATGGAAATAAATTATTAGAAATTAATTTTTTCATTAAAAAATGGATGAAAACTGCATTAAATATATAAAGAAAAATAAAACTTAAAGGCAAGACAAAATATAGCCGGCAAAGGCTTGAAATTGTATAAGCAGAAAAGCATCCAAACCGTGGTGTGTAACTTGCCATTCTTAAAGCGTTAAAAGTTCGAAAAGTAAGAAAAGCTTTGCCGCATAACGCGTGGTATGTACCTCCAGCTTAAGTATAATCGTGTGAACTATAAAGAGGTTAAAAAATTGCATAAAGACGCTTCTATCCCGAACGTTGCTGAAATTTGGTTGAAGTTGCAATATCGGAAAAAAGCCTTAACATTGATTAGAAACCGCCAAAGCCGCATGTTCACGAAAAACCGCTAACTTTTTTTTAAATAAATGCCCAAAAAAGGAATATACCCATATATCGGGTAAATACTGGGTGGAGTCCCATCTATAAATATCTACCATATATGTAAGTGATTTCCGTGGACCCATTTGAATTTACGTATTTTAAAATCTGCTGAAGACTAATTAAATAACATGTTATTTTTTTTTTTTGAAAGCAATTCCAAGTTTTGTTATAAATACTAAAAAAATAATAATAATTTTATGTCAAAAGTTTTTATATAAAGAAATACATGGAACAGAAACAAAAGTGGAAAATGAAATCGATACGATTTCCATCACACCTAAAACTATTTCATTCATTTTCAACTTTCGATTTCATTTGAAATCGAGTCGGTTTGTATCACATACCTGAATGATTTTAATGCCATTTTTCTTTTTTAGTTATTTTGATAAATACATACAAATGTATTTTGCTTTCAATTTTGCTAAAATACCTATTTGATACGCATACTTGTCTGCAGACATGTACGATGGCATACCAAAACTCACTGTCTAGTAGCATGTATGTCGAGTACGTCAGACATGTATGTTCCCACCAAACCAAATGTTCCGATTTCGTAAAGAATTCGTAACGACTGTTCGGTAAAATCTTCCGATTTCGGAACCGAAATCGTGCCGAAATCGTAACGATTTTTGTATGAAAGGGTTGACACGACTTCGTAACGATATGTAGTTACGAAATCGTAACGATATGTCAGTACGAATTCGCAACGACGTGTGGGTACGATATCGATACGACATGTCGGTACGAAATCGTAACGATATGTAGATACGATTTCTTAACGAATTCGTTTAGAGTTTTCTTCACCTTTTTTAATAATTGTTTATATAAAAATTATTTTCCATCATTTTATTTATTCACTTCAATATTATATGATTTAGGGCCAGGCCACACGGGCGTTTTTAAAACGCGGCGTTTCTGCTTTTTATATTAAATTTGAAATTTCTTAATTTTTAAATACTTCAAATTTAATACAAAAAAGCAGAAGCGCGCGTTTTAAAAACGCCCGTGTGGCCTGGCGCTTAATGTAATATAACATAAAAACTATAATTTAAATTGAAAGATTAGAGTCGTAAGCCTTTTTAATGACTTTTGCTGTCACAATATTTCTTTGTTTTCATCTACGTAGCTTGTGGCTATAATTAATTGTTAATACATGAATCTGCAAAAATGTAGAAAATTTATAACATATGTTATTTACTTTTATTTAACCTTACAACGTATCTTTAAAAATCTTAATATGTATATCTAAAATTATTCACAGCAATGTGTAGACTCTGTCTTCCTAGCCGGCCTTTGGCCGGGTTTAAGGGTTTTTTTCCTCTATATATGTCGAATAGGGGCTTCGCTGAGTTAAGATTTCCTACTTATACTGTCTTCGGTCGAGCTTAAAGGTTCTCTTCTCTATGTACATATGTCGAATAGTGGCTTCGCCGAGTAAAGATTTCCTGCAGACTCTTGTCCATAAACATTTACACTCAAAACTGTAATTGGCGAATGAAAATTACTTTTAAATTTTCTTCTTTATTTATTATATTTTTTTAAAACAGTCTGAAAACTTTCCACCGGTTGTTACTTACTTATAAATCAAATTTGTATTGTTTTTTTTAAGTTTTATCTGCACATACTCACATGAAATAAATGTAGGTACATATACGAAAGAAATTTGTTCAGACAAACTACCGAAATGTCGTAATGAATTCGTTAAGATATTTCTGTAGTAAGTCTGATTTTAGACAAACTATTGAAATGTCTTAACGAATTCGGTAGGACAAGTCTGACTTCAGAAAAAGTCGGAACTTTTGGTTTGGTGGGTTGGTTTTCAAAAATTTTTGATTTTCTGATGTCTGTCGCACACCAACATACTCGTCTAATAGCGTGTCCGCCATACTTATATAAAAACTCAGTTCGCCTGTTGACGCTGCTGTGTGCGTATCGGAAATTTGTGAGAAAAAAGTGTCTTTTGCTAATGTTATTTTCTGGGTAGTTACAATTGTGGCAAATAAAATCAATCTGTACCACAACAAAGAATTGAAAATTAATGGATATAATAATTAAAAGCCGCTACAACTTTCCGCTTCATTGCCATGCTTTCGCTTCAAAAATTTCTGTGTACTGATGTATGCCGTCAGCGTTCGACAGTGTAATAGCAAAACCCAAAGTATGCCATCGTACATGTCTGTAGACAAGTATGCGTGTCTAATAGCCCTTTAAGCTAGCAATTATTTCTTTAGTATTTTTGTATTGTTTTGCACTTTACACAATCTGCCCGAAGAAAAAGTCCGGACCATGGTGAAATAAGTATACAGGTGGCAGCATAACGTCAGCTGATTATTTTTTGCTCTGCTAGTTTTGTGCATAAGCCACGTCCAGCACGTATATTTTTTTGACAAGCATCATCTAGTTTTTTGTTTTATTTTTTTCCCTTTTGCGGCCACCTGTATACTTATTACACCATGGTCCGGACTGTTTCGTGCAAGAAGAAGAAGAATATTATGCTCTGAAAAACGCTCCCATTTGCACAATTTTTGAGTACGGGAACGCTTTTAGTGTTCGCCCAATTTTAAGTACGCGAACACACTTATTTTTAAAGCATTTAAATGGAAAATTAAGCCGAAATAATAACTTCAACTTAAACCTATTCAGTTCAAAGAAAATTATGCAAAAATATTATAAATTAATTTCAAATTTTTGAGCATGGTCTTAATTAAACTGCGTTTGTGCATGACTAGAAAACAAAATAATAATATGTGGCCTGTTCGTAAATACATCACTGCATTTACGCTGCCAATACAAGTTTGCTGATGATCTTGTATAGCATTAGCCATTTTTGTACTCCGTATTTGACACTCGTTGCTGCGTCATATGCTGCAGCAAAGTATTTAACGACATTAAAATTTCCATTTGCAGCGCAGTGATTCATTTACGAAGAGGCCCATGACTAATCAACAACACTTACTTACCCTTTTAATATTATTGTTACGTAAATATAAACGCTGAAAGTGGTCCATAAAATTGGTGCCTTCCAAGTCGTGCATCGATTCTATATGATTGTTATCCGCCAATAATTTCACAATACTTTGATAAGTCGGATTATTGTGGAAATGATCACCAATCACAGTGATCTGGAAAGAAAGTGCTAGATAATGAACCAAAAATCTATAATAAATACTTACATTATTATTGGTTATATTCAGCTGAAAAGTATTCTCCGGTAATTTGGGAGGTAATTCGGTTAGACCCAAATTTGAACAGTCAACACGGCAAAATATTTTATTTTTCGAGGGATCGCCCTTGGAATAAAAAACATTATTAAATACTATGTATGTAAATTCAAAGTGAGAATTATTTTTCGAGGGATATATCTCCTTGAAATAAAGACATTATTAAATACTATATGCAAATGCAAAGTGAGAATTATACCAATATGTTTGTACATTAGGGTGGGTCGATTATTTTAACAACAAATCGTAAAAGGGATTCTAAGCAACTTTGCCCAAGAAACCATGGATCTAAATGGATTTCGTAGTATCATCCACCCATACAATTTATATTCGATTTGTGTTTTGCATCTGACTTGTAAGTTTTGCGACCCACATGTAACTTTGCGTCTGTCAAAATTTTCAATTTACAGATGATTTTCAATATTTGCTTTCACACATTGTGTGTGACATAACCCATCTGACATAACCTCTAAGTGACGCCAACATTCACTTGTTAATTAGAAACAGCTGATGTCAGATGAAAATAGAGCACGCTCTAATAAAAAATTTTGTCATCTGACTGTGGTTCACACGGCATGTACATATATCTTTTGCAGAAGGCAATTTGACAAGTCAAATGTAAAACACAGATGGTATAAAACCACCATTAACACTACGTCTTGACGAGCAAATTTTTTTGTTATAACAATGAACAAAACGTCGGCAGAGTTGTTAACAAAAATTTGTTAATGTCTTTGTTGTGGAGAGTACGTCCAATGTTATTTGAAGGTGGTGCGGCAGATATAGCAAATTTCTTTTGTTTGCAGTCTCTTTTTTTCGTATTGAAAACATTGCTTGTTGTTAAGACATCATTGTTATAACAATTGTTTTAACAACGATGTCGTAACAATGATAAGACAGTAACAACAGCGAACCAGACGTGACAAATTCTTGTGGTAACAATTGTTATAACAAATAATTTGCTCGTCAAGACGCTATGTAATGTACATCGACAGAAACAGTTTCGTAGATTTATTTTCGCTTTTATGTAATTATTATAATCTGAAATTATAATGTATTATAATCTAAAAAGTTCTAAAGGGTCCGCCAGATAACTTTCTTTTTTAAATGCTATAAAAAAAACTACTGAATATTTTCTCAAATTTCTTTTTTTATTTGAAAGTACAATCCTTCCGGTTAATAATGAAAAATAATTTCATTCAAATGGCTGCCTCGGCTGGCCATGCAGTAGCCTACACGATCGGTCCAAATTTTAAGCACATTATCGATTGTGTGCAGCTGTATTTCACCAATGGCTTCATGAATATAGTCCTTTAAAGCGTCGATTGTCTCTGGCTTGTCGACGTAACACTTATCTTTGACGGCACCCCACAAATAATAGTCCAACGGTGTGAAATCGCAGCTCCAAGGTGGCCAAACGACATCAGCTCTGCGGCTGATAATGCGATCTTCAAGAACAGGGCGCAAAACATCGAGTGTAGCTTCGGCTGTGTGGCACGTAGCGCCGTCCGGTTGAAACCAAATGTTGCCAATATTCTCCTCTTCAATTTTTGTGAACAAAAATTCGTTCAACATGGCCCGATAACGATCGCCATTGACTGTAACGGCCACTCCTTCCTCATTTTCGAAGAAAAATGGCCAAATTATGCCTCTGGACCAAAATCCGCACCAAGCAGTGACTCGTTTTGGGTGCGTCGGCTTTCCAATGCATGCGTGCGGGTTTTCTGTGCCCCAAATGCGACAATTTTGCTTGTTTACATACCCGCCAAGATCAAAATGAGCTTCATCTAAAGAGATGATTTTTTTGGCAAAATCGGCATCTTCTGTAAGTCGATCGGAGGCCCATACACAACCATATTCGCAAGCGTATACACAACCATATTCGTTCAGCGGAAGGATAAAACTAATTATTTGTCAAATCAGACATGAGCTAAGTGTTACCATTCACGAAATAAGCTCTAGTTGAAAAAAAACGTTATATGGCGGACCCTTTATTTGAGACATGAACAATTCTGAAAATTTCCATACTCGAAGTTTATAATGACTACAAAGCTTTTCAAAAACGATCATAATCTATTACACAGCCAACATGAATTTTGTGACCTGGGGTCTCTGTCAATTTGGATACACATAGTACTGAGGTTCAATGCGTATAGATAACTTTTTTTTAATTGACTCTGGTTCTCGAAATTTATCATTATATAGAAAACTGGTGAGGGTTGCGCCACATCCTTTGCTTGGGAAAATTGGGACTAAAATTATCTTCAAACCATATTCTTATAAATTTTTGGCTAGCCTTATAGTTTGGAGATATTGGGAAAGTTTTGGCAAAAAAAATTAAAAAAAAGAAAAACAATTTCCCACAATTTAGCAGATAATGGTGGCTATTCTAAAAAACGCGTCGATGAAGTGAAAATTTGCATTGAAACAAAAACAAAATTTCACCAATTGTTTTTGTTTTCATTACATATATCATATGAAATAAACGTGAGAATTTAAGCGCGTTGCTCTCTCTTTTAAAAACGGAAAGTTTTGTATGTATGATAAACAAAAACCATTCTTTTAGATTTATGCTATTTAGTTTTTTTTACATGTAACTTTCACTAAGTCGACGCGTATTCCAGAATAGCCACCAATATATCCATCTTTTTTCTAAAGGTCTGGTCGCTTAAGAATCGGTGGTTTATTTCATAATATTTTGATTATATACCACTATGCTTTGTATTTTATATTAATAACACTGCTTTAAAAATTTTTATTTTCGGAAGGTCTGAATTTCTTTATCCATTTTTTAGGGTAATTACCAGTGTAAAACAAAAATATGATCTAAAAAAAGGGGTTTAAGCGCGTATAAAATGCTGTAAAAAACAGAAAAAATGCTCTTAAAATGTGAAAAATATGCTCTAAAAAGTTTTTATTAAAAAAAAAGAAAATTTTATTTAAAAAAGAATGAAACATTAAATAACAAATAAACACATTAGCGAATTCATAAAGCTAACTTATTAATTTAGGAGCATATTTCGTGTGTTGTGCTTGTTATACAGAATACGTATATGTAAGTACATACTAACTTATGTAAGGCAAAATATGAACTACATTTTACTTTTTAGGAAATTTTTACAAATATAAGTCTGTAAAATATTTTAGCTTAATTCATGTTGCAATTGCAATAAATTACGATGTGGTGACTTAAATTCTCAAAAAGAAAATTCTGTCTGTTACTTCTAAAAACACTACTATGAAAAGAAAAACTTCTTTCTCTTCCGCTGAGTGCATTGGAGTATATTTAAACGACAAAGCTTCGCCCCATTATATTCTGAAGTTGGGCTTACTTTAGAACCAATTGACTGTCTACAACTATTTTGTATTGTTTCCAGGCCTTTGTTTTTTTTATCCATAATTCGTTTTAACTTATTTTCAATAATATGCTTAGAATCGCAGTCAGGTAAATTGTCGATCTTTTCAAGTGTGTCGTTCAGTATTTTTATTGGTTCATTTGCGGAAATGCCAGCATTTTGAAATATTTGATATTGTTGGCAATATATCCATAGTTCGATGAAATAAAAACTAAATCTGCTTTTGTTTCAGGTTTACGAAGCTTCTTTAGCAATTTTAATCGATTGAGCATCATCCCTTAAATTATCTAAAGCTTTCAAAACTTTTTCGTTATTGGTGCATAATAGTTTATAGCTGCAATTCATGTACCGCAACGAGTTGCTATGGATTCAGGAGGGTGAGGAAGTTCCGGATAAATTTATTTAAATATTTATGTACTGTATGGTGCTTTAAAAAAATCTTTTTAACATTTGTAACGGTAAACGTCGACACTCGTTTTTACCGACACAGTGTAAGCATTTTCAATTATAATATTTTATATCTTTTTATATTGTAAACATTTGGGGGATTCACAAGGTAGTCATAAAGTCATATGTTTTAAAATAATAACACGAAAAATATGACTGCTGTGAGCAATACCTCATAAGTTAGTGTGCTATTTCAAATTTGTGTCAGCTGATAAAAAAAGCAATTATAAATACTTGAAATCAGAATGCCAAGAACAAGTGAAAAAATTAAAATAATATCCAGTTTGTTTTTAAATTACCCCCAAAATAAACCCAGCTGAATATCCTTTTTTTAAATTAAAGTAAAAACAAATTTCTACGCACACCGAAAATGAAATTGTTCCATAAACATAAACGAAACCAGCTGTTGCCGGTGACTGAGCCGACTAATTTCCCACGCGGCTGCTAGCGGAAAAACGTTAGGTGGCTGCCAGCCAGCTAAAGTATACAAACAAAATTTTCTCAGTTGCATATTTTTAAATGTCTCGATTTTTTTATTTTTACTTGTTACACAGCTATAAAAATGTAATCAAATGTGAAGTTATAAAACTGTGAACAATTTTAGGTCATACTTTACTGCATATTACATACGTTCATTTATATTAATGGCTGTGGATTGTAAATATTATCACCGGCTCGACTAAAGAGTTTCACCCGTTCGGCTCAGATTTGTAGTTATGACAAAACAATAAACACAGCACAAAAAGTCTTATTATTTTAGGACTTTTTTATTTGAAGCACAACAACAATGTTTTTAAACTATCTTAAAATATTAGCACTTTATGGCATTATAACATGATAAGACACCTTGTGAATACCCCAATTATTTTATTTTGTATGATTACAATGAATTATTCTATGTATTTTATGGTTGCATGAATAATCGCCCAAAGCACCAAAATGAACAATCGCCCAACATTTTTGGGCTTTAGTTCATAATGAACAAAGACCCAAAAAAAAGTGCAAATCGCCCAAAATTTTTTGAAAAATCACCCAAATACGAAAATGAACGATCGCCCATTAATTTGGGTCATTGTTCATTATGTTAAATCACCCAAATTTATGATGAACAATCGTCCAAAAAGGCTGAATGAACAATCGCCCAAACCACATAAATGAACAAACGCCCAAAAAAAATAAAAAAACAATTTGGGCGATTGTTCATTAATTTGGATCTTTCGACATTATTGAAATTCTTGGGTTATTCTTCATAATAAACGATCGGCTGCATGAAAAATCGCCCAAAAAAATTTATGAATTATCGGCCAACATAAAAATTGTCCAAAAAATATGAAATAAAGCCCAAAAATAAAAAATTAAATATAGGGCAAAAACTATGAAAAAGGGCCAAAATTAATGAAAAATTGCACATTTTTTATTAATAGTTATTTATGTATAATCAAAAAAGTTGGAAAGATTTTTATTTGTAAATTTCAATTGTGTCTGCTACTACTGAACGGCAGTAAGAACATTCATAGCTAAGATTTTCTGCTTAGCCGGCATTTAGCCGGTCTTAAGGCTTTTCTCCTCTAGGTGTATCGTCGAAAAGTGTCTTCGTTACGTAAAGATTTTTGTGCATTTCCGGCCAATGGCCGAGCTTAAGTATTTTGCCCTTTAGGTATGTCGAAAATTGGCTTCGCTGAGATTATTCTGCATAGCCGGCCTTTGGCCGGGCTTAAGGGTTTTTTCCTCTAGGTGTGTCGAAAAGTGGCTTCGCTGAGTAAAGATTTTTCTGCATAGCCGGCCTTCGGCTGAGCTCAATGTTTTTTTTTCCTCTAGGTATATCAAAGAGAGGCTACGCTAAGTAAACATTTGCCTGTATAGCCGGCCTCAGGCCGGACTTAAAGCATTTCTTCTTTAGGTATGTCGAAAAGTGGCTTCGCTGAGTAATGCTTAATCTTCATTGCCGGCCTTCGGCCGGGCTTAAGAATTTTATTCTCTAGGTATGTCGAAAAGAGGCCACGCTGAGTAAAAATTTTTCTGCATTAACGGACTCCGGCTGGGCCTTAGTATATACTCTTCACAAAAAGATACAAGATACCATCCTTTCCACTCCCGATTCTAAATGGAATAAAACTTAGATTGTCTGACAGTGCGAAGTACCTGGATATATATCTGGACTCGAAAATGTCATGGCAACGTAATGTCCAGTCAAGGGCAAATAAGGCCGCGGTGGCCATATATACATGCAGAAGGGCCATTGGAAGGAACTGGGGAATAAATCCTAAGAACTCAAAATGGATCTTCAACATGGTAATAAAGCTCATACTCACATATCGCGCTCTAGTATGGTGGACTGCATTAGACAAGATCACCTACTGTCGGATCATAGAAAGGATCCTGCGTACATCAGCTTTGATGATTACAGGCGCTCCACGCACTTCTCCATCAAAAGCTCTCTTCACAATGATGCATTGGCTGCCAGCTGATCTCATGGTCAGACAACTGGCCATGAACTCTGCGATCAGGCTTGAGACAGCAGGTGCATGGATAAAGGCACCCAAGGGACACGCCAACATTTTGGAACTCCTAAACGGTATGCCGGAAAACATTGATTACTGCTCACCTATTCCCCTGCCTGATAAAAGATTTGCCGTGTTGCTCTCGGGCACGTCCTCCCCTCGTCAGGGGGACGTGCTGGAGATTTACACGGACGGATCTAAATCGGACTTGGGAGTGGGTGGCGGCGTCTTTATTCCCCGTTATCAACAGAGAATTAAGTTTAAGCTACAGGATAAATGTAGCATGCTACAGGCCGAAATATAAGCTATAAAAAGAGCAGCTAACTGGATAAGGATATACAACGAGGATATCCAAATTTGTACGGACAGCAAAGCTGCGATCAAGTCTCTATCGGGTGTTTACACGACATCCATTTTGGTGTATGAATGCCGGATGTCTCTAAACGAGATAGCGAGACATTCAAGCCTAGAGATACTCTGGATCCCAGGGCACAGCAATGTGCCCGGAAATATTGCTGCGGACGAACTAGCCAAAGGGGGGGGGGGGGGCTCGAATGCACACTCGAGACACGATCAAATGGTAGGCGTACCGCTAAACTGCTGCGAATCTCATATTCAGCAGGAACTTTTTGGGATCGCGCCGACCAGATGGTCAAACGAGGTCACCTGCTGGACTTCGAGGTTAATATAGCCCCAATACGATTGTAGTAGATCTGCAATCCTGGAGAGAACCCCTCGGGGGCAAATACGCACACTTATGGCGGTAATTACAGGATACCGTTTTATTGGTGCGCATGCTAGGAGATTGAATAAACCGTATAATAATTTCCGTAGAAGTTGTCATAATGAGGAGGAGGAAGAAAATGTAGAGCACCTCCTCTGTATATGCCCCGCTCTTTCCGAGCAAAGGGTGGTTTCACTGGGCAGCCCACTGGTTCAAGATCTAGCAGCCTTATCAAACTGCGACATTAGACGGATGAATTCTTTCATTCGATCATCGGGTTGGTTCAACACTGATCCGAAACACTGATCTTCACGTTCCCGCTTCAGGTAACACAACGGGACCTATAGGGACCCAAGTGGGCTGGTTTTTAAATCTTTAAACTGGCAACCTGTACAACCTAACCTAACGATAAGGGGAACAATTTTTTTAAAGTAAAGTTTTATCAAAACTAAAGAAAAGAATCTGTTAAATCGTAAACATTTAAAATTCTTTTTTTCTTTCTTGATTTAGTTCAAGAATTGTCATGTTTGTTATGTAATTGTTTTTTTTTATACTAATAAACTCAAAGTAACAAATAATTTATGCATTTTTATTTATTGAAACTACTTATTTATGAAAAAAAAACTTTATTAATCGGTTAACCGATTAATAACAACATTAACCGATTAAACCAAAACATGGATTAATTAATCGAGCGATTAATCGGTTAAGGCAGAAGCCCGATTAAATGAATACACTAGTAAGTATAAATTTTTAAATATTTCTACTCAGCCGATTCTTATGAAACTTTACATTACACATTTGCTTAATTCACAAAACCTCTTGTATCTTTGTATCGAGTGTAATATTGTATTGAATACAATAGTGTAAACTTGTTGTTGATAATTTTCATATAAAATTAGTGTATTCAATACACTTTTATTTCATATTTTTTGAAAAAGTCGTATTCATTACGATACTCAGAGAGTATTTGTATGTACTCTCTGAGAGTATTTGTATGCAGCTTGTTCTTCTTTTGTCCATCAACACAATATTACAAGCCGATACAAATTACACTAGGTGTTCACAAACAAATAAACAAAAAGTGTATTTGATACAAGAAAGGCGATACAAATTGTTGTGAATTAAACAATTATGATTCTGTTTAAATACTACATCATGATTAAAAAAGTAGGCTGTGCCGCGCCCATGCAGAATAAATATCTTTTTTCAACTTTGCATACATATTTAGACCATGAGAAGGAAATATTAATTTTAAATACTTCTACTCAATCGATTTTTTTAACTTTGCTCATACAATTAGTTCTCGTGAAACTACAACATTATGATAAAAAAAAGTGTGGACAGTGCCACGCCTATTTTGTAGTCGGCTTTTTTTAAGAAATATTATTTTCTCGTGTTTAGTACATCCGAGTTACCCTAGAAAAATGCATTATAGGCTCTGGCAACGGTCAAATAATCACGTCAACGTTCTAAGTGTGTGCGTGCGGTCGTGCTTTTTCGGCTACACGTACGCGTTGTCGACTTTGATTGATGAAAATCAAAAAGTTTTGATATTTTAATTTGATGAGCAATTATTTGATCGTCGCCAATTGTGATTGACAAAAACAATCTCAGTTGCTTTGTGATTATAGCGATGGACAGATGAACGGACGAACAAAAAAATTATTTTAGGTTTCATTGAACAATACCAATGCTTAGCATCCTTATGGAACATAATGGTGGAAGCATATATATTAAAAAAGTAAACAATATGAGATGTTTGTTTGTGTAATTTTGTTAAAATAACAATATGCCAATAACAAGAAATCATTATCCGATGACGACATGCTTGCAAACGAACGCTGGGAAGTCACAATACAATGCTGATTGATGAATTTATTTGTACATCGCCGTTTAAGCGACAAGCACACGACACTCACACATATGCATTGATTGACGTGTTTATTTGGCCGTGGCCAGATACTTTTAGAAAGTTTATACCTTTTGCTTGTAAAGCAGTGTAATAGAGTAATTTTCAGCTTTCTTTACGTTTAAAATTTACCTACCGCTGACAACATATGTTCCGGAGCACACGTACAATTCCCTTTTCCTGGTATAACAGGGCAATCAGTGTAAAAGCGTCTTATAATATCGATTTGATTAATTGCTATATAATCCGTTGTATTAAACCAATTAAAAGTAGAGTCCATTAAGCAAAATGAACTGTTGGGGGATACAAATTTAAATGAGCCACGAAAAATGGTCTCTACTAAATTATTACACAACATGCGTTTGTTGTCTCTAACATGGAAATAAATAATACAAAAGGTATTTAAAAAGTTTAATTTTATCATTTATTAGTTAAAGTAACAAATGCTTATACTTACCTTATATCCATAGTTATATTTTGATTGGGACCCAATTTGGGTATTTGAGTTAAATTATTTTTCGACAGATTTAGAAATTTCAAAAATATAGGTGTTTTTATGGTGATATTCAATAGATTATTATTGGATAAATTAAGGCACTTGACTTTCGACATACGTGAAAATGTTTTTACAATACGTGTTATATTCCCATCGGTAATGGCCAATGATTGCAGTGTTTGAAATATCGGCGATGATAAATCAATCTCAGTCATTGTGACATTATATATATGTAGATTAGTCCAATTGCCGGTATTAGGACAACTACTTATCATTGATAGTTGGGTTATATTACAACAAAACCAATTATTGTGTGTGGCATTTGAATTGGGATGTTGACGACACTGACAGGTGTTAATGAACTGGGGCATTTGATAATGGCTGCTATTGGTATTAATATTGTCAAAATAATCAAGGCATAAATTTTCTTCCATTTGAAAACAATAGTCCGGTGCTGTTTCAACTTGAGGCACAATATCTGTTTTATTAGTTTCTGTAGTGACCAAAGCATCGCCATTGCTATTCGTTGCCGTACCTGTACTGCTTATACTGGGAATTACTATTTGAGGTTCCTGAGGAACAGGTATTTCTTCTGGTCTTCCCTTAGCAAAATCTAAACAACAAATGATTAGCGCTATAAGTCTAAAATGCTAAAAAAAAACAAAAGAAACAAAGTAATTTGATATTCTTATTTATGTACATATGTATGTATAGTATGTGTATGGCACTAAAGTTGTTAGTCCAAATATTGACCAGCTAAGTAAATAAATGAATAACTTTTTCAATGAATGTTTAGAGACTATTAAAGAATAATAGGGGTTGTTAATGTTAAAATATGTCATGAATTTTAAGGAGTGTCTATAATCATAGATAAAATAACACATTTTGTTATGTTTTGTTTGTTTATTTAATAAATTGAGAAACAAATTAATTGTGATGTTAAAATATGGTTTGTAGCTATTAAAAAATTGCGCCCGTTTGCATAACCAAAACTTGGCAGGAAGTTGGCATAAGTGACGAAATTGAACTGGCTCTTAAAGATTTTTCCATACAATTGGACATTAAAAATTACTGTATGTTGTAGTCCTGACTAATTGCTATATTTACACTGATTTTTAATGTCAAATAGTTCAGCAGAACTCTTTAAGAGCCAGTTCAATTTCATCGGTTATGCTATCTTCATGACAAGTTTTCGTTATGCATATGGTCCTTAATGTTTGCATCAATTTACACAATTTCTTGTCATTTTATCTTGATTATTTTATTAAGGACTGTGGACAGAAGTGCAAGCTCAAAACTTTAATCAGTTATCCTTTTAACTTCATGGTATGAAAATAGTTTCCAAACGATTTCGAGTTTTCGTCACATCTTGGCGTTTTGAGGTCCTGGAAGAATTTTGACTACTCTATGTATGTAAGCGTTAGGGCAAAATAACGATATTTTCTCAAAAAAATATATCGATATATGTCGTCGATATTTTTAATTTCAATCATATATCGATATTTTTTCAGAAAATAGTATTAAATTCGTATTCCAGTATTCCAGGTGTCACAATTCCAAACATATCAAATTTGCATTCCACTATGGTTTAGATGATCACTTTCTATAGCCAAAACAATATTTTTGATTTTCTGTTTTAGGGCATTTGTTATTGCAATCTTCCAGACCATACTTCAGACCAACTAAAAATGCATTTTGTTTTAGTTAACATTATTTAACTGTTTAATCATTGGCCATCAAAGTTTAGCTTTTTCTAAAAAGTTATAATTGAGGGGGTGAAGAGCAAAGGGGTACAAGTGCCAAAATTAAAAACATTTGGTTATATGTAGGAGTCAACACTTAAAACCAATACATATCTATCACTCCATAAAAATTCAGACCTGTGTATGACCATGTATGAAATGCATGGACACAAAAAGCTTTGAAACTTACTTTGCTTTTAAGCCCCTCAATTGTAATTGGAAAACCAGATTTTTTAAGTTTTTAGCTGCTAACAGGTACACAAATTAAAAAAAAAACATATCATGAAAAAGAAAGATAATGATGTTTAGATTAATTTGAGCGAAAAACACAACCCAAAAAATATTTGGTGATGTTTATAAGGATTTCGAATATCACACTATAGTGTTTCACATAACCTATAAAATCGTTCTTTTTTTACTTTACATAAGCTTTCAAAAGAGTTTTCAGCATAAGACTTCCAGAAGCTATTAGATTGGAGTATTGGGATTTTATTTCAGTTTTCGTTTCTTACATAAAACTTTTTTAAAAATAGACATTCCGCAAAAATGTTCAAACATGTTTAAAAATAGTGGAAGCATCGAAATAAGAAGTTCTCAAGTAATATATAGAAAAAAACTATCAAGAGAACATTCCAAAGGAATTCTGCTTATATATAACACCCATGCCCCAATCCAGGGTCGGGGAAAATAATATTGTCCAACCCCATACGAAAAGTATATAAATCTCTTATGGTGAGTCCACATCTGTCGCATTTTATTTAGTGTGGACGTGTGCGGCGCACAGAAACGACCCATTTTCGTCACATTCAACCCAGACGATCGGTGGCTTGTTGCTCTTTGACGAACAACACAAAAATTTTCGCCGCATGCTGTTCTTGTGTGGACGCATTTGAAGAAATAGTGCTAGTTCTAATGTTTTATCATTTGTTTGAGCGGGGAAACCAGAGGTGCCAATTTAGCGCCTTTGGCGCTAGTTTTAGCGCTTTTTGATGTAGCAAAAGTCGCATTTTTTCTCTATAGCGCTTTTTTGTCAAGAAATTTTTGGACATTTAGTTATTTAAACTGTTTTGTTTTGGCTTTGAAATAAAAATTAATTAAACATTTTTATCTTAAAAAGATGTATCCAAAACTATTGGTAACAATATTTTGTTTAAAAATTTACCAATTTGCACACACATATTTGGGTATAATTATACGTATCAGGATATTGCACTTGTGTGCCTGGAATACTGTATGCTGAATTTTGTTATTATCAACTTTTTATTGAATTCCCAATGCTTATTTGACATCAATATTTTATGTGGCTGTTATTCTCAAATAGAATTTTGCTTTGAGTATTATCTGCCAGAGCTGTCAAAATTGCAATCAATTGGCATTGAAAACAAAGTGATTTCAACCAAACTGATTTCATTCTTTGATTTAAAATGATTACAGATTTCAAAATGAAATCTTGTCAAAATTGCAATCTTTAGCGAAATAATTTTGTTTAAAACATTTTTTTGGAATCATTGAATGCAATTAATTTAATTGCAATCAATTTTTTGTTAAAATCATGCGATTGCAATCAATTCCCCTGAAATCACAACTATAGTGAAAATCCAACAAAATAATATAAAAAACGTAGAAAAACATAGGTTTGTTAGCCATTTCTTTCTTTTTTTAATTTTGTTTCTATGTTAAAACCAGGGACTGAAAACCAGGGTTAATCAAAATAAAAAATTCAGGTTCGGGTTCGGTTCAGGGTTCGTGTTCGGGCTTAAAACCAGAAATTTAAACCACGGATTAAAACCGAACCTGAACCCAAACGGGTTCAGGTTCGCTGTTTATGAAGACTTTGAACCCGAACCCGTTGAACCCTAAAATTCAGCAAGGTTCGGGTTCAAAAATATAAAAAAAGAGAAATATTTAATAGAAGAATAATAAGAAAACATTAGATTTGTTGCATACACAAAATATTTAAAATAAAATCAAAATAAAATAACGACCAAGGCAAATTCATACCAGGTGGCAGCACCCCGACAGCTGACTATTTTTTTCAATTTTTAAAAGTGCCGAATGGTTGCCAAAATTTTTGCTATTTCTTGTTCTGGGTATTTCTAATAATTTCTAAGTTGAAGTATATTTTTTTATGTCAATGCGGTACATACGTTACAAAGTTGAAAAAACCATTTTTTAAAGCTGAATAGTTAAATTTAAAAGAATATATTGTTTAAACGTACCCAGTAAAAAAATGGAAGTCCTTTTTGAGGAACTACATTTTCATGGCTTCCAAAGAATCGATATTAAAAACTGCAGATAATTAGTAGAAAAGCAAGTCAAAGTTTATTTTAGTCAGACAAAAATTTGTAATTCCTTTATAGTTTTAAAAAATACCCACCATGCTTTTTAGAAATTCGATTTTTTTAAAGAAATTTATGAACTAATTTTCGTCTAAAAATTAATAGTTATTAACTATAATTTACATAAAAACACCGTTTTGCGTGTAAATTCGTATAAAAAGAAACAAGTTGCGAAAATGTGTAAGTTTGTTCTCTTTTTCCTAGAGAAAAATATTAATATACAACGACAAAAAATAAATATTTCTTAGCTTCGCTTCTAATTCATTGATTAGGAATCGAAAAAGAGAACTTCTTGCAATGACAACACTATGTAAAAATCATTAGAAATGATCCAAATGTGCACTACTTCCGGATCGCAAACTCTACATTTTCATGACTTCTTTGGAGTGTCTTTTTACTGGGTATAAACGTGGATGTAAAATTGATTTATATAGTTTACTATTAAACAAGATAATAACGCGTGTAAAAAATGTTTTTGCATGCAAGGAATGTTTTTTTATTTTCAATTCAATTTAATTAATCTTTATTACAAAATAACCGAGCTCATAGAGCCATATATGGTTAACAATTCTACTCAGATTATAACAATATGCAAAAATAAAAATTAAATATTTTAAGGAAAGAATAATAATAAAAAAAATTTTTTTTAAATACTATATAACATCAGGTAAATAAATTACAAGATAAAGCATATAATGATAAAAAACTTAAGAATTAGACTAGTTTATATAAATACCAGTATAAAATATATAAATCTCAATTGGAACACATAGAAAGAGAAAAAAATCAATTAAAGACAAATACATAAATATATGTATATATAACATGAGAGCAAAGATGTTAACTGACTGAAACATATTAAAAGCAAATAAAACTCTTTACACTAGATTAAAGCCGTAAGGGATAATCATACCCAAATTCAATCATAAATAATTCTCATGAATATGTTTAAATATCCTACTTTTATACGCATGGTATGATAGTTCAAAGGTCTTGAAAGAGCTTGGTAACGCATTAAACATATGCGCAATTCTAACATGAAAGGAACGCTCCAAGATAGAAGTCAATTTTGGAATAAGAATCTGACAATTACGCATGTTTAAAAAATTAATTAAAATACAAAAGACTACCATTTTTAAAAGTTTTATGAAAAACAATAAAACTCTGAATTTTACAAAACTACGAAATGAACATCCTAAAAATCTAGAAACATACTCACGAGATATGACTGCGAATATTTAGGCAATAGAGATAACGGATAACCCTATTAAAAAGCATGCATAGTCTCCTGATGCAAGCACCAATAGTTCCACTGTATACTTCAAGCCCATATACAAATATAGGCATGACCAGCGCATGAACAAGCATTGACTTAACATGCACTGGCAAAACAACACTGACACTATATAATCGCCGCAATGAATAATTAACTCTAGAAATAACATGATTGATGTGCCTTTCAAAACTCAACTTACTATCAAGCCACAACGCTAAGCAATAAATCCTATCAACAAATTCAATACCTATGCCATCAAATTCCACACTCAAGTCCAATAATGGATTCCCAAAAAACATTGCCTTTGTCTTCCGAGCATTGACAAAAAGCCCATTATCCTTCAACCAGTCAGAGATACTGGAAACAGAGTGGTTAACAACCTGCTGCATAACATCGGAAAATTTACGTTCACCACTAAACATGAACAACAAGTCATCAGCATAAACAAATGAGAAACAAGACGGAAAACGAATACAACCAAAAATGTCATTAATGTACATAATGAAAAGAAGAGGCCCAAGAACGGAGCCTTGTGGGACTCCACTTCTTACAGGCAAAACTCCAGAATACCTCTGACCAACAGAAACATACTGACTCCTTTTACTAAGGAATGAATTAATAAGGCTACATGCCATCACCGATAATCCAAAATTCTGATAAACCTTTTTAATTAAGATTCCATGATCAACCTTATCAAACGATTTAGTTAAGTCAATAGACAAAAGAACACTAACCATGCCATCACTGACCAATTGACGAATCTTGTCAGTTAGACCAAACAAAAGTGAAGTTGTACTCCTACCACACCTGAAACCATACTGAGAATCACTTAAAGCAAGTTATCATCAATATGTTTAATAAGTTGTTTTTTAAGCAAAATCTCAACAAACTTGGAAAGAGTCGGCAGAATTGATATCGGCCTTAAATTCTCCATTTCAGTGGAGGAACCTGCTTTTTTTATAGGACCAATCCTTCCTAGCTTCCAACCTTCAGGAAAACGGGATGTAGTAATAATATTATTCACAAAGTGAAGAACAAATTCACTAACAAAAGGAAAGACCAACCTAAGATATTTCACCGCAATTCCATCACACCCCAACGCATTCGATTTAATAGATAGTAAATCATCATTCAACTCACCAAGATCAACAGCACGAAAAGAAAATCTACCTCTTTCTAAATCCTCCACAGGAAGAACATAACCAAAAGATACGTTCCCTTGATTCGACGCAAAGTAAAAATTTAGATCTTCCACATCAATACTATCTAGAAGATCATCTGCCGACTCACTTAGCCCATTGGCATGAAGCACATTCCAAATTCGCTTAGAGGTCATACCACCAAGCCTTTCAAAATCTGCTCTTCGCTTAGCATTACGCATGACTGTCTTAGCGCGGTTTCTCAAACGGCAAAAAATTCTGCACGTAGTGTCAGTCCTGTCTCTTAAATAACATCGGTAGGCAGTGTCACGAATGGACAGACTATACTGTACCTCATCAGAATTAATCCATGAATTATTACTAGCAAACTCAATCCTAATTTTCTTTAAAGGAACAACAGAGTGCATTCGGTACAAGGACTCAAATAAAATATTCGCTCATCTACATCTCATTTACATCTACAGTCCTAAAAATAAGATCCCAATTGACTAACGAGAAAGCATTCATTAATGATGTCATATTAACGCTATTATAGTCATAATACTCAGCATATTGCACACCACTGGTCATATCAATATCCAGCGACACATAAATAAAAGAGTGACGAGAAATTCCCGGTATCTGCATTTGCCCAGACAAACAAACAGACATTGATGGAGACAAAAGAAAATAATCGGTCAACGATGTACTACCAGAGTTCACACACAGGTGGGTGGGCAAAAAGTTATGATGACATACAACGTTAAGTCTACTGCTGCACTCACAGCATTAAACATATTTCTATTGAAATCACCCACTACAACTATATCTGAATATCTTACAAACAGATCTGAGGTATAGTCCTCAAAAATCTGAAAATTATCTCCAGATCCATGCGGAATATAGACAACACCCATTGAAATTTTACGCCTAAAACAGTTAATTTCAATGAATAAAGATTCAGCAATGAATAAAGATTCAACAAGTACTCGCATGAACTACTTTAAACTTGATGCCCTTAGCTACATATAAAGCCACACCGCCACCACGGCGATTAGGTCGATCATTCCGACATAAAACACACCCAGGGAAAGAGACTGCACTTGACGAAGTGCCATCTTTTAACCAAGTCTCCGTAATCCCAATAACATCAAACAAGTCATGCCCTAATACAGTCATTAATTCATCCAGCTCAGTAGAATTATTACCAACCTTAAAGCTCTGAATATTCATATGTCCAACATTAAATTTGTTACGTTAAGGTCGCAATTGAGATTCTATATGCAGGTTATTACACACTACAGCACCCAAGTTTTCATTAAAATTCATGTTTGCGATTAAATATAATAAAAAAAATGTTTAAGCAAAATTGAAGGATTAATTTTAACAACAAAAATGTAACTGAAATTACATACATACATGTACGTATATATAGAAAAATGCAAGTATACCATGCCAAGCCTATGCAGTCAGAGTGAAAGCCACACGTATCAGGATAAGTCAGAGAGACGAAATGAAGAAAGAGAAAAAAACTAGCAAAAAAAAAAAAAACTATTGCGCCCGGTGGTACAATAACTATTAACAATTTCATTCCTCACCCTGATCCCTCCACGGTGCAATAAACTCTCACAAGCCACATAGTACAGGAAAAGTACACAAAGCCCCCTCTATCCTTACCAGCATCCATCCGAAACCCAACGCTAAGTATAAGAAATTATGCAAACCTTCTAATTAAAGAAATGAATAATGTAACTGGTAACAACTATAACGCACCGCCCACTCGCCGCAACGTCAGCACAACTCAAAATTTGTGATGCAGAATTATTCGTCATATCGTTCTTCATATTGTGTAAAAATTTCATATAAATATCTTGTATATTCAACTCTTGAGAGAACAATGAAATCTTCTTTCTCCATTAAGTTGTGTGTAAATTTAAAACTTTAAACTCGTTTTCTGTGAAACTATGTTTTTTGAGTTATGACGACGCTGCAGCAAATGAGCGATATGTATATAGCTGTAACGAAAGGCGGCGAAAAAGAGCAGAAGGTTGCAAATAAGAATATCGATAAGGAATGAAAAGGTATGCAAAAGAAAATATATAAAAATATATATAAAAAAATAAAAAAATTATAAATATACCCTTAAGGGGAAAATAATTAAACTTTTAATGATTTAGCGATTTGAGGACACCAAAAAGATTATAAGTCTGCAGTTAAAGATCGCTTACCAGGATGTATTCCATTCACGGGCGAATTATTGGCATTGCATTCCAAATTGGTAGGTGTTGATTTATTCCCAAGTAAATCCAGACATTGTTGCGTATGAAGAATTTTATATACATTATTGGGAAGCTTAACATTAGCCTTAGGGACATCCATATTTATAAAGGTATATTTTGAAATACTAAAAGCAGCACGCAATTTCATACAAATTCCGATAAGATTCGCAGCATCAGGCGTAAAATGATCATTGAGGAAAACCTTTGCTTCAGAAGTTCCACCATCAATATATTTTAGCAACAAATATTTCAACTTCGAAAAATTAATCATAATTTGTTCACGCTTCAGCTTGACCAGAACTGCCTTACCACTACTAAAATAAGTAATATGCTGCACATCTAAGTCCACTAAAGAAGTCTTACACAGTGATGCAATTTTTAGAAACAACATCCTTAGATCCTTTATACCAAAAAGTAAACCTTTAATAACAATGTTCGCCCTATGCATTCGTCTTAGTAGAATGGAGTTCTGCTTTTCCAGGGCTGAAATACGTTTACTTAATACAGTATCAACTCTTTATAATTTCATTATGATGCGATACATCAGTTTTTATGCTGTTAATAACTTCTTTTTGCTTAGCACAAAATTTATCAAAAAGCTCTATTATCAGAGTCAGCTTTATTTCTAGAGGAAAAAGTTTCATTTGATGTGAACGATGATTATATACAAAAATAAGCATAATAATTTGAATTTTACTTTTCATTTTGTCTTATAAATACTTTTATTGTTATCCAATGGATTTCTAATTGTATAAAGCTGTAGAAAAATAAAATAGATTAATATCGAATACAAATTATTTGCTGGGTTTTGTATAATTTTTAAAGCCTACTTTGCTTATTTTGAAAATCATTTACATATTTGTATATTCTCAGATGGTTTTTGAAAGTGTGTACATAAGATAAAGAGCTTGTAACTGTTCAAAATTGTGTTCGAAGTCTACTGACGATTTGGCAAAGCACCAATGAAATGCATGTAGACAATGCTTAAACACCAGCAAATAAATTTCATTTAAAATAAAACTATGACAATATGTCAAATAATAAAATTCGGAAAGGTTTAATTTGAATTTTATTTTTCATTTTGCCTTATAAATACTTTTATTGTTATCCAAAGGATTTCTAATTGTATAAAGGTGTAGAAAAATAAAATAGATTCATATCGAATACAAATTATTTGCTGGGTTTTGTATAATTTTCAAAGCCTACTATTATGCTTATTTTTGAAAACCATTTACACATTTGTAAATTCTCAAATGGTTTTTGAAAGTCTGTACATAAGATAAAGAGTCTGTAACTGTTCAAAATTGTGTTTGAAGTATACTAAGGATTTGGTAAAGCACCAATCAAATGCATATACACAATGCTTAAACACCAGCAAATAAATTTCATTTAAAATAAAACTATGACAATATGTCAAGTAATAAATTTCTGAAAGGTTTAATTTTATTTTTCATTTTGCCTTATAAATGCTTTTATTGTTATCCAATGGATTTCTAATTGTATAAAGGTGTAGACAAATAAAATAGATTCATATCGAATATACATTATATGCTGGGTTTTGTAAAATTTTTCAAAGCCTTCTATGCTTATTTTTGAAAATAATTTACATTAGTAAATTCTCAAATGGTTTTTGAAAATCTGTACATAAGGGGTTTGTAACTGTTCAAAATTGTGTTTAGTCTACTGACGATTTGGTAAAGTACCAATGAAAGGCATATAGACAATGCTTAAACCATAGGTTCGTAGATAGTCAACTAAAACTTCAAAAACCTTATTCTGCTGTCGAAAACCTAAGTCTAAGAATGTGTTAGTAGAACATTATGTTTTAGTATTGGTTTAAAATAAAATATTCCCCACAGCAGCAAAACCATACTTACGGCCCTTTCCACAATGTACGATTAAAAGTTAACATGAACATTAACGGCAAGCTCGGCATACAAAACTTGCCATTAAAGTCCATGTTAACTCTTAAGTATTTTACAAAATTTATATTTCTTAAACACGAATTTTTAGTTGTAATATACAATTAATTTGGCATTAATTAATGAAAATATGAATTTAGAATCATTTTTGATGCATTTGAGCTCAAAAAATTTTGATTCGCTAAACTTTTTTTTTGCATTTTTCCTATTTGGCACAAAAAAATTTCCCAAATAGCAACAAAAATGCAATACCGTTGAATGAAAAAAAAGGTTGAAAACTCTGATCAATTTCAACACACAAATGTCAACAAAACTAAAAAAATATTTTAAAATTACAGCAAGAAACAAAATTTATTATAAAACAAATAAACAAATTAAATAAAAAGAGTAGTGTTTGTGTGTGAAAAAAAATTAATTTTAGTGCATTTGCAAGTACAAAAATTACGCTCTTTGATGAGTGTTGAGTTGCCTCCCTCAGTGTGTTGGATAACTAAATACTCATAGGTGTGAAGAGTTGTAATTTTTTTTTACAGGAGGCATGTTGACCATCTACATACATATAATCTATGCCTTAAACACCAGCATTACAGGAGCCCAGTTGACCATCTACGTATAATCTATGGCTTAAAGACCAACATTTTCAAGTACAAAAATTACGCTCTTTGATGAGTATTGAGCTGCCTCCCTCAGTGTGTTGGATAACTATATACGCATAGGTGTGAGGAGAGTTGTAAATTTTTTTACAGGAGGCCAGTTGACCATCTAGGTATAATCTATGGCTTAAGCACCAGCAAATAAATTTCATTTAAAGTAAATAAATATTTGTGAAAAATATTTAAAAGCAAAATTTGCGCCGCAAATATTTTCGGCGAACGCGTTCGGCGCAAATATTTTTAGATGTGGAGCTCCTTTACATATTTTTATTAAAAAATTTATTGAATCAAATTGTTATTGCAATTAAATTTGATTGCAATCAATTGATTGCCATCGAATTCAGTAATTGCAATCAAAATTCAATCAAAATCATCGTTCTCTTCAAAGAGAGTCCTTTTTCTAGAAATAAAGCTTACTCTAAAATTAAAAAAATTCATGTAATGGCTAACAAACCTTATTTTGCCACTTTTTTATATGCACCCCTATCGCGAATAACAAGTGAAATTTATGTTCCAATGAAATTTTCATTTCCCTTCGAGGAAAATTGCTGTCGTGACCCTACGTCTCCACGTAGCAAAATTTATTGCGGCAATTGCTAAACCATATAAAAAATAGAACCTAAAACAATTATTTAAATTTCAATACGGAATTTGACAATTGCCGGCAATAAAAATTGCTACGTGGGGACGTAGGGTGCAGTTCCCGTGAATATTTTTCCCACATATTTTTCCCACTATCAGTTCTTATTGAATGTAAATAAGGAAGAAGCTTAATAAAATAAATTTAAAATCCAAGAAATTTTTGTTAAAAAATAAAAAAATTAATTGCTAAGAATTGCAAATATCTTTTTATTCCATGAGGAATCTAAAATAGAATTGTTCGTCAAGATTGCTAGAAGCATCCAATGCTTTGGAGTACCAAGTTAGCGATTTTCACCCTAAATTTAGGGTTCAATTTTCCGGTTAGGGTGAATTTTAGGGAGTAAAAAGTAGTTAGGAGGAAGTCTAGGGTGCAACAATTTTATTTATGGATATTTTAGGGTTATTTAAGTGTTGATTTTATTTGGTAGTATTATCAATAATAGTAAGAAAATACGAAAAAGAATGCAAAAAAGAAAACTAATTTATATATGATTATTTGATATAAGTTTTATCATAAAAAACTATTATTTGTAGCGGGTTAAGCATGTCTATATGCTTGCATTTCATTGGTGCTTTACCAAGTCATCAGTAGACGTCAACCGTACTTTTAAAGAGTTTCACACCTATTATCTTATGCACAGACTTTCAAAAATCATTTGAGAATTTACAAAAGATTTTTTGAAAATCCCAATAGAATAATCACAGTAGGTATAGAAACTTATACAAAACACAACAAACAACTGTATTCGATATGAATCTATTTAATTTTTCAACAAAGAAAACTTTTTAAAATAAAATTGGGAGAATATCTCTAATAATAAATTTACTAAGAAATTTTTAAACAAACTTAAAATTCATATCAAACTGGGATTTTGTAAGGGAAGGAAGGCAGAACGATTTTTAGCTTAAACGTCAAATCTCCTTTTTTGTCAAAAGGTAATACGCCAGAAAAGATGAGAAAATGAATCTACCTTGTTTACTTATATCATAGACAAAACTGGTTAAAAGTCTCTTGAATCAGTCGTAAATCAGCTCTGTACGAGTCAACATCACCCTACGTCTCCACGTAGCAATATTTATTGTGGCAATTGCCAAACTTCATATAAACAATTCAACTTAAAAAAAATAATTTAATTTTCAATATGGAATTTGACAATTGCCGGCAATAAAAATTGCTACGTGGAGACGTAGGGTCAAGCGTCGTTGGCAATTACTTCGTAAATGCAACCAGGCCACTGTTCGTTTATTTGTCTTCGAGAGTTTTGCGATTCGATCGCATGTGTTTAGTAGTTGGCGTCGGTTAACAGTATCGCGTAGTTTCGCGTCGGTGGCCATTAGTCACATGCACTAGTTTTAGACAATTTATAGACTTTTTTGGTTACGAGTACCAACCTAAACTCGATTAAACTGGTGGAGACCATTAAACTTGGGAGCGGAAAGCTTGGATTCCTCCTTCCTATATGATGGTATAGGTCGGGCGGCAGAACATGACGGAAGCTCACCTGGAGTATATCCTGGCAATTTGTGAGATAGAATTCTCCGCCAACCAATTTTGGAATTAAAAAAAGTCTCTTGAATAGAGTTGTAAAAGTATAGAGTGTTTAGGTATTGAGTGGTCAATACCGGCCGGTTTTAGGGTACTCCATACTCAAAAGTAGTAAAAATTGGTATTTATGTTAAAAAATATTAAAATAATTGTACGAAAAGTTTTTAAGGGTTCTTTTATTTTGCCTCAGTGCAAATTTAGGGGTTATTTAATGTGTGATAAATGTGTTAATATTAAGATAAATGAACACTTTTTACTGAATTTGTCCTGAAAATATATATTTATGAGCTTTAATAATTAATTAGAATGATATAATAGCAATTACATGATGTATTTTTTCCATTTCGCCTGCTAAAATAAAGTGAACTAAAACAGGGGAAAAGGTCGACGTGAAAAAAATCATTCATGATAAGGGGAATTTTTCGATTTTTTTATCCACGATCGCAAAAGAAGGGAAAAGAAAAACATTTCGAGGAAAAAATATTCACGATAGGGGTGATTATGTTGTTGGACTTTCACTATAGTTGTGATTTCAGGGAAATTGATTGAAATAATATGATTTCAACAAAAATTTAATTGAAATCAAATTAATTTAAAAAATATATATATTTTAAAATGAAATGCAAATAAAAACGTAGTGCTGCCAAGTATGTATTTTTATTGTAACTTACCAAGGCATATTCATTACAGGTACCACCATAACTAAAACAAATACAACACCAAAAATCATGTATTTTGTTAGTAGAAATACCCCAGAAATATGTCAAATCCATTAGCTGTGAGTCGCACACATTCATAAGCTCTCTCAAATTTACTAACACATACCCGTTGCTGATAGAAAACTCCCAGACATGTGTCAAAATCTATTGTCTGTGTGACGCACACATTCTCAAATTTACAAAAACAGCTGTTCTTGTAGTGGCCGAAGGCCGGCTATCAAAAAATGCTTTAGTTATCGTAGCCGGTGTTTATTACATCATAGAGGAGAAAATCCTTTCATTTGAATAAATTGCATATTTACCTAGTGCACTTTCTTAACATTTTCGTGTGCAATTTTGTATAAACTGTATTAAGAGCTAAAGATTTATTCAAAACCTTTAAAACGATACCAAGATTGGCCATATACGTTCAGAAATAAAGTAGAAAATTACATATATGTATGTATATATATATATATATATATATATATATATATATATATATATATATATATATATATATATATATATATATATATATATATATATATATATATATATATATATATATATATATATATATATATATATATATATATATATATATATATATATATATATATATATATATATATATCTATATATATATCTATATATATATATCTATATATATATATATATATATATATATATATATATATATATATATATATATATATATATATATATATATATATATATATATATATATATATATATATATATATATATATATATATATATATATATATATATATATATATATATATATATATATATATATATATATATATATATATATATATATATATATATATATATATATATATATATATATATATATATATATATATATATATATATATATAGATATATATATATATAGATATATATAGATATATATATATATATATACATATATATATATATATATATATATATATATATATATATATATATATATATATATATATATATATATATATATATATATATATATATATATATATATATATATATATATATATATATATATATATATATATATATATGTATATACTAAACTGGACTTGTTCCATTAAATTCATGAATAAAATTCATGTTTTTTTTGTGGACAAGCGGGTAGAGAGGAACACGGGGCATAAAAAACGACACGATTTCTGTTTTCCACATTTTTTATATTCTTCTGTAGCTCGATTAGAGTTTTCTCTCATTTTCTCTCTTATGCGATTGTGTTATGGTTTTTGTTGTTATGAATGAGTAAATAAAGCGAATTTGGAGAGAACTTTATTAAAAAAAAAACATGAAAATAAAATTCATCGTATAAAGCTGGATTCACCCATTGTTTCTGAACAAAATTTTTGTCCGGACAAAAATTTTTTTATATGTAGTTTGAGGTCTCTCTTTGTGAGGGAGAGAAAAGAAGAGAAATAATTTTGTTCGGAACATTCTCAGCTTGAATTGGTTTAATTTTAATTTTTGTCCGGACAAAGTGGAACTGAGTTGCCACATGAAAGAATGTTTTTATAGCAATTCTTTCATTTGTTTTATTTCTATAAATGTGCCATGCAAGTAATATCATAGTATTTAGTTTAATAGTTAATAACATAAGCACTTATGCTCAATTTAGACCATGCATTAAATGCATGCATAAAATTCATAGATTTTTTTTTGTGGCCGAGCGGGGTAGAGAAGTAAACGGGACATAAAAACGGCACGATTTCTGTTTTCCATGCATTTTTTAATATTCTTCTTTAGCTCGATTTGAATTTTCTCTCTCTATGTGATTGTGTTATGGTTTTTGTTGTTAGGAATGAGTAAATAAAGTAGATTTTAAGAGAAATTTATAAAAAATCAAGAAAATAAAATTCATCGTATAAATGCAAGAGGTTTTTAGAAGATGTTTTCAAAGATAAATTGAAAAAATGCATGCATAAAAATTCATCATCTAAATTAAGCCTTATATTTTATCCAATTGCTAAAAAATTTTGTCCGAGATGTTTATTTGTTATTTACATATAACATATGGTAGCTTTGATTTTCCAGGCAAATTGTTCGAAATGTGTGAATCGTGTTGCAAAACACTCTCAGTAAAATAAATTTTGTCCGGACAAAAATTTTGTTCGGAAACAATGGGTGAATCCACCTTAAATGCAAGAGGTTTTTAGAAGATGTTTTCAAAGATAAATTGAAAAAATTCGTGAATAAAATTCATTATCTAAATTGGGAAAAATAATGAAAATTTATACAAAAGGGGATTTATAATAAAGGGGCACAAGAAGTGGCAAAGCGGCCAAAACAGGAGCAAAATGAACCTTTGGTCGCACAACGGTAACGCTGACCTTGGTAGAACAAAAATAAACAAGAACCATTTTTCGCGTAAATTGAAAACATGTTAACGACATTATACAAAGAAAATAATATGCAAAGGAAAACAATTGTATATAAATGGAACTTACTTTTACTTCTGTTTGCATTTTATTTAAGTTGCTGAGATCTTTAAGTTTTATTTCTACATTCGTGAAAATGCAATTATTTTAATAATTTATTTACTTCATTTTGTTAAGTTATCGTTGTGTGCAATAGAATCCATTTTTGATTTAATTGCAATAAATTTACACTCAATAGAACAGGAGTCAACGACCACTTGTTGCTGCTGTTTTATATCCGTAACTTAATTTTTGTAGGAAATGTTTTAAAAAATAGACAAGTAAAAAATACGTTTATTTATAAATATAATATAGGAGAAAAAAAACCACAGAAAAAAACAACCGACAGGGAAAATTGTCAAATAAAAACTGAGAGAATTTTATATCCGAACTCAAGGCGAATTCAGTACCAGGCAAGGTAGATTGAACAGGTACCACTACAAGAATAGTTGTTTAGTAAATTTGAAAATGTGTGCGTCACACAGACAATAGATTTTGACACATGTCTGGGTTTCTTCTATCAACAACGGGCATGTTTAGTAAATTTTATAGAGCTTATGAATGTGTGCGACTCACAGATAATGGATTTGACATATGTCTGGGGTATTTCTACCAACAAAATACATGTGTTTTTGTTGTTGTATTTGTTTTAGTTATGTTGGTACCTGTAATGAATATGCCTTGGTACCAGGGCTGTCAGATATGGCGATTTCTCGCCAAACGTGGCAATTTTTCAACTTGTTTGACGTCTAAATTTTTGATTTGGCGACATGGCGATTTTTCTGGCGATAAATAAATTTGTTTGCTATTTTTATGGGTATTTTTTTTTAGCAATATTGAAGTTAAAATTTTTTATAATTCAGAAATATTACTTTGTTTAAAGAATATTTTCAAAAATAAATCCCACTAAAACTCGTCTGCAAGAAATTAAAACAATGTGATTTTAATGATTTTTCTTATATTAATTATAGTCATTAATGAGTTTTCAATTTGGATGAGAAAAGTTTACAAGAAATAAATTTTGGTGATTTTATTTCTACTTTTAACGATTTTTTGCTAAATTTTTATACGATCATTTTATAAAAATTTATATTAAAAAAACATTATATAAAAATAATATTTATTATCAAATATATATTAAGAAAAACTACATAAAATTGATTTTAACGACTTTTGGCGATTTTTAAAACCAATTTGGCGAAATAGGTCAGAAAAAATCTGACAACCCTGCTTGGTACCAGTTAAACTCGTCACAAGATATATCAACACCAGGTAGTCGCAAGAGAATTCGCCGTGGAGAATTTACATTTGGGCTGTCAAAAAAGCTGATACATTAACACTGCTGACAGGCCAACTGTGTAAACATTTACGTAAACAGCTGGGCTCTTGCAGCCACCTAGTATGAGTTCGCATTGACTCGTCATTAAAACCAAGGCGAACTAGTTCGCCTTGATCCGAACTAAAGCGAATTAATTTTACAGGTGGTGGCATGGTAGAATAATATACAAGGTAGCCCGGGAACGTCAGCTGATTATTTTTTTTGCTTCTCTTGTTTATTGCCACATAAAAGTGTCTACGCCTTGCATATCATTTAAAAACACACAAATAAAAAACAATTGACAGATACAGCCAACGCGGCGATATAATCATATGTGCTTTCAACACGACCTGTATTACTGGATCATGATCCGAGCCATGATCTAATAATACAGGTCGTGTTGAAAGCACATATGAATATCTCGCCGCCTTCGCAGTAACTGTAAATTTTTAATCGTGTGTTTTAATATGATTAGCACTTTTATGTGGCAATAAACAAAAGAAGGTATTTATTTTAGGCATATGAATTGTAATCACAGTTGTTAAAAGTACATTTTAAATAAATTTCCGTCTTCTCTTTTTGACAGATACGGCCAACCAGGCGAATTGATATTGTGTTTGTTGTATTATTACCACCACCAGTAAAATTAATTCGCCTTGATCCGAACCATGGTGTATCCAAGGCGAATTCATAACAGGTGGCGTTATCAGGATTGTTCAAGGAACTGCCAAACATTGCTTGTAAATATTTTTACTTGAATAAATTGAAAAAATTTCAATATATATTTGTCAATTTGTTTTGACAATTGCTTGAACAAAAAAGTTGCTTTGTTGTATCAATTCGCCGATGACATGATACAATGATACAGGTACATGCATTAGCAAAAATTCTCGTAAGCTGTGTTTTGTATGTACGTGTTTGTTTGTGTGTAAAACGAATTTTGTTGTTGCTCAGTGTGTAATTTTTAACAACTCACATGAAGATCTGACAACCTAGATGAGAAACATTTTCTAATGCATGTACCTGTATTATTGTATCATGACCGATGACTATACCTTATTGTTCTACCTTGGGTGTATCTAACAGGTGGTATCCCTAGGTCATCTGACGCAACTGATTAAACGTCAAACTTAGTACTGTCGATGAAATGCTCATGCTATCACCACTACCATCAAACTATCAAACACCATACGCAGACTTCTTTCTGTGTGGTGTTTGACATTTACTACAACAGCCATCTCCGCTGATTATACCACCCGTTTTTTTGACAACTGTTAAGGTAGTTTTACAACAAATTTTCTATTGTGAATCTAAATTGATTATTAGGCTAAGGTTCGTAACGTTATATTCAGAAAGAATTGGATATGATTAATATTCCAAGGAACAATGGAAAAATTAACATCAACTTAATTTTTCAACGTACACAGCAGAACAGAGTAGCGCCACTTTCGGAAGCCGCTACACTTCCATCGTCAGTGCTCACGTGTATTTGCTATCACCACTTGTCAGGTGGCTCTGTTGAATGTGATTTTAATTCTTATATATACAACTTTTTCGCGAAAATTGAATACGAGAATTAAATCACTCTCAAGCTGATATTAAAGTGCACTTTCCCAGCGTTGCCATCGGTTTATTTTTCTTCATTCCCATTTTTCTGATTTTTTGTTCTACTCAAGACAAACTTTTTTGGTTTGATTTTATACTTAAGTATATATGAACATGTAAACATGTGAAAAGCTCAAGCCAGTAGCTAATTGTTTATAAATATGATTATTTCGAACGTATTTGCTTTGTGAATCTAAATTGATTATTAGGCTAAGGTTCGTAACGTTATATTCAGAAAGAATTGGATATGATTAATATTCCAAGGAACAATGGAAAAATTAACATCAACTTAATTTTTCAACGTACACAGCAGAACAGAGTAATGCCTGTACCTGTTAAATATACCTTGATCCGAACCTTAACAGTTGTCAAAAATCGGGTGGTATAATCAACGGAGATATATCTTGAAGTAAATGTCAAACACCACACAGAAAGAAGTCTGTATATGGCGTTGATAGTTTGATGGTAGTGGTGATATCATAAGCAATTAGTCGACAGTATTAAAGCTATGTACAGACGACTGTCAGATCTCACAATATTGTAGGTAAAATGTGCTAAAAAGTTCTTACAATCGTGTGAACTGAAAATTTTTGTCTGACAACGTTGGCAGAAAAAGCATTGTCAGCCGATTTTAATACTACCTCTTTCAAAGATATTTCCTATCTCATGCTATATTTCCACGTTACGTGCTTCGCTTTCTATTCGTGCTTCATACCCTAACACCCTGACCACACGAGTAATAAGTTTGGCAATTATTGCCGTGACAATCGTCAAATTCGATTGCCGACAAGATATTTGCATGTGAACCGTATGAATATGTGTTCAAGTACATATTCAGCAACATATGTTAAAACACATTGCTGAGCAATAATCTTTTAACACAAGCTGTCAAATTCAATTGCCAAATTAACAATAAAGCTAATTTTGAAAAGAACATTGCTGAAAATGTAAAAAATTATTATTTATAAAATTATAAATTACATACATAAAAGAATACAGTGTAAATAACGGACAACCTTCTGCAGCAAAATTGTAAATTTTATGTTTTAAAATTTGTACGTGTTCGCTACCAAGATATGCAAGCAAGAACATTGGCAATTGACGTTGCGGCTCTGCCGGCGTTATTGCTTGTATTTAAGACATATACAATTGCTCGTGTGGTCGGTGTGTAATCATGAGCGAAGCAACATGCTTCGCCATAGAAAATTGTGAGAGCGAAGCAAGTGGATTCATTTTGAATCTACTTGCGAAGCACGAAAAATTGCTATCTTCTCTAAGTTCTATCGCAATTCATCGCTAAATTACCTGAACTAGTTGCCAACACAAAATAAATATGTATGTACTATGCGTAAAAAGGGGAGCAAGGACTGCTTAAGGCAAAGTGGTTACAGCAATCCTTATAAGTCTTAACACACCTATGTCGAGCAAAGGGGAAAGCGCTCCCACGATCCTTAGTAAGCACAGTCAAGTCGACTCGTAGATCAGCATGCTGATCCCATTGCATCCGTGATGGCCTCCCCGCGGCGCTCCCTGGGGACCACCTTATATTAAAAGGTGGAAGCGAATTCGAGCGGTGGTCTATAGCTCATCCGATTGACCACCTAAGATCGTGGCGTCTCGGGAAGTACGCGTGAAACTACACTTAATCCGCTCGCGAAGGTAGCTATTGACTATACACCAAGTCTTGACTGGAGGCAAAGTTGGCAGCCCCAGCACCAGTCTAGGTTGCCTTAGACTAAACATCTACCCATCTGAATTTAATATGATTACTGAAACCAATACAAATGCAAACAATAATTATATATCAAACCCCCTGTTGACGACCATTGGCATGAAACAAAGGACACGAATTGGATCATGGAACGTGCGAACTATGTTAGAAGGGTCAAAATTGGCACAGGTAGAAAAGGAGCTAATAGAATACAAACTGATTATATTTGGCCTGAGCGAAATACGGTGGCCAAATTACTACAGCAAAAGTTTCGACCTTATTATACTCTGGCAAACCATCCGACCAACCCAGAGCAAGTGGTGTTGGTTTCCTGCTTTCGAAAGAGGCAGCCGCATAACGCACTTATCGAGTGGCAGCCGCATAACGACAGGATTATTATAGCCAGATTTAAAACGCGAGCAAGAACACTAACCTGCATTCAATGCTATGCCCCAAAGGAAGGTGCTGACATGGAGGAAAAGACAAACTTTTATAGTAAGCTGTCTAATGTACTCAACAACATCAAACATGGCGACATAAAGCTATTAATGGGCGATTTCAATGCACAGGTAGGATGCGACAACAACAATCGCGAGAGTGTCATGGGCATACATGGGCTAGGACTAGGGATGCCAGATTTTGAAGAGGCAAAAAGAGCACAGTCAGCTTAAAAAAAGAGCACAAACGACAAAAAGAGCACACTTTTTCAAACAATGAAATAACGCTAAATTTCAGTATTATAGTTGTATTATGTATTCATTTTAACGTTCAGTAAAACATACGATATAAAAAAGATAAATAACACAAACAAAAAATCAATTATGTTCTTAAAAACAAAGAAAAAACAATGAAATAATTCATTCGGATAAAAATAACTAATAGTAATGAACATATAACACAGCGCAGCAAAATGGAGAATAATTTAAATTATTATTTTTTTCATCTGCAGATTACGACGACATTCTTTTTCCCTAATAGCTCTAGTTTTATAGATATAGTGACATTTAATATTTGCATAATTTACGCCATCTTTTTTGTATAATTTACTTAATATTTCACGAACTGTCTTCGAAACGTTAAAATACTTTCTGGATTGTTAATCTACACGAAAATCTCTTTCATTTGAGTAGAGTGACATTAGTGAGCACATAGTCGGCCAAAAATCTTGGTGTGATTTTTAGCAACAATCTGACCTGGTCAAATCATGTTCAAGGTCTAGTTGCACAAACGTATTTGAAACTGCGAACTTTATGGATGACCAAATTATACACGCCACTAAAAATAAGAACCTTACTTGCTAAGACGTATCTGATTTCGGGACTTCTGTAAGCCGTGCAAAGCTTAATGTTCTGTTTAATAATATCACCAGATATGTTTATGGTTTGAAAAGGTATGATCATATATCGCCGTACTATAAATTAATCCTTGGAGTATCTTTTGAAAACTTCGTAAAAATCAGAGTTCTCATATTTCTTCACAAAATCATATACACCCAGCAACCCAAGTACTTGTTTGACCTTATTCATTTTGCAAGATCTTCTAGAGGAAGGAACATTATTCTACCAAGGCATCATAGCCTAGTTTCTGAATGGCAGTTCATGTTAAATGCTACACGTCTTTGGAACACAATTCCACACTCCCTACAACTAAACAGCAACGCTATGCATTTCAGAAAACGTTTGTTTGATTTTTTTAAAAACATCTAATGCATTAATCAAAATATCAAAATATTAAATAATTATTCTTTTTTAAATTTCACACTTTTAATTTTCATATGTTACTTTAATCTTTTAATTTAATTTTGTTACCTAATTAAATATTAGGTCTGCTTCTTTACGTGTCCGAAGCTGCCCAATCTTGACCGAAAGTCTTTTTCAATACGAATTTTGTATTGAAGAGAGCTTTCGGTTGGGTTTGTGTAATTTTGTGCATGTACGGGAACATACACATTTATATATTCCTCCACTATAATTATAAGACTTGTCTTGTTGTGCAGGAAACCAAATAATAAATATAAATATATCATAGTTTAGTTACTAAACTTTAGTCCTTAAACTTTTTTGTAAATTTTCTAAAATCAAAATAGCTGATCATTATGTATTTTCATCCGCTGATTACGAAATGTTTCTTAATTCACTGAAAAGTCACCAATTGTCATAAAAAAGCATTGTTTACATATAATTGGAATAGAGAAGAAAGTCAAGTAGAAACAGTAGCTTTCTCTTGCTTGCCTCTGGTATTTATTATTGTGAAATAGAGGTTGGTTAGAATACAATGGCGGGAAGCTATTTTTGTTATCCAAATTTAAAAAGAGCAGAAAGAAGAGCACTTTACATAAATAGAGCACTTTTGCGTGCTCTTTTGGACCACCTTGTTTTAAGAGCACATTTTTTAGAAAAGAGCACATGTACTCTTTAAAAGAGCACGTTTGGCACCACTAGCTAGGACAGATGTCCGAATATGGCGAAATTCTTCTCGAAATATGCGATAGCTTCAACTTAGTGCTTGGTGGCACGCTTTTTCCACATAGGAATATACATAAGGTTACATGGATTTCCCCAGACCGTGTAACAGAAAATCAAATTGACTACTTTGCCATCAGCATACTGGGGCCCCTCCCTGTTAGACGTGAGGAACAAAACAGGCGCTGACGTGGCCAGCGACCATCACCTGATAATAGCAGTAATCAGGTTAAAAGTAAGAGCATACATCGTAGACCCTCAAGTATAGATTTTGACAGATTGAAAAAATTTTTTATAGCTTGACAAATAGATTTTGACAGATTGGGCGTAAGCAGCACAATTCGCCTACGAACAGCTGATGATCATATGCGCTGATGATTTCACCTGGCAGCGTTCCCAGTTTTGGGGATTTGTCCCCAAATAGGGGATTATTTTTTGTGATTGGGGATAAACATTTCGTGAAAATCCCCAAGGGATTTTTAAGGGAAAATGACTATTTTCGCTGGGGATTTTTGGGGATTTTAAATCTACTTCTTCTGCACCAAAATCATTTCAAGATGCCAGTGACACAAAAAATATGTTCTGGTGTGTGTCGTTAAATTCATAAAAAAAAGACCTTAACAGGCATAGTCGAATACAAAAATAGCTTCGAAGCGCTTTATAGAAAAACTACTTTAAAAATAGATCAGTTTTCTTCTCAAACAATAAAACTTTTTGATGCAAACAGCATGTACAACAAAATCGAATAATTAAGTTAAATGATTATTCAGAAGATTTGATTCCGAAGTCTTTTAAATGGTAAACATTGATACAATTGTTTTATTCTTGTGAGTTTTTTTACGTTACTCTTCTTATATACAAACATATGATATTTATCCCCATATTCATAAAAAATAAAATGTATTTGAAATCTATTTTAAGAAAATTTTTTACGAAAAAATTTAAATAAAATACATATCAAACTCATTTAAAATTTTATGAATATGGGGGTTAGAACTCAGACTATGTAAAAATAAGTAAAAAATCAAATAAAATACAGCTCTATGAGTGAAAGTTTGAATTGATTAAAAGTAGATGACATTCAACTCTTTACTGCAAACCACCGACTTTGGTCGAGTAGTCTAAGTGGAAAATCTGAAGAGATTAGCGGGAGCTATTGTGCAGTCAAATTTTCATTGTCTACATGCTTTACATTTATCTCTAAATAAAAATATAATTTAATTGAAAATTAAATTAAAACCAAACTCAAGCCAAAATAATTAAATTTCCTTGGATAGTAACCCGTACAGTTCGAGTAAAACTCATAAAAATATAATTTGATTGAAAAATCAAATTAAAACCAAACTCAAGCCAAAATAATTAAATTTCTTTGGATAGTAACCCGTACAGTTCGAGTAAAACTCATAACTTAAAAATAAAATTAATTTTAAAAATACTCAATATAATGGGTAACGCATTTTATCTTTTTTGGGGATTTTCGGGAATAAAAAATTGAAACTTGGGGATAAGGTATGAAATAAAACTGGGAGCCCTGTCACCTGGTATTAATTCACCTTGGCCCAAAGCATATTCATTACAGGTACCACCATAACTAAAACAAATACTACACCAAAAAACACATGTATTTTGTTGGTAGAAATACCCCAGAAATATGTCAAGTCCATTAACTGTGAGTCGCACACATTCATAAGCTCTCTCAAATTTATTAACACATGCCCGTTGTTGATAGAAAACTCCCAGACATGTGTCAAAATCTATTGCTGTGTGACGCACACATTCTCAAATTTACTAAAACAGCTGTTCTTGTGGTGGTACCTGTTCAATATACCTTGCCTTAGCCTTGGTATAAAGAAAATAAACACAAAAGCGAAAACGATTTTAACAAAAATTTTCCAAAATATTGTAATTTTTTTGTTAGATTGTAATTTTAACTAGATACATTCAAAACTATTATAATAAATATATACCTAAAATGCCCATCGATGGAAGAGAGCTAATAGAAGCCATATCCGTATTGGCTAATGAACAAAACGTACGAATGACAGTCAAACAATCAGGCAAAGGAGCTATAGTATGTGGAGCATGTTGTTTTGCTGGTGGCATATTATTAGGGCCAGTCGGTTTGGCTATTGGTGGTGCTGCTGGGGGAGTGGTGGCCTATAATATGACAAAAGGTAATTTATTGTAATAGATTACGTACCACATTATTAAGCACATGGACTTTGGATTACGTGGACCAGTGATTGTTAGATAAAGGTGACTAATTAATTCAATAATATTTGTTTAATTTTTCTAGGTTCATTCCGCCCCTTGGGTGATGTGATTATAAATGATCTTAACGACACACAAAAAGAACAACTTGTTCAACATGTTACTAAGGCAGTACAAGATATTCATCCTACCGATTTGGTTATGTTATTGCCATTGATCATGAACAATATGTCTATACAGCAGGCTGTCTTAAAAACGGTTGTCAGTTTTGTTTCTAATGAGTTGAGTCTACAAGTTATTGACTGATAAAGGGAGTTGTGGGAGAAATAATTTTAGTTAAAATTGTATTCGCCTGTGGGCGGATTAAACTTAATGATGCTATTTTTATTATTTTGAAAAATGTTTAGGTTTCACAATTATTGATAAATATTATGTTTAATGCAGATAGTTGTGTAAGTGAAACAAAAGGAATTTATTAAACTGGCGCCTGCTTGTAAATGCAACTATGTATTATTGCGATGCATCTTTGTGGAATGTTTTCGAAAATGATCACATATGTAGAGCTGATGCAAAAATTTTGAATTTTCAAAATAAAATAACTGCATATGGGTAACTCCTGGTAGCAGAGGCTACATTTTGTTAATATTAATCCAGTTGGCGTTCTGAATGAGATGTTTTTATATAACCTAAATTATTTCTGCCTGTTCTGTAAATCGAGTCGATTTGAAAAATTAAATAGCAAAACAAATTAAAAGCAAAACATGATTTTTGAGTTAATAATGCAAATCAATCGGTATAGCGTTCTTCATATTGTGTAAAAACGTTATACAAATAAAACTTGTATACTCACATTTTGAAAGGCGAATATTACGCTCTGAATGTCGTAATAGATTAAAGAATAAGGCCGAATATATTCATTTTCTGTTAAGTTATAACGTCTTTGCAGCAAATTTCACACTCATATATGCAATTTAAATTAAAAACAAACTGCCTGTTTTTGAAAATAAAATTTTCGACTCCGAATTTGTATTCAAAAGAACAATCTTACTAATATCAGCATGAGTTTCTTCACGTGCACGAATTGATCCGAAGTTACCCAAAACTTGGAAATCCACATGGACTAACATATCTATTTGTATTCGCAATTCTGAAGTCCAAGCGAAAGTTTTTGGCAGATGCTAGTACAATATAAAATTTCCTTTTGTTTTCAATATTAATGTTAATTAAATCCCAGAAAGATTTTGTTCTATTTAAAAAAACATGCATTAAAAATATAACACCAATATTTTGTAAAACGGAAGGTTAAAAGTTTGAAAATTAAAAAAAAAACCTCAATACTTTTCCTTCATGGTGCTGTTTCTCAAAACTAAAAGTTAAAATCTATAAGTAAAATACACACAAAACAACATAACTTACAAATTTTTGTGTGTAATTTGCTTGTAGATTTGTAACTTGTAGTTTTGAGAAACGGGCCCCTGGTCCATGTTAATTATGTATTATTGTAAGTTTAGCTTGTAACAATGAATTTGCCATATATGTATTTTCTAAATATTTACGGCCTGTCCAACGATGACGAAATATTTCTTTTTTTTTGTAAAACACCGTTTAAACAAAAACAAATTCTAAAATTTAGTTGTTGTTATAAATGTAATTGTACGAAAGAAAGAATTCTTTTGACATCGTGGACAGGCGGTAAATCTAAAAAATAAACTACATACTAACAAATATCACTCACCCAAAATAAAATTTCCATATCGTCACATAAAACGTAAAACCATGTAACACCATTTTTTAAATTTTACAGGAGAGGGAAAACAGTTTATAAAATAGTACAAGTTATGGAGGCTTCGTTGTTTTGTGTTTTATTATAACGTCGCCGAACATGACAGTAGAAGTTTAAACATTTGTAGGGATATGGGCTTCGATATAGTATACGATAATTAATTAAAACAACGTTTTTCACATTTTTGTCACTTACATGTTTTACGTTGCATATGACGATATATTCCCTTCAGTTTTCATCCTACTAAAACCACCAAATTTCATGCAAACAAAAATCTTTGAAAAATTTAGCCGATAAGAATATTAAGTAAAAACATTTTTATTATATTTGTTTGGAGTTTTTTATATTATGTATATCAATAAAAACATTTATACGATAGTAACTTTGGACTTTTATTTACTCCCAATCAACATTAACCTGATCCCAATCTTCCACAAATGGTTGGTCTATTGTCTCAATCATTAAACCGCAATATATACAATCGGCTGCTATAATTTCCTCAACTTCTTGCTTAAGTTTTTCACGCTTTTCTTGGAATGCGTTTGTATTTTCACCCATGGCGGCTGATTGCGTTAACATTGTTTCCAGTTGCTGCTTAAGCATAGTTAATTTGCGACTTCTTTCGGAGCTAAGCAAAGGTACCACTAATTTTTCCAAGCAATCTGCATGGAATTTATGACTACAACCGAATATGAAAAATGGTTTCACCAGTAAAAATGTATCACAATTATTACACACATCATTTGCATCTATCCTTATGCAAGATTCACGAATATTTTGTAAGTCATTGCGCACACGCTCGGCTTGCTTGGAATATTCTTCCATATCATGTTGTAGTTCTTGGATTTTTTCATTATATTCCTGTGAAATTAAAACATAAAAATTGCAAATTTTAAATACAAAAATGAAAAAATCCGAGGGATACCTTTAACGATTTACAAATGGGTTCTTTAAAGTCATCTATTTTTTCGAAATCGGAAAAGAAAGGCAACAAATCTTCTATTTTAAGTAGTTCACATTCTTTCAAAAGATCTAAAGCCTTTTTTACATCATTTTTGTCATTAATTTCATGGAAAGCTGTAAAGAAAAAGAAATACGCAATTTTCAGAAGTTTTTAACTTTTCGTAACCAGAAAATGGAAAATTACTGATTGATTACGCCGATTTTTTAAAATTGGAGCTATAATTACACAGACTTACAAATTTGTACTTTTTCATTCTGTTGTGAGCAAAACAAAACTTTCTAATCAGATTGATGCGCTAAAAAATGTGTCGTCAGGTTTTTTCTATTACTTCGTAATATTTTTTATGGGCGTATCTAATATTTCCACTAGGTACACCAGTATATTTCACCTTAACTCGAGAACAGTATCTCCGATTTCGACCAAGAAAACTTAAAAATACAGTGGTTTCTCAGAATTCACAAATTAGTATCGAAAAATAGTAATTTTTTATGAAAAATTAAATTTTTTTTCGAAAAGCTCTTAAAAAACTTAAAACTGCAAAAACTAAAATTTTTAAATATCGGTCATGTCAAAGAGCTCAATTCCGTTCGGAAATGGAATTCAACCTACCCCATTTTTGTAGCAGCTGGTGTCTAAAAAAGAAAACTAAAATACGCAAATTTGTCAGGTGTGTCCAGACTGTTGGCGGCGCTATTATGGTGCGGTATGCTCCAGCTAGGGCTTGACATATTAGGGTTGATTGAATTCCGTTTCCGAACGAAATTAAACTCTGTGACTTTCTTACGAACAAAGTAAGACATAAATTATGAAAATCGATGGACCTTTGTTGATATTATTCACAATTAAGTGAAGGAAATCAATTGATAAAAATTACAATTTCCATACAACAGAAAAATTTAATTTGTGCGGGTGTGTATGTGTTGTATGAAAATCACAATTTTTGTCTATTGACTTCCTTCACTTAAATATGAATAAAATATACAGTTGTCCATCGATTTTCATGATTTATGGCTTATTTATGTTTTTTATGTTTTCGCAGTTTTAAATTTTATAAGAGTTTTTAGATTTTTTTTTAGTTTTTTATAAAAATCTAGTTTTTCGATACTAATTTGTGAATAACTAAGAAACCACTCATTTGTTTACATAAATATGTTTAAGTAGTTTGAAGCTAATTTAATCGTGCGTCTGCTGGTGTTTTGTTGATGGAAATCGGACATAATGTGGTATGTGATAGAAATCGTTCAATTTGCAATCGGCGCGGATTTCAAAAACAAATTGTACCGAAAGATGACTTATTTAACCCTTTTGATGTTTTCAAGTCTTACGGCCCCTTGTTCTGAAAATCATTTCGTTTTGAAACCGCAAAATTTTAGGAAAAAATTCAACTAAAACGGTCATTTATTGCAACTTTTTAATTTATTTTTATGTTTTAAATGTTTCAGATATTTTATTCGAACTTAACTTCGAATGCACTAAATTGTCCGATTAAAAGAAACCTGTTTTTCATTTTTGTAATTTTGCGATTTCAAAACGAAATGGTTTTCAGAACATGGCCGTTAGAATATTTTATTCGAATATTTTTTTTTTATACAAAACAATAAAAACGCAAATAAGTCATCTTTCAGCAGAATTTGTTTTTGAAATCAGCGCCGATTTGAATCGATCGATTTCCATCACATACCAGAATGTTCATGAGTTAGGGTAAAATATTCTGGTGTACCTAGTGGAAATATTAGATACGCCAATACAAAATAATTTTTAAGTAATAAAAAAAACTGAGGACATGAGTCTATCAGTGTTGCCAGTGAAATTTCGAGAAAGATACATTTTAGTTTCCAAAAAGATACATTTTTTCCCAAAAAGATACATTTTGAAAAAAATTTGAAAATTCATTTTTAACGTTTAGCATTTATTATTTTTAATGATTACTGTAAAGAAAATGATATATAAATTCATTTTTATATTTATTTAAGTCATAAATATTGGGTATGTAATTTTTAAAAATACAGTAAAAAACTTTAGAATTAATTATATGTACATAACTATCTTTGGATGTTATCAAAACAAATTCATTTTTGTAAAAATTAATACAGGGCACTCACGGTAACGTGAATACCGCCTAACGTGAACACCGTCTAACATGAACGAGCTTTTGTTTACCTTGACTACTCTGTAACGTGAACAAACTCCTATAACGTGAACAACTTTTTTTCACTGCATATGTTTTCTAAGCTTGTAGACAACATTGAAATATGCACACAAAGTTTTTAAAATTTAGGGAATCCCCTTATATAAAAGTTGAGTGTATCCTCTAAATTATGTTTTTGTTTGGCAACGAAATTTTAGTTTGTCTCTTTCTTATGCAAGGTGGTGAATCAGTCGGCATGAGTGTTAAAAAATCGAAATGCTTGGAGTTAAAAGAAAAGGCAGACATTTTAGATAGTTTGCAAAAAGGAACAAGTGTGCCTAGTTTAGCAAAAAAGTATAATGTCGCTAAGTCAACAATATGCAGTATTAAAAAGAAAAAAGAAGCAATTTTAAAATGTGTAAACCACATACCACGGACCGGGGAAAATAGAAACTTTAAAATCATCAGAGCTTCCAGTTATGGAAAAAAACCTTTACCGTTGGTTCATCCGAATGCGTGAAAAGAATTGTCCTGTAAGTGCGCTAATGCTAAAAGAAAGAGCTAAGGAATTACATTCCCAACTTAAAGAAAACGAGGGCGGGTTCAATGCTAGTGACGGATGGCTTCAGCGATTTAAGAAAAGGTACGGAGTTAGACTTCCTAAAGTATCCGGAGAAAAACTTTCATCGCAGCCTGAATTGGTGGATCCATTTAAGCTAAAACTGAAACAAAAAATTGAAGAAATGGAGTTATGCAATGATCAACTCTATAATGCTGATGAGTCTGGTTTATTTTGGAAACTTACCAGATAAATCGTACGTTACAATGCAAGAGAAATGTGCTCCCGGTACAAAGACGGAGAAGCAACGTATAACGTTCCTGTGTTGCGCAAATGCATCAGGTGTACATAGACTTAAACTTTTGGTAATTGGTAAGGCCAAAAATCCACGCAGTTTTAAAAACTTCATTTGTCCTACGGATTATAAAAATTCCAAATCGGCCTGGATGACGTCAGCCATTTTTAAGCATTGGTTCCATCAATCCTTTGTACCACAGGTAAACAAATTGTTCATTAACTAAAATATATGACTAAAAGTTCTTGCTTTTAATTAGGTGAAATTGTTTCTAAAGAGGAAAAACTTGCCAATGAAGGCACTATTACTTATCGATAACGCTCCATCTCATCCAAGCGAAACAGAATTAAAAACTGAAGATGGAAACATATATGCCATGTTTATGCCACCAAATGTCACCCCCCTCATCCAACCAATGGATCAAAATGCGATTAAAATAACAAAATTATACTACAGAAACAGCTTGTTAGCTTCGATATCAGCTAAAAACTCTGATTTGCTTGAATCAATGAGAAATCTAACTTTGAAAGATGCTGTCACCCTTTTATTTGGCGCATGGGAACGGGTCAGCACAGAAACTCTTGCCAATTGCTGGAAAAATATTTTAAGTTTAGTTATAAACCATGATGATCCTGAAGATAACATTCCATTAAATATTCTAAAAGAGAAATGGGATACAGAAATAAATTCATTAATGCAAATGTCAGCCGATCTCCTTCAGGACTTGAGTCCTCAGGCAAGACTTTTACGATAAACTTTGAAATCAAAATTAAACCATTGTTTTACTAACTTTTAGGTTGAGTTTACCTTGCCAATGGTTCAAGAGTGGAATAATGATCTTTGTGTTGATGATACGACTGAAATCCATGAAATTGGGCAAAACGAAGAAAGTGACGACGATGACTGCATTGCCGATGATCCTGTTAAAAAAATTGCCGGAAGTGAGGCAATTGAAATTTCTAACAAGGCATTGCAATGGACAGGAGATGCAATGGTGGATCAAAGTGACATGAGTGTACTTAGACGCTTAAGGGAGAAAGCAGTATTTCAGCTATTAGAAAAGAAAAAGCAGCAGAAAAAGATAACGGATTTCTTTAATGCATAAATATAATGAGTAATTTTATTTGCTATGTAATTTTATTTCAATGGATATTTTCTCGTGATCTCGTTTTGTTTTGTAATGAATTTTAATTAAAAATTTTATTTTTATATTTTAAAAATGCAAACCGTAATAATAAAAGAATTTCACGTTCAAGTGTGTAGAACACATACATTTTTTTTATAAAATTCGACAATCGCTAACGTGAACAGTTTCACTAACATGAACTCCCTTGATTTTAATTAGTTCACGTTACCGCGAGTGCACTGTATACGAATTAAGGCGTTTTACTAAGGCGATTATATCAAAAAGTTTATATAAATTTCCTGAAAAAAAAGATGTTAATTTTTCCTCAGAACAACTTCACAGAAGAACTTAGAAAACTTAACAACAAAATAAATGTTATTTTTGTATTTAGTTGTCAGTGTTTTTTAGTATTCATAACGAAATGATAACTTTAAAAAAACTTTGTCAGAGACGGAAAGTTTAATATTTAATGTTTGTACATTTTGCGTACAGATTCAAAAGATGCGAAAAGTGTCAGGATTATACATGCTACCTGAAGACATCAAAAGATACGAAAAATGAATCTTTCGTATCCTAATGGCATCACTGGAGTCTATGTATTGGAGACTAAACTACATTTAAATACATCTCTGCTGTCAATGCCAATATTTTACTACCATGTTTCTCTTATTTTTCTTTTTACTATTCTTATTCTTTTATTAGTGGCTTCACTTGATAATAAACTTTTAAACTGTGCACAACTGGTTTTATTTTCCTTGGATTCCGTACAAACGAATATCAAGTTCCAACAGGTTATGTGCCCAGTGCAATATAAAGGCCACTATCCTACACAGTCGCGCGATCCGCCAAAAATGACATGTTTGCTAAGCAAATATGGTAGTGAGGACTAAAAATGCCACTGTGTGACAGATCGTGCGATTTGGAAAAGTTTATGAAAATTTTCATAAAATGATAGTTTCCATGCTATCATGTGCATACATAAAGCAAACAGATGTTTTTGCATCATTTTTGTATAATGGTGTGGCACCTACAACGCCATTTTGAAGCGATTTTTTAGTTTGTCAGACTTGTGTAAAATTTTCCTGTGAATGAATCGTGCGATGGTGTAGGATAGTGAATCAGGGCCTTAAGTGCTAATTGGTTTGGAAATTTAGCTAGATTTAACAGAGATGGCATTTATGTTCAATATCCAGAAATTGGACGACACAAATAATGACTCTTGGAGTCTACAGGTAAAGTCTGCTTGTACATCAAGATTTGTGGTCTGTTGTGTCAGGAAGCCTGAAACAAGTTCCACAAATGCTGCAAAGGTGCCAGAATGGAGTGATTAGGATGAGAAGGCAACAGCCACTCTAATATTGTGTTGGACTCCAATACAAATAGCGCACATAAAGAATTGTGAAACGTCGAAAGATACCTGGAATGCTTTGAAAGAAGTACACCGCCCGAAAGGTCACGTTGTTTAAGCAACTATTGCAAATGCGTATGTCAGACGACGAGTGTGTTCAGCAATACATATGCAACTTTGCTTCGTTTGTAGATAAGTTGGCAGAAACAGGCGTCACGCTCCAAGAGGAGCTGTACGTTATGTTGCTCGCTATTCTGCCACAATCGTTTGAAAACCTGGTGGTGGCTCTCGAGGCAAGAGATGAACTCCCAAATTTGTCTACATTGAAAGTTAAATTGATTGAAGACGGTGAGCGCCGAAAAGCAAGATATAATGAAAATACGCATGCGGACAGTAATGTACAGGTTTTTATGGCAAAAGAGAATAAAGATATGAAGCAAAATCAACGAAACTACAGCAAAAAGAACAACATTCGTAAAAAATCAAATTTTAAATGCTTTAATTGTGGCAGAAACGGTCACTATGCACAGTGCAAAGAAAAAAATGTGAAAGCAGAGGTGAAAGAAAATGAAAAACATCGATTTTTTTCTATTTCAAACGAAAATACACTGCGGCAGAATTTCTGGTGTGTCGACAGCGGAGCGTCAGCTCATTTGTGTTGCGACCGAAATATGTTCGGCAGCTTTGAGAATCATATAGAGGAAATTATACTTGCCGGTGGTAATAGAATTCGGACAGAGGGTAAAGGCGATGTGTATATAAAAGAGTTTGACATAACTTTGAAAGAAGTTCTCTATGTTCCCTGTTTGCAATGCAATTTCGTGTCGGTCGGTAAGGCCGTAAGCAATGGCTGTGTGGTAAAATTTAATAGTCATGATGCAATGGTGATTAAAGGCGGTAAGGTCTTATTAAAAGCTAAAAGGGTTGGCGGACTATTTTTAAGTAACATAAATAATAAATGTTTCTTTTCATGTGGCACTACTGATGAGGCGATGAAATGTCATGAGCCATTTGGCCACATGAACTTTGCCAGTTCGCGGCAATTGATAGATACAAATATGGTACGGGGTGAATTTAAGAATTCCTCATGACATTAGCTGCAACGTCTGCTTGAAATGCAACTGTACTGTCAGGCCATTTGACTGCTCAAAAAATAGAGCAAATGATTTGCTGGAAATTATGCATTCCGATGTGTGCGGCCTCATGAACATCTCCTCCAGTGGTGGTGCGAAGTATATGCATACGTTTATCGATGACAAGAGCCGTTACGTGTTTGAATACTTTTTAAGAAGTAAATCGGAGGTTTTTGAACAATTTAAGGAGTTTATGGTTGAGCGACAAGTCGAACGTAAAATTAAAATATTACGCAGTGATAATGGCACAGAGGTTGTGAACCGGATTTTTGATACATTTTTTAAAGAAAATGGCATCGTTCGTCAGTTAACCGTGCCCTATACTCCCCAGCAGAATGGCGTTGCGGAGAGATTCAACCGCACGCTAGTAGAAATGGCAAGATGCGTGCTGGTTGGGGGAAATCTTGCTGAAAATCTATGAGCCGAAGCAACTAATACCGCGGCATATTTGCGGAATCGATCTCCGACAAAAGCATTGAATGATATGACGCCGTACGAAGTTTGGTTTGGACATAAGCCTGTAGTCAAGCATTTGAAAACATTTGGATCAGTTGCTGTAGCACTGGACAAGAAACAACATAGTAAGTTCAAACCAAAAGGCAACGAATACATTATGGTCGGTTATTCCGAAACATCGAAGGCTTATCGATTGTATGAATAGTGTACGGGAAAACTGATCGTAAGCAGATACGTTTATTTTGTAGAAAAAAATAACAACGCTTGTGTTGATGTTAACAAAGTGCCAGACACGAACAGAATGGAAAATGATAAGGCATATGAAGAAAATGTAATAGCGAATGTTGACGGCGGCAAGAATGAAACCACAGATGATTAAAAGGGTGTATGCGATGTGAGTGATGATGAATCGGCAGAAGATTTCCATGGCTTTGAGGAAGCCAGACGAAAACTAGGTAGACCGAGAGTAGATCGCAATGGCGCACGTGGTAGACCTCGCAAAGTATATAACATGTTCATGTGTTCCGAAAACATAGAAGTCCCTGAGAGTGTAAACGATGCTCTAAATAATAAATATTCAGATTTTTGGTGGAATGCGATGGAAAGTGAATACGATGCACTTGTAAAAAATGAGACTTGGGATTTGTTTGAACTTCCTAGTGAGCATAAGGCGATCGGCTGTCGATGGGTTTTTTCATTAAAAAGGAACAAAAACGGTGATATATTTAAATTTAATAGATTTAAAGCTCGTTTGGTAGCAAACGGATGCTCACAGGTGTATGGAGTTAATTACGACGAAGCATTTTCCACTGTCGTAAGATACGAGACAGTAAGAATGGTGTTTGCTTTGGCAGCTGAGTACGAGTTACACTTACACCAGATGGATGTTTTGACGGCGTATCTAAATAGTCATTTAGACGATGACATACATATATACACACCAGCCTGAAAAGTTTCAGGACAAGAGTCGACCGCACCACGTATTGAAGTTGAAGAAAGCCTTGTACGGACTCAAACAATCAGGCCGCCAGTGGAACCGCAAACTGAATTCTATTTTGAATGATATTGGTTTTTATGCGTGTGAGAGTGAACCATGCTTGTACGTAAAGAGAATAGACAACAAAATGAACATAATCGCAATCTATGTAGATGATATGTTAATAGCGTGCTCAGATATAAACGATATGAATTCTATTAAGCATGAAATTTCAAAAAGAGTTCAGGTGGTGGATAAAGGGCCAGTAAGTCACTTCTTAAACATTGAAGTGGAAAGAGATGTACCCACCGGATCGGTTGCAATTAGTCAGAAGGTGAACATAGAGCAGGTATTAAAGCGGTATGGTATGGAAACCTGTCGAACAGTGGCGACACCCTTGGAGTAAAATTTTCAAATCGTGTGTGATGACGATGAATGTAGAAGAGTTGATCAGGTTGAATACCAATCGTTAATTGGGTCGCTTTTGCATATTGGCTTGAATACTAGGCCTGATATCATACACTCAGTCGCAAAGCTATTCCAAAAGAATAGTGATCCACACATTGAACATTATACGGCATTAAAAAGAGTTTTGAAATATTTAAATAAAACAAAAGATATGCAACTGAAGTACTGTAAAACTGGTGATCCAGTTAGATGTTATGTCGATGCAGATTGGGGTGGAGATGCAGTCAACCGCAAATCGTATACAGGCTACAGCTTCTACCTGGCAGGCGCAGCGTTTTCGTGGGAAAGCCGCAAACAACAATCCGTGGCCCTATCGAGTACTGAAGCAGAGTATATGGCACTATCTTCGGCAGCCAAAGAAGCGACATATATCAGTAAATTACTGAATGAAATTGGTTTACATAATAAAGAGGTCATAGAAATACAATGTGACAATATGGGAGCACTGCAACTGGTTAGAAACTCAATCTATCACGCCCGCAGTAAGCACATAGATATCAAAAATCATCACGTAAGGGATCTCTATGTGAAAGGCCGAATAAATCTTAAGTATTGCAATACAAAGGACATGATTGCAGATATAATGACCAAGAATCTGCAGAAGGTTAGTCACGAAAGCTTTTGGGCTTAGGACTAAATTGATTCGTATGATGTACATTGGAATGAACCATAAATATTAGCGTTGAGGAGTATTGGAGACTAAACTACATTTAAATACATCTCTGCTGTCAATGTCAATATTTTACTACCATGTTTCTCTTATTTTCTTTTTACTATTCTTATTATTTTATTAATGGCTTCACTTGATAATAAACTTTTAAACTGTGCACAACTGCTTTTTATTTTCGTCGGATTCTGTACAAAGGAATATCCAGTTCCAACACTGTGTTATGCAACAGAGAAATTTTCATTAAATTAAATATTAATAATTCTGGCAAAAAAAAACCGACTTCAATACAAACAGCCAAATCTTGTACGCCATTTAATATAAAAAATTTTTCCGCCCCGATTTTCGAAAAAAATTTGTGGGACCAACCTGCTAGCAATGTCTTTCAAACAATAAAAGAATTCGGTGCATAAATGCAGGTGTTATGCGATAATCAATATTTTGGGTGGAAAATTCCAACCCCCCCCCCCTATTTTCGAAAAAAAATGATGAGACCAATCTGCGAGTAAGCCCTTAAAAAAAATAATAATAATTTTGAAAATCGGTTAAAAAATTACCGAGTTATGCGTGTACAAACATAAAAAAGTAAAAGAAGCATACACACGTATTAATAACCTCCTTCTTTTTTAAGTCGGTTAAAAATGAAATGTATTTGCTGGAGTTTAAGCATTGTCTATATGCAGCATTTCATTGGTGCTTTACGATATTGTCAGTAGGGTTCAAACACAATTTTGAACAGTTACAAATCCTTTATCTTTTGTACAAACTTTCAAAAACCATTTGAGATTTAAGAAATCCTTTATCTTGTGTACAAACTTTCAAAAACCATTTGAGAATTTAAATGGATTTTGAAAGTTTGTACATAAGATAAAGGATTTGTAACTGTTCAAAATTGTGTTTGAAGTCTACTGACGATTTGGTAAAGCACCAATGAAATGCTGCATATAGACAGTGATTAAACTCCAGCAAATAAATTTCATTTAAAATAAAATTATGACAATATGTCAAATAATAAATGTCTTAAAGATTAATGCCTTAATTCATAAAATTTTTTTTAACTTATAACAGATTAATAAGACAAATTTTCATACAAAAATTGGTTTTATAGTTTTATAAGTCTCTTATTAATCAAAATATTTTTTGTATTATGTTGTAAATATTAAACTAAAACTGCTACGAATACATAAATAATTTGTATGCCAAATATGTGTTTTTCCACTATTTTCTTGAAATAAGTTACAAAATGTATACATATGTCGTCGCCTCATCATTGGTTTAGCGCACATGCCGAAAAGGCGGAATGGAGAAAAACGATAAAGAAGATTTACACGAGGTTTTCTCAAAATATACCCGATAGAATTTCTTTGTATTTTCACCACTGCTTCCGGCATGTTTTGAAGAAAAAATGTAAATTATATGTATATAATAGGGATGTAACGAATACCGATACCGATATATCGGCGATACTTCAGATTTTCCGATACATCGGTATCGGCGATATTTTACTGTCGATACGACGATACTTTTAAAAATTTTTTCAATTTTTTTTAAACAAATTATTTATTTTTTGTTAATTTTACCAATAACTAAATTTATTTCGTTATTTTTTAAATCTTATTAATATCAATTTTAAAAATTAATAATATTTTCCGCTGCTATTTTGCAAAAACAATAATTTGTTTATTGTTAATTTTACCATGAACTCAAATTCAATTCGTTGCTTTTTTAATCTTATTCCCAGCAAAAAAAGACACTCCAAAGAAGTCATGAAAATGTAGAATTCGCGATCCGGAAATATTGCAAATTTGGATAATTTCTAATTAGTTCCACATTTGCTTGTCATTGCAAGAATTTCTCTTTATCGATTACCAATCACCGAATTTGAAGCGATGTTAGGACAAATTTCTTTTTCGGTGTTCTATAATGATTCCTCAAAAAAAAAAAAGATGAAAAATTACATATTTTCAGAACTTGTTTCTTTTTATGCGAATTTCAACACAAAATCTGTGTTTTCATGTAAATTTAAGTGAATAAATATAAACTGTTAGAAGACTTTTAATAATTAAGCTATTAAGCTATTTAGAAGAATATTAGTTGATAAATGTCCTTTAAAAATCGATTTTTTTAAATTATAAAGGAATTACAAATTTGTAGTTGCTTTTCTACTAATTATCTGCATATTTTTAATACAGATTCTTTGGAAGCAATGAAAATGTAGTTCCTTAAAAATTACTTCCAATTTTATATACTGGCTTAATATCAATTTTAAATATTAATAATCTCTTACACTGCAATTTTGTATAATAAAGAAATGCACTTCTTGAGTTTCATGAATGTAGTTAGAAGTTAATATTAGGGAAGTATCCGATACCGATATATCGGCGATACTTCAGATTTTCCGATACATCGGTATCGGCGATATTTTACTGTCGATACAACGATACTTTTTACATTTTTTTCAGAGTTTATTTTTTAACAAATAATTTATTGTTGTTAATTTTACCATGAATTAAATTCGATTCGTAGTTTTTTAAATCTTATTATATCAATTTTAAATATTAATAATATTTTACGCTGTTATTTTGTAAAAAACATAATTTATTTCTTGTTAATTTTACCATGAATTCGAATCCAATTCGTTGTTTTTTGAATCTTATTCCCAGAAAACAAGACACTCCAAAGAAGTCATGAAAGTGTAGAGTTCGCGATCCGAAAATATTGCAAGTTTGGATCATTTCGAATTAATTTGATATATCCTTGTCATTGCAAGAAGTTCTCTTTTTCGATTACCAATCACCGAATCGGAAGCGATGCTATGAAAAATTTCTTTTTCGGTATTCTATAATGACTTTTCCTCAAGGAAAACGGATGAAAAATTACCCATTTTCGCAACTTGTTATGCAAATTTTAACGCAAAACTGTGTTTTCATGTAAATTTAAGTGAATAAATATAAAATTTTAGAAGAATTTTAACAATTAAGCTATTAAGTTATTTAGAAGAATATTAGTTGATAAATGTCCTTTAAAAAATCAAATTTTTAAAAAGCATGGCGAGTATTTTTAAAAATTAAAAATAAATTAAAATTTTTTTCTTGCTTATCTACTAATTATCTGCATATTTTTAATATAGATTCTTTGGAAGCAATAAAAATGTAGTTTCTTAAAAATTACTTCCAATTTTTTATACTGGGTTAATATCAATTTTAAATATTAATAATCTCTTACACTGTAATTTTGTTAATCTTGAACTCATTCAATTTCAATATTCGTATCGGTATAGGAATCGGTATCGGCGATATTTATTTTTAAGTATCGGTATCAGTATCGGATCGGCAAAACGGCGTATCGTTACGTCCCTAGTCAAAACATCCCTACACGTATAACTCTCTCACTTGTCATTTGTTACGGCATCACGCCTAAACGGCTGAACCGATTTAAATTAAATTCGGTACACAGATAGATATTTGGCCCACAATTAATATAGGCTATATTTTTTGTTCGGATTTTGGACCGGAAGGGTATAAAATGGGTCAAAACCTCCCCCTAGCGTAACTCTGTCATTTGTGAACCGATTTTAAAAATTCTTTATTGGTTTCAAAGGGTGTGCTTTCAGTTAGGCCCTATAATTTTTCTTTCAAAATCGGTGGGGATATTCGACCCCCCAAGTGCTTAAATATGCCATTTTTGAACCGCAGATTTTTGTTACACCATCACGCCTTAACGGCTGAACCGATTTAAATGAAATTTGGTACACAGGTAGATATTTGGCCCACAATTAATATAGGTTGCAATTGTTTCCCGGCTTTTGGACCAGGAGGGGATAAAATGGGTTAAAACCTCCCCCCACGCATAGCTCTGTCATGTGTCAACCGATTTTTTAAATTCTTTTTTTGGTTTAAAAGAGCTTGCTTGCAGTTAGGTTCCATAATTTTTTCCAAAATCGTTGGGGAAATTGCCGCCCCCCATTCCTTAGTTCTGCAATTTGTGAACCGGTTTACAACTCTTTTTGCTTGAAAAGTTTTGCTTGCAGTTTGATCACATACTTTTTTCGAAAAAGGGGTGAACCGGTTTGGATTTTTTTAAAGGATTCCATATTTTTTTCTTAAATCTTTTCTATGATTAACTCTGTAGTTTTTCAACCGAATTTCAAATAATTTTTTGATTGACAGGGTTTGCTTGAAGTCCCATAGAAGTGGAAATGGCGCGGAAAAAGTGGTAGCCCGTTATATTGATCATAAGTACACGTCATTTGACTTAACACAAAATCGCGTCCGTTTTGCAATCTGTTAATTGAAGTCGGTTTTTTGGCATAGTTATTTCATCCATATTGCTAGACCAGATATACGATAAATATCGCATTAAGGATTTTTTCTCAATATGTTTAAAGCCCGTGCATCGCCGGGTCGAAAAAAGATAGTATGTATAAAAATAAAAACACAAGAATTTTCAATGATACTATTCAGCAGTGTTTAAAAGCAGGTATCATCCGAGTGATTTTTTATGCAAAAAACCCATCCATTATTTTGTGTGCTTTTATTTTTTGACATCCGCTTTTTAAGCTATTGGAAAAATCAATAGCCAGCTAAAAGGCAGTAGAACAAAATCGTTATTTGTGGCCATTCCTCTTCTACTTTTACCTAAAGAAATAAATTAAGTAAAGTGCGACTTTGGCTCGCACACGAAGGATTCCGTACGAATACTCATATGTATCCATATCTCTTTTCGTTTTTGCCCCTTTTTTCATTTTGACAGTTTTTTCGTTGTGTTTTTTTGTTTAATTTTATTTTTTTATTTTTAATTATTTTTCGTAGTTTTTGGCTTATTTTGTTTTGGCGTTTTTTTTTAATTTTCGTGATTTACGATATTTTTAGTTTTTGCGATTTATTATAGTTATGATGATTTTTTTTTAAGTTTTGGCGCTTTTTTCGGTTTTGGAAATTTTGTTCGGTTTTTGGTGGTTTTTTGTTTTAGCGATTTTTTTTGGTTATGACACTTTTTTTCGTTCTGGCGATTTGTTTGTTTTCTTTTTATGCCATTTTTGTTGAAATTTTTTTTGGTTTTGGCGTTTTTTAAACTTTTTTTTCGCTTTTTGAATATATTTTTAGTTTTAGCGATATATTTTAGTTTTGGCGATTTTTTCAGTTTTGGCTTTTTTCGGTTTTTTGTGATTTTTTAGCTCTAGCGTTTTTTTTTTTGTTTTGACACTATTTTTGTTTTTTTCGATTTTTTTTTGGTTTTTGGCGATTTTTTAGTTTTCGCGCTTTTTTAGTTTTTGGATTTTTTTTATTTTGGCGCTTTTTATAATTTTTGGCGATTTTTTCGTTTTTTGATATTTTCAGTTTTAGCGATTTTTTATGTTGTAGTGCTTTATTCTTTTTGACGACTTAATTCGGTTTTTGGCGTTTTCTAGTTTTTTGGCGATCTTTTTAGCTTTGGTGATATTTGCGTTTTAGCGATTTTTTTAATTTTGGTGCTTTTTTCATTTTGGCGAATTTTCGTTTTGAAATTTTTTTAATTTTAAAATTTTTTTGTTTTACCCCTATTCCACAAAACAACTTATCAACTTTTCACTTTGCACTTATCAAATTTTTCGTCAATTTGAAAAACTTTGTGTTCCTCAGAACATTTGTGTTGTGCAAAAATGCACACATTTGCACAACACAACAATAAAATATATGTATTTGCAATTTGCTTAATTTTACTTCGTTTGCACTAAAAAAAACCTTGAGCAAAAATGGTTGTGCAAATTTGCTAATGCTGACTTTAGACGACATGTATTTTACATCTGACTTGTCAAATTTCCCACTGCAAAAGTGATACATGCCGTGTGAAACATATGAAACATTGTCAGATGACATTTACAGAAGCAAAGTCAGATGAAAAATTTTCAATTAGAGCGTGTTCTATTTTCATCTGACAAGGCATCTGACATCAGCTGTATTAAATGATCAAAAGTGTGGTTTGGCTGAAAAAACATTAATAAGCAAAGAGCGCTTTATTTATTTACGAAAATTGTGCAAAAATTCAGCTGTTGTGAACACTCAGAGGTTATGTCAGATGTAATTGCACATGTACGTGTGAAAGCAAATATTATAAACCGTCTGTAAATTGACAATTTTGACAAACATGCGAAGTTACATATGTCTCACACACCTAACAAGCCATATGTAAAAAACATGTCGTCTAAAGTCAGCATAAGTTGCAAATAACATCCGCCGCCATATTGCTTTTTTTATGGAAAAACTATGTATTTATAAAGTGATTTTTAATTTTTATTCAGTAATTTGCATTTAATAATTTTTTACACATAATTTAATAATTAGTTGGTGGTTTCTATGTTAATATACTCAAAAACAGAAATAAAGGCCATGTCAGATAAAACTTTTGCTTCGCGTTGCGTTACAGATTCGCTTTGACATCTAAGATGAAATGTACATACTTATACGAAACATGCTACATAAAGCAATTTTAACGCAGCGTGAAGCGAAAAGTTAAGGCCGAGACACATAGAATCCGTCATACGTTATACGTCGCCTTTTTCAACTGACAGCTAAGTTAAAATACATGTTTTCTTATGAACTTGATCACATACAGTACTTCTCCGTCAACGCAAAGTACAAAGTTGGCCAACTTTTAACTTTTAACGTACGTTGAGTACTTTGACAACAATTGTTTCATTTCTTCTTTGTTGTGGGTTTGTTTTTCGCTCAAAAATAAAAAAATTTAAATTAAAATTTATTCGATTGTATAAAGTTTTGGTGCTTTGTTATAAAAAAATAAAAAAATAAAGAAATTAAGAATTAAGAAATAAGAATTAAAATAAAGAATTAAAGAAATTAAAATTAATAAATAAATAACAGCTGATTTTCTCTCCGTTAACAAAGTACTCATTGTGCCAACATTATCCGTCATTCCGTTAACGTCAGTTGAAAAAGGCAACGGATGACGTATGACGGATTCTATGTGCCCCGGCCTTTAGGCAACTCTCATCTTTTTGCTTGCTTTGATAATCAGCTGGAATAATTTTCTTTTACTGTATTGCCAAACGAAACATATCGTGCGTTTGAATCTGGTTTAATAAGAGGTAAATATGTATGTTTATTACATACTATTTATAATAAATCGTAAAATAACATAATAGACTTTTTTTTTATAACAAAAAAATAAATAAATGGCAAAATTATCAACTACTTTTTTGGTAAACGAGCAATGCGCGAGTGTTGTCAAAGTTTTCATTGTGTCATACACCTTTTGCTTTAAACTTTTCCATCAAAGTTAGAAACGTCACGCAAAGCGACAAAGTTGTATCTGACACGGCCTTAAGACTTTTGAAACAAAGGTCATGCTGCCAGATTTATTACAGCAAATTAGCAGTTTGTAGTGCCCCCAGACTATTTTTTTAGTAAATGAGCTATTTAAAGCTAAAATGCAACAAAATTAAAAAGGTCGTTCACGATCTACTATATCTACTATATTTGCACAGCAAATTTGCACAATCACCATCGTGAAAACCCTTATTGAAAAGTGTAATTTGCAAAGACTTTCCGAATAAAAAACTGTAAGTTCTATTTTTGCAAAGCAAATTTTGGTAAGTTTCTCAAAAATTTGCAAGGTAAACGATCGCTTTGCAAATTCATATTAGCGGTTTTCACTCTTGATGATGAAGTACCCTTGTATATCTTGTTAATGTAATTAGTAGATGTAGTTAAAGTACTAGTATTTACCACAGGCAACAACAAAAAGTACCGAACTTTAGTTTACCGCGCTTTGGTTAAAAAACAACACAAAAAGCTGTAGTAAACACGCGTGTTAAATTTACCAGGACAAAACATTGACGAAAAACCCAGCAAAAACCAGCTGACTCATTAATTGTTGATGCAAACGAAAAATAAGCTCACGCTTTTTAGGGATAAATCTTAGTAAATATAAAAGAGTCATAAACTTAACACAAATAGCGAAAACCGCTATTGTTATAACTAATGAAGCTTTCCAAATGTTAAGACGTGAGTTTTTGTTCGACGAAAGTGAAGACGCGGTCATAACAAGAAATTATAGAGACCGAATTAATTTTTCGGGACTACAAAACTTTAAACTTAAAGAAAGCTTTCGTTTAAATCAAATTCAAGTTGATTTAATTTTAAATAAAATTAGAGAAAAATTAGAGCACGCTACGCAGCGCAGTCATGCTTTGTCGGCTTCCAGAGCCCAAACAAACTATCCCTCACACAGGTCCATGTTTTTTTCCGATGCCAGTTGCACGGATTGGGCTTTTTTCAAAACTTCCTCCCAGGCAGCCTGTTTATCTTATTTATTAACCTTCAAAATGAAATATTAACTTTAATATGTTCTAAATTTACAATAATTTTATAAAAAATCTATTGTATTGTTTTGAAAACTACTAAATATAATTCTTGCAAAAAAAACCGACTACAAAATAGGCGTGGTGCCGCCCCCATATTTAATCATCATGAACTTTTACGAGCACTAATTGTGTGCGCGAAGTTTCATAAGAATAGGATAAGTAGAAGTAGCTAAAATGAATAATTACTTTTCATGGGTGTGGCACTGCCCACTTTTCTAACCACAATGTTGTATTGTAACGATAACTAAACATGTATGCAAAGTTTCATAAGAATCGGCTAAGTAGAAGTAGTTAAAATGCTTATTTACTTTTCATGGGCGTGGCACTGTCTACTTTTCTAAACATAATGTTGTATTGTAACGATAACTAAAGGTGTATGCAAAGTTTCATAAGAATCGCTTTAGTAGAAGTTGTTGAAAAATAATATTTACTTTGCATGGGCGTGGCACAGCCAACTTTTTTATCATGATGAACTATTTAAACAGAAGCTTAATGTGTGTCTAAAGTTTCATAAGAATCGGTTGAGTAAAAGTAGATGAAAACGAATGTGTATTTACTTTGTATGGGCGTGAACCAGCCCACTTTTCAACGGGAGCAATCTGGAAGTACACCCTTTGGAATAAAGAAAAAAAAACCCGAAATCGGTTTATAAATGGCGGAGTTTTGAGGGAGCATACATGCAAAATAAAATATATATAACGAATTGATAACCTTTCTCCTTTTTTTGATGTCGGTTAAAAATTTCGTTTTTTCTTTAATAACTTGTAAAACTGCAAGTTTTTTTCCATTTTTATTTTGCGGCTCATTTTAACAAGTTACATATGTATATTTTGCAATGCAAAGTGAAAAGTGATAAGACAGAAATGCAAAGATGATTAAAGTCTTTGTGGAACACTTTGCAGTAGACATCATCATGCTAAGCCACCGGTGGCCGAATACTTTTCGTAACTTTCACATATACAACACGACTGTTAAAAGCTGTTTTACACTATCTCACAAGCCGTTTGACTTCTGTAGTTCTAAGTAAAACATACTATTTTTCCAAACTTCTTTTAGAAACTCTATAGAAATTTACTCGTTTTGGGGGGGGGGAATAACCCCTTTCCCCACCCCTTGTATCCGCGCCTGTCCACCATATATCAAAATACGCTTTAAAAATCTACGTTATACAATTTATGTATGTATGTGCTGCATGCGGTTAGCAACCAACGCCACAAAACAGCAACTCGGTGCCGTTAACTGACTCCAATCACTAGTCACATAAGTGAGTGAGACGCAAAACTCTCGAAGGCCAATAAACGAGTGGCCTGGTTGTATTTAATTGACAACGACGCGTGATGTTGATTCGCCCAGAGCTGCTTTACGAATGAGATGTAAACTTTGTTTTGTTTTAATTCAAAGAAAAAAATTACGTTAAGGGTAGGGAATGGTAAATCGATTACGATTCCAATCGAAAATCGATTTTGTTATACAAAATCGATTTTTTGGAATCGACTTAACGTCTGCGATTTTATACTGAAATCGATTATTGGGCTTTTAAAATAAATTTTTTTATCATATCAAAATATTGGCAATTCTAGTGTGTTTATGAAGTATTGAGAAGCATTCCTGTTGAATTACGCCAATATACCTATAAAGAAACCAGTGTGATCGAAATTTAAATCTACCGAACGAGTGGAGACAGGAATTTATTCCCACATAAATATTTATATGTAATGTAAGGGGACGTTTGTGCATCCTTCACACATTAATGCCATCTGAACGTTTGTTTTCTAAAAATTAATTAATAACAACTCAGCAAAGAACCAGGCAATCAATGCACTCATAAATTAACACCTTTTTACGAACAACCTTGAGAAATCTTTCTGAAAATAGCAACGTCGAATAATTTGTAATAATTTTTTTTAGATTTACCTAATTTTATCTAAAAGAATATTGTTAAAATTCAAAATTTAAATTTTTGATTGTGTTTTTGTTTCGTTTTCTTTGTTAATGTTGTTTAATGTTTATTTGATTTCCATGATTCAAATTTTTTATGTTTAGAAATTTGCAAATCTAACATCATCTTCGATTTTACAATCGATTTTAAAATGATTTTGAGGTCCGATTAATCGATCTTGAAAATCGAAACGAAAAAGGTTGATCGAAAAATCGATTTTTGAGTATGTTTACCATTTCCTAGTTAAGGGCACTATACATTGGTCAAACTCACATCATGCAATATGGTGGGATCTGTGAAAATTTTTTTGTATGTGTGACACCGACGATGCTTGATGGAAAATCAAAAAAATTTGATTTTTGGCATGCATGACGAATGATTTTGATGAATGTATAGGTTTTACTCTTCATGCACGTACACACTTTTAACAAGATTTCAAACAGAACAGATGCTAAAGATGTCGGATGGGAAAAATGTTTTGGTGGTGAATGTTAAAAAAATAATAATTAATAATTAAAATAATAAAGTATAGTATTATAAAAATTAATGAAGTAAAAATTAAAAATATATCGACGCAGTTGCGTAAAAAGGGCCAATCTGCATTTTTTTTATTAGGGCCAGTCTGTTTTTGTTTACATTGCTACAAATCAAAAGGGCCAATCTGCTTGGGCCTATCTGCAACGAGCTGGCTTACAAGGGCCAATCTGTATAAATAACTATTTTAAAAATTATATATTGTGGCATTTTTAAAGGGGTTTGGCTTTCATACACTGGACCAAAATACATTAAGCTTTTGAAACCACATTTTCCAATATTAAACATAAAAATAAATTATTTCTCAATATAGTTTGCATGTTTACTTAAATGAAAATTTAAAATAGATTAGATTATTAGTAAAAATGGTCAGAACACTTATATATTTATGCTGAGCTCGAGAATGCGAAGAAAAACTTTGAGCATTATACTCTGCTACCTTTTATTATTTAAGAGATATTTTAATGCAAACATTTATTTTGCACATTTAGCCATAGTTTTTCGTGCTTTTAGAATATAATTGTTTTAGTATTTTATCCTTATTTTTAGCAGTTATTCGTTTTTTACCATTTATTTTGTGAGCAGCTCCAAAATGCACTGGGAATGTGTTGCATGTATAATTTAACATTGAAATTTTATTTTAAAAAATTTTAACTTTGCCAATTCCCAACCGATTTTTATAATATAAGACTTATTGTAATCGCTAAAAAAAATACGCTTTGTATGAAAATATAATAATGGTAGGTTTTCAAGCAAATTGTTGCAAAAAAGTATACAAAATTTAAAAAAATCGGAATAAAATAAAAAATTTAATTTTTCTTTTGACGATATTTCCATGAAATATAAGTAAACACAAAATCTTTTAAATATACACGGAAAGCTCAAGTCCTCCTCTATTCGAAAAATTGAAAATCGGCGCAGAAACAACGCAGTAAAAATTTTTTTGTCCGTAAAATCTCAAAAAATCGTTTTTTATCGATAACTTCCGATTTTGATGGCGTATTGCAATTTTTTAAAATGGCAAAATGATCTACTTAACTAGACCTACAAGCCTCAATAAGTTGTTTTTCAAAACTGCCAAACTGCCAGATTGGCCCTTTTAATTTTTAATTACTAGAACTATTGCATTTCAATCACAGGTACCACCATTACTGCAACAAGTACAACACCAAAAAACACAAGCATTTTGTTGGTAGAAACACACCAGAAATATGTCAAATCTATTGTCTGTGTGTCGCACACATTCATATGCTCTCTCAAATTTACTAACCCATGCACGTCGTTGATAGAAACACACCAGATATGTGTCAAAATCTATTGTCTGTGTGACGCATACATTCTCAAATTTACTAAGTCAGCTGATGTTGGTACCTGTTTAATCTACCTTGGTTTCTACCAACAAAATACATGTGTTTTTGGTGTTGTATTTGTTGCAGTAATGGTGGTACCTGTGATTAAAATGCCTTGGCACTTACTTAGACCCTGACAATTTTGCTTCATGTTGTGCAAAATAATTGTCTATGTGGTTGTTATATTTTTGCAATTTTGCTTTTTCGCAAGAGTGCAACTTTTGACGTCAATTCCTTTAATAATTAATATTTAATTATTGTTAAAATTAGTGAGCTCAGCTTTAAGTATAAAAAATTGTATAATATATGAAATTTTTATTTTAAACACATGTCAAAAAATTCCAGAGACCACACTCACAACATATTTTAGATTGATGAAATTTGGTATTTTATTTCGCTTTTTTTACAATAAATGTAGTAAAATTGTTGACATGGGGCAAAATGAATGCTTTATATTCTCAGAAACCATAAACAATTTCGCGAAAAAGGTTTTGGATTCTGAAAGGCGATATTCAAAATATATATACTGCCTTCCAAACTCAATTTTTTTTTTAAATGGTCAGTGCGCCAAAACAGTAATGAGCTGACGATCAATTAATTGCTGTCAAAATTTATTTGTTTAGAAAATATCTAAGATATAGTAGACTTACCTATTTTTAACCATAAATTACTTCTTAATTCATCATCTTTTGGCTTTGATGCGGTTTCCTTAGCCAATTTTAAATCAAATTCCAGTGACAAATCGACAGCGGCTGACCACAGTTCCAGTAAACAGTATAAAAACACTGCGGCAGTTTTTGCCCCAAAGTCCAAACATACGCTTAGAACGTAATTAATGTCATAGTGGACCAAAGTACTATCGGTACCTTCATTTTCTAAATATTTCATAACTTTTTCTGGCTGATGTTCGCAATATAAACGCAAAAGAAAGTTATGTATAGCTTGATTGGTTTCTCCTAAACTATAAATGGCATACTCCAAATATTTTGTAATTTCCGATATATGTAAGGGACTATCGATGGCAATCAATGTGGGAATCAATTTACTTATTTCAAACTTACGTCCTTGAGACATCAAAACGTCTATAGTTTCTTTAGGTTTTTGCTCAATAAGAAGGGGACAATATTGATAATACAAATCAATATTCTTTTGTTTTTGCAATATATGAAGAGCATCAATATATTTTTCTGCTGCTATGTGTTGTTCGATAACTTCCTTGTAGTCCTCATTTGCTATAGCAAATTGTGCCAGATTATGAGGATCTGCATGCTGTGAGATTAATTCTTGTATACTGCTGCGGTTGGCTCGCACACATTTTATTACCGAAAAATGTTGCATGAAATCATCGTATTCCTTTTGCCATTCCATTTTTTCCTCTTTGCAACGACCGGGAAAGTTAATTTGTGTCAAATATAAATCAATTAGCCACGCTACCATTATAAGTATTGGTTCATCAGCATCGGTTGGTAGTTTATCCAATTTTTTTTTTACATACGTAATTATAGGTCTTTTATCCTCAAAGTCTATAAACTTAAGACAGATTTCTTCAAAAGCTAACTCAGTATCGGCATAAATATGAGCGGCTTCAACATATTTTTTATCTTCAAAAGATTTATTCGCTTTAGTTATCAAAACCTTATTGAGAATTTCATTATCGGTGGCATGAATTTCCGCCATTTCATAGAGACCCATATTTAAATAGATTTGCCAAATGTTACGATGTTCATTTTCAATTTTAAAATTAAATATAAGTTTTTCGGTATAAAAATAGATATTGCCAGTAAATGGATCCCTTAATATATTTAACAGTTTTCCCATTTGTTCGTGAAAGTATTCTTCGAAAACAATAGATTGATTTAACATACATATGCCAGTAATATGATCATGATACATGATTAAAGCATGATATTCTGTTAAAACGAACGATTTTGGCACATTTAGACGTTTCTCTTCAAAAGATAAATGCTTCCGTTGTTCCAAATCCTTGCAGAGAGGTATAATATCATCACCATGCAAGAATTTCTCATCAGTTATAAAACTTTGTGCTACCTATTAACGATTGATTATTCATGTTAAAAATTTAAAATTATTATTTCATTAAATACCTGGCCGTGTCTTAAACCTGAACCACATAACCAACCCCAGTTGGTAGGAAATTTTTCATTGGGTTGGCCATACAATCTTAATACTGAATAGTTTAAATCTGTTTTGGCCACTTCATAACCGTGTGACTGTGTGCCACTTATGTAACCATTGAATATTGGTTGTAGAGATTTTTCTTCTGATCGTAGAGTTTCTTGGAATGTAAATATACAATCTGGCGATGTAATAACCACAATATATTGATTTGTATTGGGTAATTTATTAAATTCTAGACCAGTTATGGGATATTTAGTGCGCCCTAAGCCCAAATCATAAACCTGAAAAAAGTAATATAAATAATAAATTGAAAATGATCGAAATTTTGAATTTAAGTGTTGTTTACACAACCAATATCGTCTAGAGCAAAGTAATTATTCACAAAATTTAGTTTCTTTTAAGTAGTAAGTACATATCAAGGTCGATATATAAGGTCTGTGCATCAGCCCATATGTTCCGTAATTGTGCTGTCAAATTGTAGTATATTTTACCAATACACTCACATTTTAATACTCGCTTTGAGTTTTTCTCATACATTTTTTGACACCACAATTCCCAAAAAAGTTGCTTTGTTGTATAAATTCGCCGATAAGTATACCTTATGCATAGATATACATACCTTGGTACATACATATGTATGTGTAAACCGTACTTTAATTTCGATCGTTCGGAAAATAGGTAAAACTTTAAAAAACTTTATTAACAGACTTCAAGTCGTTTTTATGTTATGCTTGTTCGTTTAGAGCTTCGCCATTTATAAACCGATTACAATTTTTTTTTCGGATTCGAGAGGATATATTTCCAAATTGGTTCTTTGATTGAGTTACTCACGGTATTATTTCTGCGGTACTTACTTTATTTATTCGGTAGGAAAGTTCAAAAAGTATACTCAACTTTTAATTTGAGTACCAAAAGGGACACAATGAAACCGATAAATCTGAAAAGGCGGAATTAGCTGCACGAAAACTTGGTCTGTATTAAGTCGCGTCTGAGGTTGCTATTTAGTCCCTTTAAGCCATAAACAAGAAGAAACAAACAATATAAATACCCAGAATTCCATTACTGTCCAAGAGATGATTTACGAACTGTAGAGTCAAATGTAGCACGTTTGAATAATCCAAACATAACAGAAACATATCTTAACAGTTCAACTGTATCATCTGCTAATGTTTCAACGGTGCAGTGCAATAAAGCCATGTGCAATAAGGCCTTATTTCTCAATCAATTGAGAAATAAGACCATATCGTCGTCTTTCTTCTTAAACCACGTACGCACCAACAACTCGTTTTTCAGAAAACGAAAAAAACTTAATAACCTTTTAAATATGTATGTGTTTTATAGCAAAAAATTTTTTTACAAAACATGGCTTTACGACTCTCTGAAGGGTGTAGCATCATTTTTTAAAAACATTTATTACTAACAAGTAACTGTATCCAAATTTGTCGCTTGCGTGTTTTTGGCGCAAACAACATTCCCAAATTTTGTCGCTTACGAGGTTTTGTAAAATTAAAAAAACATAAATTTCTGTGTGTAAATTAACATTTATTTTTATATTTTTTAAAGAAAATGTTTATTCTCTTAAAAAAAGTAACGAAAGATATTATATAAAATTAATACAAAGAAACTTATTACATATTTGGGGGATTCACAAGGTAGTCATAGTCATATGTTTTAAAATAATAACACGAAAAAATATGACTGCTGTGAGCAACCCCTCATAAGTTAGTGTGCTATTTCAAATTTGTGTCAGCTGATACAAAAAGCAATTGTAAATACTTGAAATCAGAATGCCAAGAACAAGTGAAAAAATTAAAATAATAGCCAGTTTGTTTTTCAATTATTCAACTTGTTCATAAAGTAAATAAAACCCAGCTGAATATCTTTTTTAAATTACAGTAAAAACAAATTTCCACGCACACCGAAAATGAAATTACTTCAATACATAAAAATAAACGAAACCAGCTGCTGCCGGTGACAGCCGACTAATTTTCCACGCGACGGCTAGCCCCGATTTTTTTATTTTTACTTGTTACACAGCTATAAAAATGTAATCAAATGTGAAGTTATAAAACTGTGAACAATTTTAGGTCATACTTTACTGCATATTGCTTACGTTCATTTATATCAATGACGGCGGATTATAAATATTATCGGCGGCTCGACTAAATAGTTTAGCCCGTTCGGTTCAGATTTTTACTGTGAGTTATGACAAAACAATAAACATAGCACAAAAAGTCTTATTATTTTAGGACTTTTTTACTTGAAGCACAACAACAATGTTTTTAAACTATCTTAAAATATTAGCACTTTATGACATGATAAGACACCTTGTGAATAGCCCAATTATTTATTTCACTCTTACGCTCACGTTAAAAATTCAAACTATTGTGACACTGAAAAAAACGTAACAAATAAACCGAGGATATAATATCAAAAAACGAACATTCCATTGGTAAAAAAGTTTGCTTACGGCCCTTTATACAATGAGTTAACGTGGACTTTATCGACAAGTTTTGTATTTCGAACTTGGCCTTCAAGTCCACGTTAACTTTTAATCGTACATTATGAAAAGGGCCGATAACTAATTAAACTTGAAAAAAAACTTTAAAAATCTTACTATTTATTATTAATAACGAATTGTTCAAAAAGTGTTCAACTATTTTCCGGCATTACTTTTATCAAACTTATCAAATCTTCATATTTTCCTTTTTAATGCCAATTGAGCTTTTGTAAAGTGAAGGTAACGTTAAATTGAGACCAACGTAATTTTTGTTATGGGAAGACAAAAGAAATTTATTTTCAAAATTCAATTTGTAGAACATCCATGTTCATTATATAGCGTAAAAAAATAATAGCTAAAATTCGATCAATTTCATCTTTTTCCGTACATTTTACGGTTTGTATGGGAGCTACTCTAAGGAGTGCAGATAGCGTTATGAATCCTTTGAAATAAATGTTGGTTATATCAAAATATTTGGGGTCGGTCTTAGAAATTAGCCCTCTTTGAGCGCGCGTTAAACCCTTAGGGTCCGAAAACGAACTACAGCTCAAAACGGCTTTTTGTACGGCAGCCATGTTTACATATCGAGATAAAGCTTTCGCATACAGAAAAAAGCTGTATTTTATTAAAATAATGGGGGTTTGAGGAACATTTGTGCTGTTTAGGATATATAGTTTTTGAGTTACTCGACGAGAAGTATCGTTTTTACCAAAGTTACTGACTTTGAGTGCCTGACGCCGCACCAAGAATGCTCCGATTGGCCTGAAACTTTCCAGATTTATTTTTATCTCAAAAACAATGAATTTGGTGGGTGAGACTTAAAAAATTTCCAGCTTTATATATAAAAAGAATTTTATTTTGCATGCCAATGCCATTTTGTATGGCGCTTACGAGGTTTTCGAAATGGCTTTAATTTCTTTTTTTCATACAAAGTTGTCAAGATAAGAATGCAATCGGGTGGCAAATGTTATTTTCTACCATAAAAACCAAAAAAGTCAATTTCGAAAAAATTGCGCTTACGTGGTTTAAGAAGAACGCCGACGATATGGCATTATTTTTCAGCTAGCAGTATACCCGCTACTTTGCTATTTAAAAATAAATACACACAAAAAACTAATTTTTCACTTCAAATACCAAATTCACTGAATCAAATGTAAATTTGTTCAATTTAGGTCCTATACAGAAATTTTTAAATTCAAATGCAAAATTTTGTAATAATTTGTTTGAAAAAAATTCTGATTTTTTCAATAAACAAATTGTTTCAATCAAAAAATGTTTTAGAGAAATATAAAAAATAAATCAAAGAATTTCATAATTTTAGCAGGTTGCCAACATTGGCGGTAGGTAAATGAAATGAAATAATAAGTCAAACAAAATTATTTATCAAACTAAATAGAGACAATAATAAAGATTTAAAATCAGTTTCAAAAACATGTTTGTTTAAAAAAAGCTATCATAATTTTTTCTGTGTATATGTATGTACGTATAAAAAAATTAATAAGAAAAAGCAAATTTAAAAAACATTCTAAGCTCTGTGACAAAATAAAAATAATAACAAATGACAACTTTTACATTGCTTACGCCTCTTTTCACAATGTATGAGTTAACATGGACTTTAACGGAAACTTCGCCATAAAAAACTTGTCACGTCCACGTTAACTCTTAATCATACATTGTGAAAAGGGGCGTTAATATATAAAAATTGTTATTTGTTATAATTTTGTCAATAGTCACAAAGTTCAGAATAAGGGAAGAAAATTTCAAAATATGTATTTTGTTACAGTTTTTAAGCAAATAAAATAGTTTTGTAACATAATATTTTGCAAAAATATGTACGTATGTCTTTATAGACGTATTATATGCAAAAGATATATCCAATTTAAAAACTTACAATTTTATACTGTATTAGATATTTGCATTTTATGTAGGCTATTGTGAATACATGTACTTTCAATTAGGGATGTAACGAATACCGATATATCGGCGATACTTCAGATTTTCCGATACATCGGTATCGGCGATACTTTACTGTCGATACGACGATGCTTTTAAAAATTTTTTCAGAGTTTTTTTCTGACAAATTATTTATTTTTTTGCTAATTTTACCATGAACTAAATTCATTTCGTTATTTTTAAATCTTATTAATATCAATTTTAAAAATTAATACTATTTTATGCTGTTATTTTGTAAAACAATTATTTATTTTTTGTTAATTTTACCATGAATTCAAATACAATTCGTTGTTTTAAAAAAAAGACACTCCAAAGAAGTCATGAAATGTAGAATTCGCGATCCGGAAGTATTGCAAATTTGGATCATTTCCAATTAGTTTTACATATCCTTGCCATTGCAAGAACTTCTGTTTTTCGATTACCAATCACCGAATTGGAAGCGATGCTAGGAAAAAGTTCTGTTTCGGTGTTCTATAAGGATTTTTCCTCAAGGAAAAAGGATAAAAAATGACCCATTTTCACAATTTTTTTATGCGAATTTAAACCCAAAACTGTATTTTTTAAATTTAAGTGAATAAATATAAACTTTTCGAAGACTTTTAATAATTAAGCTATTAAGTTATTTAAAAGAATATTATTTGATAAATGTCTTAAAATATCGATTTTTTTAAAAAGCATGGCGAGTATTTTTTAAAATCATAAAGGAATTAAAATTTTTTTCTTGTTTTTCTACTAATTATCTGCATATTTTTAATATAGATTTTTTGGAAGCCTAAATTTGCTTTCTCCAATTGAACAAAATTTTATCATCTAAAATATTAAAATATATTAATTATTACTAATAATGCACAGATTTAGGCCCATATTATGATTCACAACTCAACTAGGTTGAGTTGTCAATGCTACGACCCAACTCAACCATTTTTTTGTATTATGATTCACAACTAACTTTAGTTGTCTTCGAAAAAATGTTTGAAAAAGGTTCTTATCTATACTCTCTGTTTTTTAAACCATAGTAGCCATCACAAAATATTTTAAATATTTTTAGTTTTGACCTCACTATTTTTTCTTGAGAATTTATATTTTATGGATATGGCAACAATATGGGTTGACAAATGGGATATATTGGCGCCAAAAAGTACCATTTTAAAAGTAATTAAAAATAACACAATAGTCGAAATAAAAACCAAAACACAACTGATAAAAAACTGAGACAACTGAGAATTTGACAACTACGACTCAACTATCAATTTAGTTCTGAATCATAATAGGGGCCTTAGTTTCTTAAATGTATTTGTACTTGTTTGCACATATCGCTCCGTTATTGCAACGTAGTCATATTTCAAAAAATTTTTAAGTTACTTAAGGTCTTCATTAAGACCTTCTTTATATGCAAGCAAATTTTCAGAAACGTATCTTAATCTAAACCGAAGATATTACCACTAAAAGCCTAACACCGCCCATATACTTACTAACAATTTTAAAACTTTAAACGCGTTTTGCCAACTTTAATTTTTTTGGAGATATGACTACGTTGCAATAAAGGAGCGATATATCTAATATTTACTGTATTATAGATAATTACAAATTCGATTTTGATATCTAATATTTGAAATTGAAAAAAAAATTACTAAATGATTGCATATAATGCCGATATTTGAAAAGAAATTTATTGTAGTCATGAATTATAACTTATGTATATAAAAATAATTAAGTAAAAATAGGAATGCCAGTATTTCCGGGCTTTCTGCTATACTAACAGGAATATTTTACGGATGCCAGAAAAATATATTTTCCAATAAAAAAATTCATACATATGTATGTATGTGTGTATGTGATTTATATATCTGCAATATACATATATAAATTAAGTAACCTTTTAAAATGTACCTATTACCAAAAGTAGCTTTAAAAATAAAAAAACAAAACAAAACAAAAAAACATTTCGTAAAATATATTTTTCAAAAAGATTTAGAAATAAATTTTCTTTAAAAAAAACTTTTCGTAAATGTTCCCTATCCGAAAATATTATTTTCCAAAAAGTAGATTTTCAAAAAAAAAAACTTTTTCAAACTACCTTTTCCGAAATGTACACCTTCCGCAGAATGTATTTTAACAAAAGGTACGTCTTGCAGAAAATACTCTTTCCAAGAAGTGCCTACTCAAAAAAAAGTTGAAATTTGAAAAAATATCTGTTTCAAAAAGTGCAATGCTTAACAGTACTTTATCAAAACAGGACCAAAACAAAAAGTACCTTTTCCACAAAATATTTTTTCCAAAAAGTATATTTTCCGAAAAGTATCTCTAAAAGTGTCCATTCCGAAAATACCTTTTTCAAAAAGTACATCGTCAAACAATATCTTTTGGAAAAAAGGCTTTTCCAAAATAAGGATATTTTGAAAAAAATGAACTTTTGCAAATAGTTCCATTAGCAAAAAGCTCAGTTTTTCAATAAAGTTTCTTTTCCAAGAAGTAACATTCCCTAAAATTACTTGCGATGTGTTTCTTATATCGTAAGCTAACTGCTTGTTCAACGATCTCGAAAGAAAATGATTAGAAATGAGTTTTAAGTTGAACTGATTTTTAAGCGGACTAATAATCGAATCGCACCGTGAGGTAACGAATAAGCTGCCAAAATCTGTTACATTAATAAAACATGTTACTGTTTATTCAATATGTATCGTGACTTTTGTAAGGTATAAATCAACAGAAAATATATTTTTACGTAGAGAGCGTCAAACTGTAGCATATGCCAAAAACAAAAAGCAAAGGAAACTAAACACAAATGTAAATAATTACAATAAATGAAACAAAATTCTAATAAAAACTTAATAATGGTACATTTATGTGCAAAAAGTTAAATTAATTTGTTGTGGTTAGCTATATGCCGGTTGGTTGATTTATTTATTTATTTAATATCAGAAAAAAATTTTCCAACGCTACGTTTTCATTAACTAAGACACAAAGTATAATGATACGGAAAGAAGTAAAGTAACACGATACGAATCGACCAATTCTACCATAAACAGCTTTACATCTAGTTAAATAGTAAAAATCGATGAAATAAAAATATTAACATCTGCAGATTCGGATAAACGATTTTTTACGTTTTTTAAAAGCTGGACGATTTTCAAATATTTTATCATCTGGCAGCCCAGATCGTAGTATGTATGAACACATACTGACACACACTACAAAAGCACAGCCAACGACAGCGCACACGTGGTTTAATATATATAGAAGGTGGCCGCATATAGCATACATATCATACAATACAACAAAACTGGAGAATGGTTGTCAAAAAACAAACGGTTTTGACGTACGGTATACACAAAACGAACAGAACTAAAAAATAATAAGCTGCCGTAACGCTACCACCTGTAGACTTATTATAGTATTAACGCACTCGTGAGGTTTTGTGCTCGTGACATCTTCATAAAAATGATCGTTTGTTGTACTTAACTTGAGGTCTACACGTAACATAATATGTAAGATGAGATTGTCAAATTCAATCGCAGAGAGAATTATGTTACGTGTAGACTTCAAATTAGTGTTATCTCAATGTTATAAAAATTTTTATGACAGCGTTGTTATAAGAATTCTTATAACAACAATCTTATGAGATGAACTGTCAAAAAACACATGTACATGAAAATAAAATAGTGTGCAGGTATGAGTGTTTATTAAAATATATGAAAAACGATGTTTTTGATAAAATTTCTGTGTTAAATATATGAATAAATGTGTTTAATTGATTTATAAATTAAAATTTGTGTGAAAAATTAAAAATAAAATAACTAATTATGCAAAAGTAGTGCATCTTAACTCGATGAGCATTTGCATAAAATGAAATCTTATAGGAAAAGGAAAATTACGCCTTCTCCTAGTGTAAGATTAAGAGAAAAATCGACTTTTTGGTTTTATTATTCTGCCGACGTTTTCTCTCATGTTATATCAAAGTTAATGTCTCGTAAAGACGCTGTGTAAGAACTGATAGCATGCTCGCAACAGCAACAAACAAAAAAAAAAAAAAAACAGAACAACAGGTAGATTTATTCTACAGCTTTGTTGTGCATAAAAATGTGTACGCATTTTTTTGTCATACTTCGAATAAATGTTCATGCTTTGTTATTTCATGTGTACATCACGTGTTCGAGTATTCGTTGCAGCCCTCTAGTATGCATATCGCCACCTCCTGATAACATTATAAATGAGAAAGTTTGTATGTTTGATCCACTATTACGCTTAATGGATTTGGATTAATATATAGGGTACTTTTTTTTGTTTTTATTTTATTTTTATTTATTTGCAATTTAGTCTATGAATTTACAATTCTTACAGACTATTTAAAAATGCATACAAATGTAATTAATTAATTATGTATATTATAAGAAATCAGTTATTTAAAGAATATATAATATTACGCTTTATTACGTTATTACTTGAAGAAAAATCAACATAGCAATAAAGTTTATTGAAATCCCTGCAACTTCTAATAAAGGGATCTGAATTTGCATAATTTGATCTAAAAGCTTTAATTGACAGTGGATAGTAGTGTCGTGTAGGGCGCTGAGGAACATGAAAAGATAAGTTACCAAATAAAAAACCCGAACAGATATTACCATTAATTATGTTTAAAACAAAAATTACATTTAACATTTTTCTACGACTAATTAAGGATGGTAATTTAATAAGTGCAAGTCTAGCATTATAGGAAGGGAGAATCAGAGGATTCCATTGTAATCTACGAAGGCAAAATATTAAGAACTGTTTTTGTACAGATTCAATAGCGTTAATATAAATTTGACATGTAGGATCCCATATTATTGAGCCATATTCCAGAACAGGACGAACAAGTGATGCAAATAATTGCTAAGTAATGTAAGGATCTTCAAACTCCTTAGCCCAACGTTTGATGAATCCAAGCAGACTTCTTGCTTTGTTAACAATTAATGTAATATGTTGAATGAAATTAAGTTTAGGATCAAGTAAAATTCCAAGATCAGTGAAAGTGTATACCTTATCCAACTCATAACTACCCAAGCTGTATTTAACATTTAAATGGTTTTTTCTGAAGAAACACATATGCTTGCATTTTTCAAAATTTAGTTTCATTAAATTTAAGTTACACCAAGAATACAAGGAGTTTAAGTCTTCTTGAAGAAATTTATGAAATAAGGAGTAAAATCGGATAAAAATTGGTACTTGGTTTTTTCGGCTGAAATCTAGCTTAGCAACGCACCTCCAAATAAAATAAAAATTACATAGGGCGATATGAAAAATAAGAGGAAAAATTAAATGGTAAATGTCTCGGAAACGTATAGTTTTCGAGTTATGGTCCTCTGAAGTTTTCATATATAAATGCGATTTTCCATTACATTTTTGAACGCATATGGCCAATATTGGTACCATTTGTAAACTTTTAAATATGTAGATCTTTCTGGATATGCAAAATTTATTTAAAACTTCTTAACCCATTAAGATGCGGGGATGAGTTTACGAAAATACAAGTTTTTAGTATCTACAAAAACTAATTAGTTTATTTTTTCATAATTTTTTCATGGTGTTAGCGAAGCCGGTGTTTGTTATACTATAGAGGAGAAAACCTGTAAGCCCGGCCAAAGGCCGGCTGTGCAGGAAAGCTTTAATTAGCGAAGCCGGTGTTTTTTTTTAATACAGAGGAGAAAAACTGTGAGCCCGGCCGAAGGCCGGCTATGCAAGGAAGCTTTAGTTAGCGAAGCCGGTGTTTGTTATACCACAGAGGAGAAAATGGTTGAGCCCGGCCGAAGGCCGGCTATGCTGGACAACTTTATTTAGTTAAGCCGCTGTTTGTTATACCACAGAGGAGAACATCTATGAGCCCGGCCGAAGGCCGGCTATGCAGGGAAGCTTTAGTTAGCTTAGCCGGTGTTTGTTATACCACAGAGAAAATTCTTGAGCCAGGTTGAAGGCCGTCTTTCCAGGAAAGCTTTAGTTAGCGAATCCGCTGTTTGTTATACTACAGAGGAGAAAAGCTGTGAGCCCGGCTATACAGGGAAGCCTTAGTTAGTGAAGCCGGTGTTTGTTACACCACAGGTGCTTTAGTTAGCGAAGCTGTTCTTGGTTATTTAATAAAAATTCTATTACACTTTTATTTGAATAAACTACATATTTACCTAGTTTACATCTGTAACATTACGATGTGAAATTTTGTAAAAACTGTATTGGCACAGAGTTAAAAATGTAAACATTTATTTTAAAATATCCAGAAAGATCTCTTTAAAAGCATTCAAATGATACCAATATTCGCCATATAAGTTCAGAAATATAGTGGAAAATCTCATTTAAATATGAAAACTTCAGAGGGTCATAACTCGAAAACTATGCGTTTCCGAGACTTTTCCAATTTTAGTTTTTCTTCTTATTTTTAAATTTTCTATCACCTTATATAATTTTTATTTTATTTGGAGGTGCGTTGGTAAACTAGATTTGTTACTTTTTTTCAGCAGTTCGACAAGTCGCTTGTAAATGCTAATATTAAAAAAATTCCTTCACTTGCCCATACCCGACTTGTACGTGAAAATGTTAATTCATCACCACACTAGAAAAACGCAGTTTTCTGAGCGTAGAATTTTGCCAAGGTAATAACTTACCTGCCTTCTATACGACGGTTTATCTGCTTCCAATGTTAGCTCCGTTTCGAATATTAAGCCTTTGCTGGTACCCAATAATATGGGACCTGTTGAAGATTCTGTGCCATAGTCCTTGTTAAATCCCACCGCTGTAATTTCATGATCTTTAAATTTTTCGATACGCCTTACTTTAGTGCCATTGCCATGAATATACAGGAAATCGGCTGATAAGCCTGACGATTTTGGCATTAAACTAATGAGTATATGATGACCAGTGGGGTCTAAAAATAATTTGCCAATTTTATAGCCAGCTAGATATTTTTCCAAAGGCACTTCTATAAAATAATTAAAACACAATTTCTTATCTATAATAGTACATAGGCTTTTCAAGTTTACCTCCTGGCGGCAAAGCTCGTGGTAAAAAAAATCTCAGTAATGTTACATCCGACGAAGGTTGCGGTGATTGCAGCAAACAAACTAGCCAATTCTTACAGACTGTCAAGTGCATAAATTCTCCAGCGTATTTTTGTGCTATATTCAGAGTAATTTTTCTTTTTGAGAAAATGGGCGTTTCGCTATTTTTGCTGGATCCAGACGTACCATCGTTTGGAATGGGATCCAAGAATTTCGGTTTCGCCAACGGAATATCATAGATATCGTAATAATCTTCAGCCTCATCAATATTTGAAGCCATATTTTGGCCCCTTTGCGTAAAATTTAAGAAGTTTTACTATTTTCAAGATATTTTTTGCAAATTGGTTAATGTTTGTATGTCACTCTTTTTGTTGTAATGCAAGAAAAGAAGTAGATTGCCCAGCTGTTTTGTATATATTACACTAGAGCTCCGATTTGCGTGGTTAATGGCGACCGCGGATATGCGATGCAAACCGAAACGAAGCAAATCGAATAACTTTTTTCTATACAAATGTACTGATTTTTCTTGATTGGGTCAAATATTGAAAGTTTTATTTTAAAAATATACACATTTTTGATTAAAAAAGGTACATGGAAACATTTAATTCCCATTTAATTATAACAAAGAAGTAAGAAAAAATAAATTTACATAAAAGCATAAAAAATTTAGTTAATTTATTTATATTCCCATATACAAACATTCATGAAAGAAAATATATAAATTCTCCTTTGAGACTAGGTTGATCTACCATCATCTGATAAGCCAATATAAATAACACCTGCAACTATTAGTACGTTTATACGCACGAGTTATTTGCAAATAAAAACGTAGTGCTGCCAAGTATGTATTTTTATTGTAATTTACTAACTAACGAACACAATTGCTGATTAACGCACTATATGCAAATTAGAAGTTTGACGTGCCACCTTTACACATGTTTGTTAATAAAAAGTAATAAATAGATAAATATATTAAATGGATAAATATTCAGTGATTTAATATATGACAATAAAAAGCATTTGGCAGCATTTTACCTTTTTATTTGCAAATAAGCCCTGCGTATAAACGTAGTATATGTTTAGAATAACTTGCCTAACAGAATGAAACGGTAATTCTCCTTTTTCACTCAAATTTTAAAATTCCTTGCATGTGATTGCGATATTAGTGAAAAAATCCTATTGTTCTTATGCTGAAATTATACATGCAAGTAGTGGCATGCTGTATATCAACGTATTATCAACAAAATATTATTCGAATAGTCATTTAGGCGTATTTTTTTAGAGAAAAGGTTGATATTTATTATTATTAGTATTATTTTAATAATATTAATGCTCTTTAATTACCAAATTTGTTATTTTTTATGGTCATTTCAAGAAATACGTCATAATAATGCATTAAACAAGTTAAAACTTTAATTACAATTTTACTGTAATCCAGTAAATTTGCATTCAGTTTTTGGAAGGCTAACATTGTTTATCGTTTTGACATTTAGTGACATGCAAGTGCCACATTCTACTCGCATGCAAAATTAGCTGCCACTAGAAAATATGTGGATGTATTACTAAAAAATAGTGAATGTACTGGGTTTTTCGAACTCCCAGTGGCATGTGTAAACACTAAGTTAGTGACACAAATCGGAATCAAACTGAGGCAAAGCGGATTGACCCACACATTAAAAACCGACGCAAAACGAAACGACGCAAACAAAACGATGCAAATCGAAACGACGCAAATAGGATCGACGCAAATCGGGGCTCCAGTATACTTAACTTTTAGCGACATCTGTTGTACAATAATGCAGAGAAAAAAAAGAGCTGTGATTTGGTCTCTTCACACGCACACACTTTGCAGGAATACATGGAAAATTTAGAATATGTGAAAAATCATTCACACTTACAACAATTAAAATCTTCCAACTCATAGAAATCTGAAAAGACGCGTTGTTTTTAAAGCTGTTTTTAGACTATTACACAAGATGTTTGACTTCTGCACAAAAGGCTACCCTGATATAATGTGTTGTTGTTGCTTTTTTAAAACTTTCCATAAACTCATTACATCAGGGTTGCATTTTCTACAAAAGTCGAACGGGCTGTGAGATAGTGTAAAGCAACTATAATAAACTAAGTGCCATTATTACAACTGGTTAAGCTCTTTTTAGACTATTATAAAAGCTGTTCGACTTCTGCACAAAATGCTACCCTGATATAATGTGTTATTGCTTTTTTAAAACTTTCCATAAACTCATTAGATCAGGGTTGCATTTTCTACAGAAGTCGAACGGCTTGTGAGACAGTGTAAAACAGCTTTTACAAATATTCTGGCATAATGGTGTTGCATACTTTTAGGTTTTTTAGATTTTCATTTGTGTCTTGGATAACTGGCTCGTGACAGTAATAGCTGAAGCTGTTTCTGCTAAGTCTATGTCCAAACGAGTCAACTTTTGCTTCTGCAACTTTCTTAAATTTTCTTTTGAAGCTGCATTCGTGTCCATATAATGAAATTCTTGTTGCGCAGCTTTTGTTTTTTTTACATAGCTTTTGTTGTTGCTTAATATTACGAAGAAGAAAACAAAAGAGAGTTGCATGTACAGGAAGCAGTGTGCCCCTTCCCTATCTTCTCACCTCTCTCTCCCATATACTCAAAAGTTGCGCAGGAAAAGTTGACTCGTATGGACATAGACTTACTAATTTTTATCTATATACATATATAAAAGTGAATAGATGTGTGTTTGTTTGTATGTATGTATTATATATTACTGCTAGGGTTTTCGCTTATTTCGTTTCCCGCTTTCCCGGGAAATTTATCCGGGATTAAAAATCTATTTATATACATAAAAAGTACTGATTTCGGCACCCAAAAATTTTCCTTTTTCTTTAAATTATTATCGTTCATCATGAAATAATATCTATGTATGTAAGGGGAAAAAATCAAAGACGGGTCAAAGTGTATAAGAGAAAAAAAGTTGTCTCTTTAATTAATTATTTAAAAGAACCAATTTTTTTTACTAAAAGCAACTATAATGTTTTTCAATGTGCACCAAAATTCACGGTAATTAGGTATGCAGAAAATTTTTACACACCTCTTTTTGATGCATTTAGTGACGAAGAAAATGGGGAAATATATATTACTTCAGATGACAGTGATGTTTTGAAAGAAAAGACTTCCAAAGAAATGCTATTAAAAAAGGACCAAAATATTGTTAGTTTACACAACGTCCTCTTCTGTTCATGACGAAAGGCTTTTTTTCACAACAACTGAAATTGAATTACTTAATTAAGAAACGGATTGTGAGATGCAACAATAAATACATTGACTAATTTAAAAAGCCATTTGCAACAAAATTTATAAAAGTACAAAATTTCCAAGGACAGAGAATTTTCATTCCATACCAAAAAGTAAAGGACCGAGTTTAATGTTCTAAGACTGCTCTTTGTCAGCAACATTTATCCTACACAACCTTTTAATCGCTCTTTCGGTCACTGATGAATGATCAGAAATAAAAGTACTTTTATTTTAGTCCATCAGTGATTTTACTAATTATTTCTATGCTCTCTTTTGGCTCGGTCTACAAATCAGCTTTGAATATGAAATTTCCTTAAAATGTCGATAAAAATATAAAATAAACTCAGTTTAATATAAAGAATGATTAAATTATTCAATTTTCCGGAAACTAAAATGTTTAACTATCTTAGTACGCTCTTCTATTCCCGGGATCCCGGGAATTTTTTTTATTTCCCGCTCTCCCGGGAAACAAAAAAGTCCGGAAATAAAAAAACCCTAATTACTGCCGAGTTGTAATATTGGCTCTAAATATATAATTATAAAAAAATCAGCTATGACACTCAATTTATCGAATGATGGTGAGTGGAACAAACTGCATTCGGAAAAATTTATAAGGCGGCCTACCCACTTGCAATTTAATTGTGCAATAAAGTCATATTTGAAGGTGGCAAAATATGTTGGGAAAATGAAAAGACGTTAGATTTTTATTGTAAAATCAAGAAAATTGTGCAACGTGGTGGCAATATTGTTCAGCATTATGTTTACTTTTTCACTGTGAGGAAAATTGGACAATATTTTCTTTGAAAATATAATACAATATTTTCTTTGAAAATATTGTGCCATTTATTGCATAGAATATGTAAAAACGTTAATAATATTTACAATAACATATGCAATAATATTGTATAATGGATGGGCCAATTAATTATGTTGAAATATCTTTACCGTTCAGCCTCCTGTATAGTTCTTATGGGAAAAGTTCAAAATCTTCCCAAATTGATTGTAGATATTGATAAGTGTGAAAAGCCTGTAATAGTCTCCTATTAAGCGGTGATGCAACACGTCAAACTGTTTGATCATACAGTAATTTTTTTTACTGATTAGTGCAAAAAACTCACACGTATAGTTTGATGTGAGTTTGATGAAATACAAAACACTTTTGATTTTCACTAAAGCGGCCAGGCAACAAGTCAAACTATTTGATCAAACTGAGATTTTTTTGACTGTATTAGTGCAAAAAACCTCACACGAATGTTTTGATGAAAAACAAAATATTTTTAATATTTGCACGTAATTATTATTCGAACTTATATGTGTACAAGTCGGTAGTTATACATAAGCTATGTACAGACGATTGTCAGATCTTATAATATTGTAAGTAAAATATGCTAAAAAGTTCTTACATTCGTGTGAACTGAAAATTTTTGTCTGATAACGTTGGCAGAAAAAGCATTGTCAGTCGATGTTAATACTACCTGGTGACAAAAAATTGTCACACATCTCACAATCGTGTGAACACATCGCGTTGCCTTTGTCAAATTATTGTCGGACATATTTTAATTGTCAGATGTGCGAAGTTTCTGCATCTGACAATGGCGTCATTGTCAGAGACTTCTTTATATTGGCAGCACTGCACACATCCTTTTTTATGAAAAAAGGAAAATAAAAATAACTATGCAGTTGAAATAGTTAAAATTGCTTCTTTGTGTTTAATATTAATTTATATTTTCACTTTTTAAAGTTAACACAAGCACATATGATAAATAATTGATAATTTCTGTTAAATGATCTGAGTCTGGCAGCGCCAAATAACAGATCTGACAATTTTTGCATCCGACAATCGCGTGAACTGCCAATTTTTTTCCTCACAATATTGTCAGATAAATTTATTGTCAGACAATTGTCTACCAATAAATTGTAAGCTTTTCTAACAACTTTGATACAACCGTGTGAACTAACAATATATGTATGTACCTTGTGCTGACAATTTTTTATTGTCAGTACATCGTCAGCACATTGGCAGATCTGACAATATTGTAAGATCTGACAACCGACCGTCTGTACAGGGCTATAGCTTTAGCGTATTTATGCTAAATACACCCAGCAGCTAAATTTACAACTAGATACGCTATGGGACAATCATATACCGGTTGTAATGATACTGGTCAAAAAACGACAGTCATATTACTAGTTTTAACAAGACTAGTAAAGATACTAGTAAAAACAGGACAATTATATTAATAGTTTTATCGAGACTAGTAAGGATACTAGTCAAAAAAGGACACAACTTTTAGGTATACGACTTATACATAAAACATATTTTTAGCTCTTAAGAAAATATGTAGAAAGTGGCTCAGTGGATAGAGTACTTGCCTTGAAATATTGGGAATATGTGTTCGTACCCCTGTTGAGCCAAAGTTTTTTTAAGAAATACAAAACGATAAATAAAAAAACTAGTAAGAACACTACTTTACAACAACTGGTATTCCAAGTGGGATATAACTGTATACAAATGAGCTAGTTGTGCTCCTATGACAACCTACATATGTTAAAATCGATAGTTCGATTAATGAAAAAAAGAACATAAACATAAGCAACTAAAGTTAAAAAGCAATTGGTATATTTCTAAGCACATACTAGTCATTTTGTCTGCAGCCAATTGTTTTGTTTCAATTTTTTGTGATTGCAAAAGTACTTGTTTTGGTTTTGCTCATGTACGAAACGATTAAAAATATTTTAAAGTTTGTGTCTTCCCATGAAACGTTTGCGAAAAGTTTTGTTTGTTTGCACACTCTGGTTGAAGTGGCTTTTGTTTCTCTTTCGCCTTGTGTATGCATTCATTGGATTTTTCAACATTGAATGAAATCCATTGCGTAGTTGAAAATGTTTAAATGTAGTTAAATGCCTTTTATCAAATCCGATGCAGCCTACTAGTCTGTAATATTATATTCTCTAGTGTTGTCTTTTTCTTCCGACGGGGTTTGTTTGAATTTGGAACGATTTCCCGTCATATCACGTCAAATTTGGTTGATAAACAGACCGTTTTCGGCTATGTGCCATCTTCGGTGTTCTATTGAATACTAAATTATATTCAGTGCTACCAGATTTTTTTGGAGTCGCATCCCCAATTTGAAAATTTTAATTCCCGAAACTCCCCAAAAATTAATGTTTACTATCCCCGAAAATCCCCACTAATAATTTCAATTTCAAATTATTTAAGTAGTAACTTATGAATACTTTATTTGGACTGTAACTCATTTCATTTGTACATATCGGTGGTCATACATACGTTGACAACTCGTAACTGATTTTTTATTATTTTTTACAAAACGCAGAAAAAGTTACATAAATTGTTTAAAACTTTCCTATCTGGAAAATAAAAAGCTGAAATTAGTTAGGAGGATCTATAAAATAGTTTTCAGTTATCTTATTTCATTTCTAGTCTGTTCATTCGCTTTCAGCATATTTATAATGTAATTTCTTCAACTATATGGTGTATATGTAAGTATATATTTGTGTGTGTATTTCTAACAATAGACCAAACCAAACCTGTAGAGAAATTTTAAAATTTGAATGAAAGCTTGATCGTGTGACACCCAAGTAATGTGCTGTTGTCTATTAGTAAAAAAACATTTTTGTCTTATTAATATGATTATTTCGAACGTATTTGCTTTGTGAATCTAAATTGATTATTAGGCTAAGGTTCGTAACGTTATATTCAGAAAGAATTGGGTATGATTAATATTCCAAGGAACAATGGAAAAATTAACATCAACTTAATTTTTCAACGTACACAGCAGAACAGAGTAGCGCCACTTTCGGAAGCCGCTACACTTCCATCGTCAGTGCTCACGTGTATTTGCTATCACCACTTGTCAGGTGGCTCTGTTGAATGTGATTTTAATTCTTATATATACAACTTTTTCGCGAAAATTAAATACGAGAATTAAATCACTCTCAAGCTGATATTAAAGTGCACTTTCCCAGCATTGCCATCGGTTTATTTTTCTTCTTTTTTTTTGTCTTATGTTGGTATGGGTTCAGCCTAAGGAGATCCTATAAAACAATCTTTCAGAAAAATTATTTCTTTAGTTTTGATAAAACTTGGCTTGAAAAAATCCTTTCATTTAGAAATCGAAAGCAATCCATAATACAGAATATCTAGTTTCTCGGTCCTTTTCCCGGATTTCTCTAAACATATAAAAATTAGAGTCCTGTTTAAATTTTTTTTCAGATTCTTGTTTCGGTTAATTCTGTTAAAACATTTCTTGTATTACTATCGATAGTCTCTTCTGTTGTAAGGTCATCATCTAATTCATGCTGGCAGAGCTCAGCGAAAGAATTTTATTTCCGAATTCCTTAGTTTCCGTTTTTGTACTGTACTTTAAAACACTGTTGCTAGAAGGAAATATTCCTGAGTATTATTAATTGCTTTTACGCCATATCGTGGGCGCATAGTGCCAATACAAAATTATTCCAATCATTTCGATTTGAGCTAAGGGTTTTTACCCTATTCCATGATAAATTGCCAGGATGTACCCTAATCTCATCTTCAAGACAACGTCTCCAGCTACCTCGCGGTCTGCCACGCCTTCTACTTCCTTGAGGGTTCCAGTCAAATGCTTCCCTGCAGATGTCAATAGCTGGTTTATGTAGGACATGGCCAATCCATTTCCACTTCCTTTGCCGAATTTCATATAGTATAGGTTGTGCATTGCATCTCCTGTACAACTCAACGTTTGAGATTCGTAGTATATAACGCAGTGATCTATTAATAAAAGCTTGTAGTTTGTTATCAATTTCAGTGGAGGTTAGCCAAGTCTCACATCCATACAATAGCACAGATAGGATATTGCTTTTAAAAAGACGCAGCTTTGTCCTAGTACTAATTTGGCTAGAACGCCAAATTTTGTATAGACTAGCTGTTGAAGATTTTATCGCTTTATCGGTAGCCCTTCAAAAATATAAATCATCTGGCAACCTGTTCTGCTGTCTCTAGTTAGAATAAAAAACAAAAGAAGAACAACGAATTGACGTGTGGAGCAGATTCGAGCATACTTACTAGAATTAATTAAAATCGTATTTTCTAATCATCTTAATAAAAATTATCATTTAAATAAAATTGAAAATCTGGAACATTGGCATCCCTTGCGGGGAATACGATTGATATTTGATTCTGCTCCGACTTGTGAATAAAAGGCAGAGTAGTCTTGAAGTGGTTAAGTGGTCACGGCTCTCGTCAACATCGACAGGCACACTTCTAAATCGTGTGCTGATATTATCATTGAAAGTCAGCGCTGGAAGCTGAAAATTGGAATCTGGTAGTGAGTATCAGAGAAAACTATAGAGTCTGGACAGGTGGTGCTCTGTGATAAGGCTATCTTACTGTAAGAAAACATAACCTTACTTTGGGCATGCTGTGTTGAGGCCTATCGTCATTTAATTAGTTCACAATACAACAAATACAACCCGGTTTGTACATAGATATTAGCACTAATCAGTGTTTAGCAACGCCACCTAGGTGTTAATGACTATATACTCACCACAGTCAAATGGTGGTAGCTCGCTACAGTATTTAAACTGGCAATACTGTATTCGTTCATCTGACGTTTGACATTTATACTACAAACATACAACTTCTTAAATAGGCAAAATGGAAACAAAACTTTCTGCTTTAACTAAAGTTAAAAGTTCCATTCAGCTTTTTGCAACAAATACACGGAAAACTGCCAAAAACAAACAAGGCAAAGGCTTTTTGGAAGCCAGGAAAACGCTACTTGAAAGTTACTGGCAAAAATATTATAATTTGTTTGAAGAACTTTCATCAAGTCCCGAAAATAAGAACGGGGCACAAGCAGGCGAGCTGAGCAGCGAGAGTTTTGCTGAAATGGAGATAACATACGCAGAAACTATGGGCGATTTGAATGATGCACTATATAATTTAACTACCCTTGAAAGGGCATCTAGTTCCACCCAAAATACTAACATGCAAGCAACAGCGCCCACAATTATTCAAACGCAAACAAGTGTCATGCCGCGCATTTCCATACCCCCATTTGATGGAAATTGCTTGCATTGGTTTCCTTTTAGGGATATTTTTGAGTCCATCGTAACCAACAATCCTGCGCTGACAAATACACAGCGCCTACAGTACTTAAAAGACTCCTTGACTGGAGGTGCGAAACATGCGTTGGACAATATTACTACAACAGACAGTAATTTTAGTGTGGCATGGGATTTGCTAAAAGGTAAATATGAAAATAAACGAATAATAATTAATGCCCATATTGCAGCAATTTTGAATTTACCTACAATGCAACGAGAAACCGCTGCAACTCTTCGATCATTTTGTGACGGTTTAACATCATCATTGCGAGCATTGGAGCACTTAGGGCGGCCAGTACAACATTGGGATGATTGGTTAATTTATACAGTTGTCCACAAATTGGACCCAGTAACCCGAAAAGCGTGGGAGCTATCTTTAAACGTCGATCATGAGTTACCATCGTTTGAGGAATTAAAACGATTTCTACAAAATCGCACTAATTCACTGGAAATAGTGCAAACATACAATGAACCGAAGCCTACTAAAATGGCTGATAATAACAAAACCAAAACAACTCCAGTTAACAACTACTACACAATACCAAATCAATGCCCTTTATGCAAAGAAAAGCATTTCATATTATTTTGTTCACAATTTAAAAATAAAACTGGTCCGGGCAAGTTAGAAATAGTAAAAAAACATAACCTTTGCAGAAATTGCTTACGACAAGGGCATTTTAGCAATACATGTTCATCGCAGCATCGGTGTCACACATGCAAAGAGGCGCACCACAGTACTTTGCATGATTGTTTCGATCTGAAATCAGATACGGTTAATAAAAATGTTAACAACAGGCAACAATCGATGGCCGCTAATAATTCAACAGTCATCAATTCGAATTGTTCTGCCCACCTTGTCTTGCCCCAGGTACTAATTGGTACCGCAGTAGTTGAAGCAAGTTCGTCAAATGGCAGGAAAATGATTTTACGCGTATTGATTGATAGTGGCGCTGAATCCACATTTATCAGTGAATATGTCGTGCAGCAACTAAAACTGAGAAAAGATTCTGTAAATGTCCCGATAAATGGTGCTGCAGGTGCTCGTATAGCTACGGCAAAAAGTGTCACATCTGTCATTCTACGGTCCTTACAATCCGATTTTGAACTGTGCTGCACAGCACTTGTTTTATCTAAAATTGGCAATCTGACTCCTACCACTGTAGTCTCAGATAATAACCTAAAACAGTTTTCGCATTTAAATTTAGCAGACCCAAATTTACATATACCAGGATCTATTGATATGATTCTAAGTGCAGGCGACTATGTTGCTATACTTTTAAATGATATTAAGCGCAGCTCGTATAGTCAGCTCGTTGCACAAAGCACTCATTTTGGCTACGTTGTGTTTGGGTCCATCGCAAACCATGAATTAAAATGTGAACAATCCGTTACCTGTTTGACTACAAATTTGGAAATCGATAAAGCCCTTCGTGACTTCTGGGAAATCGAGAGTTTATCTAATGACTTTAAAAAAATTTTAACAAAAGATGACCAATTTTGCGAAAATTGGTTTGAAACGACAACAACAAGAGATGTTGATGGTCGATACATCGTTCGTTTGCCAATTAAAGAAGACGCTGAGCTTTCATTACTTAAATCCAGTAAGCAAGACGCTTTAGTACTGTTTCGGCACATGCAAAAACGACTCAACCGTGATTCGCAACTTAAGGCATTGTATCAAGGTTTTCTTACAGAATATCACGATTTGGGTCATATGGAAACTGTCAACAATGAAAGGTGGGAGCCAGAAAAGGTTTGCTATTTACCACATCACGGCGTATATAAGGAAAACAGCACCACTACCAAACTAAGGGTGGTATTTAATGCTGCTAAACGGAATGATGTTGGTGTTTCCTTAAATGATTGCTTGCATATAGGACCGAAACTGCAGAATGACTTGTGGGCTATAGTCTTAAAATGGCGAAAACATAAAATTGTTTTCACTGGGGACATCGCGAAGATGTACCGCCAGATATGGCTGAACAAGCAAGATACAGATTTATTGAGAATTCTGTGGAAAACTGATTCATCTGAACAGCCTAATATCTACCGATTGCTAACCGTAACATACGGTACAAATTGCGCGCCATACCTTGCGATAAAGGTACTTCATAGTTTAGCCAAATCCGAAGAAGTTAATTATCCTGTTGCTGCTGCAACAGTGTTGAATGATTTTTATGTGGATGATGTTCTTTCAGGCGGTGATACTGAAGAGGAAGTCACAAAAAATCGTATTGAACTACAAACTTTATTACACTCTGCAGGATTTACGTTACGCAAATTTCATTCTAATTCTTGCAAAGTCTTACAAAACATCGAACCATCTGATCGTGGTGAGGGCGACACATATAATTTAGATCCAATAGAAAAAACGACAGCTTTGGGTATCGGTTGGCTGCCTAAAACCGACGAGTTTTGTTACAAGGTGTCGTTAGATTACACTATCCAACATTTTTCGAAACGACAGCTGTTATCTGATGTCTCTAAGCTGTTTGACCCACTTGGATTATTAGCTCCAGTCATAATACGCGGTAAAATCTTTCTACAACAACTTTGGCTTACAGGTCTCCAGTGGGACGACCCTTTACCTGAGAGATTACTACAAAAGTGGAAGGTGTTTCGTACTGAATTGCAACAGTTAAGTACATTAAGAATTCCACGGTGGATAGGTGTTCGAAGTTCACATCAACGTTGTGAAATTCATATATTTGCTGATGCCTCGAGCACTGCATATGCAGCCGTTGCGTACCTTCGAATTTTATCGGAGGAGGCAATCCGTACAACTCTACTAACGGCGAAAACGAAGGTGGCACCTCTGAAAAAGTTAACGATTCCTCGACTCGAGCTATGTGCTGCCTTTTTAGGCACAAAGCTGTTGTATAAGATAAAAGAAGCTCTAAAAATTGATATCGTTAATACAACACTATGGTCAGACTCCAACACAGTTCTTTGTTGGATACGTACGGATCCTGGTAAATTAAAAGAATTTATTGCTAATCGAGTAATAAAAATTCAGCAGTATAGCACAGCAAGCGAATGGCGTTATGTTCCAAGTATGGATAATCCTGCCGATCAAGCTTCGAGGGGTCTTCCAATAGAACAGTTTCTTAATCAAAGACTCTGGTGGCATGGGCCTCAATGGTTGGAGTCGCATGAGTATAACTGGCCAAAAATGCCCGAACTCAATATGGCCATCATTCCAGAAATAAAATCTAAGCAATTGTTAACAACAAACGTCAATAATATTACTTTTGAAGACCAATTACTAAGGCGTTATTCGAATTTAGACAAACTACTTGCTGTGGGGGCATGGTGCAAACGTTTTATACACAACTCACGACATACTCACAAGATAACATCAAAAAATTTGTCATGGCATGAGCGTAATACTATACTACGTCAAATCATAAAACATGTCCAAGAAACCAGCTTTGCTAATGAGATGAGCTCGATTCAAAAGGGTGAAGCCATTTCAAAAAAGAGCAAAATTTGGAAATTGCGCCCTATAAAAGATTCTAATGGTATGTTGAGACTCGGAGGTCGTTTGATAAATGCTAACATAAGTTTCAATGAGAGATGTCCGCTCATATTGCCAAAAAACAACGCGCTATCAAATTTAATCATCGCTCAAGCACACGAGAGGACTTTACACGGGGGTGTCCAAGTAACTTTGCAGTACATTCGTCAAAAATATTGGCTTATCGATGGCAGACCATCCGTAAAAAAAATTATTAAAAACTGCGTTATCTGTTTCCGCCAAACATGCGTACCATCAACACAGTTAATGGGGAATCTGCCATCTGAACGGTGCAACACAGCAATGCCATTTCTGAATGTAGGGGTGGACTACGCCGGTCCTTTTCATATTCGTACCACTAAAGGCAGGGGCTATCGAAGTTATAAAGGATATGTGGCATTGTTTATTTGCTTGGCTACCCGTGCTATCCACTTGGAGCTGGTCAGCGATATGACAACTGAATCATTTATCGCGGCTTTGAAAAGATTCACCGCCTGTAGAGGTATATGCTCCAACTTATTCAGTGATCGAGGTACAACATTTGTTGGCGCAGACACACTATTGAAATCTGAACTGCAAGCCTTTAATGCACAACTTGATGCAGCCTCTGTTTACGCAGCAAAATGTGGAATTCAATGGCATTTCATTCCACCAGCTGCCCCTAATTTTGGTGGAATTTGGGAAGCCGGGGTGAAATGCATGAAATATCATCTGAAAAGATCTGTCAACACTTCTACATTGACATTCGAAGAATTATACACGTTATTAAAACAAGTGGAGGCTTGTTTAAACTCACGGCCATTAACGGTTGCAACCGATGATCCAACCGATCTTTGTCCCATAACCCCAGCTCACTTCCTGATAGGTAGAGCTATTTTAACAGTACCTGAGGCCAGTGTTTTAGATGCAAAACCCAAGTTAACTAATCGGTGGAAGCTTTTGCGACAAATGCAACAGACATTTTGGCGTAGATGGTCGGTTGAGTATTTGCAACAACTGCAAACGCGTACGAAATGGTGCACGGTACAAAAAAATGTGGAGTTAGGTCAAATTGTGCTAATAAGAGACGACAATGCTCCACCAGCTCGATGGTTATTGGGCCGAACTACTGCTGTTCATCCTGGTACTGATGGACTGGTCCGAGTGGTTAGTATTAAAACTGCCTCTTCTGAAATACGACGCCCAATTAGTAAGATATCGCCACTTCCCATCGATGGGTCTAGCCGAGATGACGATTCCACCGGTGAAGCTGATACTGTGGATGACGGGGTTCCCAATGGTGGGCGGCACGAATGATTTAAGATAATAGTGCCAGTTCGTCTTCGTTCAAAGACGAGGTGGGCGGTATGTTGAAGATTTTATCGCTTTATCGGTAGCCCTTCAAAAATATAAATCATCTGGCAACCTGTTCTGCTGTCTCTAGTTAGAATAAAAAACAAAAGAAGAACAACGAATTGACGTGTGGAGCAGATTCGAGCATACTTACTAGAATTAATTAAAATCGTATTTTCTAATCATCTTAATAAAAATTATCATTTAAATAAAATTGAAAATCTGGAACACTAGCAAAAGCCATTTTAGCCTTTTTTATTCTATGAGGTATGTCAATTCTGGTGAAATCTGACTACCTAGGTAGCAGAATTCATTAATCATCTCGATGTTTTGGTCGTTTGAGGTGAAGGGTTGGGAATGAGCAGCATTTATACACATCGACTTAGTCTTGTGTATATTAATATTTAGACCGTAACGCCCAGCGGTTCTGTCGATATCGTTTATTTTGGTTTGTATATCAGAGTATCGTAACAAAACAATATCATCAGCATAAACAAAGCCATTCAGATGTTCCATACGAAGTTGCCGCCATAGTACCACGCTGAGGGTCACTGTCAATTGCAGAGATCAAAATTTCATCGATAACAATGAGAAATAGTAGGGGAGATAAAATACAGCCCTGTCTTACATCCGACTTTGTAGGTATGGGGGGAGAAAGTTGATTGCCATGTCTCACTCGGCTTTCAAAGCTCTGGTATTGCGCCTTTATTAGGTTACGAATCTTTTCGGGAACACCCTTTCTGCTTAATGCTTCCCATATATTTTGGTGTTTTATTTTGTCGAAAGCTTTTTCGAAATCAATGAAGACAAGGTGGAGAGATTCCTGCATTTCGTTTATTTGCTCCATGACTATACGCAGAGTAGCGATGTGATCAATACACGATTTTCGGTTTCGGAAACCAGCTTGTTGTCGTCGAAGAGTCTCATTAATCTTCTTCTCTATCCGGTTCAGAATAATCCTGCAGAAGATTTTAAGAGCGCTACATAGGATTGTAATGCCTCTCTAGTTATTGCAGTCGCTCAGTGACCCTTTTTTAGGTATTTTCACTATAATACCTTGCACCCAGTCGGAGGGAAAAACTTCATTATCCCAAACTGCACGAAAAAGGTCATATAAAATTTGGCCAGACTGTTTAGAGTCCGCTTTGAAGAGTTCTGCGAGAAGGTTGTCAATTCCAGCTGCTTTGCCACATTTCATGCTTTTGATAGCTGCCTCAATCTCATCAGTACTAGGGCATTGAGAGTTGACACGGGTTATTTGGGGTACGGCTAACTCTGGGCCGGACTCAGGTTTGGTATTCATATCAATGTTCACATGAAAAGGTTAAGCAAAATGTTCAAACCAGCGAGATAGTTGGTCTAACTCAGAAGTGAGGATTTTACCATCCTTCGCTTTAATTGGAACACTTCTCGACATTTGCCGCGATGAGAGACGTTTGCTGCACTCATAAAGTAGTTTGGAATTACCACAGGACGCAGCCTTTTCAGCTTCCGCTGCTACGGAGTTAGTCCACGCTCTTTTATCGTGTCTACATTTACGTTTCACAATCATATTTAGTGGTTCATATTCTGTTTGTACCAGTACTTTTATGGAACAGGTCTTCGCTCTGTTTATGTCTGCTTTTTTGTTACGGCGTTTCTCTATAGCATCCCACGTGGAGTTGGTCATCCAATCTTTTCTTTCCTTTCTCACCACGCCTAATATTTCACGACCTGCGCTGAGATAGGCCTCTTTTATGGCAGACCATTTTTCATCAATATTGCTCGATGCTGTTATATTCGAGGTTAATAACCGCAGTTTTAGACTATATCTATCTATTGTGCTGGGATTTCTGAGCTTTTGAAGATCTAAACGTTGCGATGTGTGGGAGTTGCGCTTGTCTGTCCGTGCGATTTTTAAACGCAGTTCGGCTATAAGCATTTGGTGATCGGAGGCGATATCAGCGCTACGTTTATTTCTAAGATCCAAAAGGCTGCCCCTCCACATTTTGTTGATACAGATGTGGTCAATTTGGTTTTCAGTGATTTGGTTTTCAGGCGAAACCCAGGTGATCTTATGGGCATGTTTGTGGGAAAAAAGTGTCCCGCCGATGACAAGCTTACTGTAGCTACATAGTTCTGTAAACAGTTCACCATTCTCATTCATGTTTCCTATGCCATACTTTGCCATAATTTCAGGGATATCTATGTTGTTGTCGCCTACTTTAGCGTTCATATTCCTGAGTGGAGGCATAAAATAATTTAATTCGTCTCTCATTAAATCTAATCCTTAGATTTTTTAATTAAATCGTTTAATTGTTTGTTTTAAGAGCAGCGAATACTTTCAATGATTAATTTGAAATGTCATTACACTTTGGCTTTTGCCCTTCCCGTGCTTTTGTGCATTTTTTAAATTTTATGAGAGTAATTTGTCTTTACTCTCATTAGCACGAACATTACCCGAAAAAAAGAAACAGAGCTATCTATTAACATTAGAAAAATTATTGTGGCTAGTTAATCAACATCAAATATTGTTAAAAATGTTACATAGTAGCAAAATCGAAAATTTGCTTGTTACATTTTTTAACAATGACAACTATTTTTAAAATTGAATAGAGATTTGCACTACCCATCAAAAACTTTTGTAATTTTTGTAATCGGCAGTACCTTATTAAGGGGCTACAAAGTAATGAGTGGTACTTATTTATCTTATTACTATACTTCAAATTTGAACTACTACTTAGTTTTTAATAAAATTAGTACGTATTTTGATCATTCTCTGAAAGTAGCTACAATTTGTTGATATGTGTTAATAAAATAAGTAGACAACCACTTCTCAAGTCAACATGTGTTTGTATATGAAAACAAATTTTTGTCGCTTAAACTTATAAGTCAACAATAGCTGAGTGGGTAAAGTTCTTGTCTCCATATTTGAACGAACACAGTTTCGTATCCAAGCTGGGTCAAAAATAAAATAAAATTTAAAAAATATAAATAAAACATAATGGTGCATATTCAGAAATCATCAATAAGTGTTAACTTTTTTAATTGCCTATTTAAGTTATTCACAGTTGGTTACTTTTAGCACGAAAGTTTGCACTTAATTATGGGCAAAGCTGTAACTAAATGCCAACTAACTAACACATTCAAAGAATAGCTGTCTACGTCCATTTCTAATGCGTCTAAAAACATTCATACAAAAAGAAAATAAGCTAGAGATATGTTTTTGGCAACAAAATTTTATTGAATAACTTAATTTTTACAAACTATAACCAAAAAATTACTTTTTTAGAATGTGCATAAATTTTTTACAGAACAAAAATTGTTTTTTTATAGCTTCATAAGCTTTTTAATTAATTACAGAATATATCGTTCAAAATATATCGAAATTTTATTTTGTCTATATACCAATATGCAGGGTTGCATTTCTTTTGCCAACTAATAGCAGTTGCTGCACTAGTTATGAATTGTGAATAAGATCTATAACTATCTATGAACTATTTTTTAGTTTCTGTTTTATTAGTTCCGACTTTGGTTATGATTTCTGAATATGCACCAATTTGTAGAATTTTTTTTTTAAATTTTAATTTGTTTATTTGACTACTTATTTTTTAGCTTCAAGTAACCCAAATAATAACTAGTTCATTACTGTGACAATGTAAATATATTTGTAAGGGTACCCCTTATTTGTTGGACTTCTCAAACAAAAATAAGTAGTTATCAAATTGTTAGTCAAATTGTAAGTAGTAACGTGTCAAATCCGCATATACTTTTTTGCTTACCAGTAAGCAAAGTTTTTGTTGGGTACTGATCAGTGATGGAAAATACAGATTTCGATATGGTACTGAGCTTCAACCTAAAAAGTACTTTTTTCACCTTAATGGTACTTTTTTACAATTTAAAAATATATTTTTGGTATTCTTAATTATCATACCAAAGAACCATTCCTGACATTTGAATATATTTGAACTTCCCGCTATCAATAATGGGAAATCAGTGATTTCATTCCAATTTTGGAAAATCGAGTTTTCATCAGATCTCGACGTTTTGAGGTCATAGGAATCTATTCTAACAACTTTTACTATGATGTCCGCATGGATGTATGTACGTGTGTATGTGAGTGTGTGTCTGGGTGTATGTATGTATGTATGTATGTAAACTTCTCATAACTTAATAATGGTTTAACCGATAGGAACCAGATTTACGGCATTGTAAATACAATGATCTTACTTAGGTCTCGGTTAGGTAGATTTTAAAAATTTTCGAAAATAAAGTTTTAAAAAAATATTTTTTTCAAATAAATTTTAAACTACTAACGGCCCTTTTCACAATGTACGATTAAACGTTAACGTGGACTTTAACGGCAAGTTCAGAATACAAAACTTGCCGTTAAAGTCCACGCTAAATCTTAATCATACATTGTGAAAAGGGCCGTAAATCGATCGCATCCAATCAGCTCTTAAGCTCAAAAAAAAAATCCACTGTTGAAAATTTTATAAACAACGATTGATTCGTTCGAGAGATGTCGTTGATGGAAAAGTTCGAAGAAAGCGCACTATTTTAATAATTCCAAAAGTGAAGCACCTTTTTGATGGTTGCGCTGTTTATTTTTCATATAATTTTATTCTTTATTACACTAGAAATGAAAGTTCTGAGGATTACATAAGAAATGTTCTTGTAAATATTTTGTGTAACAACAATTCCATGAAAACTTTTAATGTTTTCGTTTCGAGTAAAACAAAGAAAAGGTCCCAGTATATGGATTTTAAGGAAGTATAAGTTAGCAATAAGTTAATTGAACTGCTTTCAACTTTATTTGGGTTCAATCGACAGAACACAAGTTAAATAGTCCTCTATAGCAATGTCTTTTATATCAGCTAAATGGTTATCTTATAGATTCTCTATGTTTACAGGTTTGAAGTGATTTGTTTTCTTTAAATAAAGAAATCAAGAATTTTTCAACATTGTACTTTTGCAAATAATGCCTTGAAAAATAATAAGCCAGAAAAAAATTTTAGTATAGTTTCTGTAAAAGTATTTGATTTTTTATAATTTTGGTCAATATTTTTTAACGTTACGGATGGGAAAAGGTACTTTTTATGTCGTGGGGGTACTGCGGTATTTTAAAAATGAAAAAGTACTGAAAATAGTACAATAGTACTGAATTTTCCAATACTGGTACTGATGTACCTAGTGAACATATTAGACATGCCCATAAAAAAGAATGTAGCTGATAGAAAAAAAACCAAGATCATAATAGTTATAACGTATGTATTATATTCGATAAGAATTATTCATAATTATTATGAATAAACTTTTATTTTATTTATTAAGAGTAATTATTGTTTACATGCAATTTTTATTGCAAGTTTTATTTTAAAAATTTATGATAACTAATTATTATGGGTATCAAACAGAGTTCAGATTTGTGCACTCCTTTTGCTCATTACGCATTGCGCATTTCGTAAAAGCGTATTAAAAATGCGCACAAGCGGAAGGAGCGGTGCGAAAAAAAGGAGCAACTGGTCAGCGCAGCGCAAGCGCATTCGATTTATTAGCGCCTCTCCTTGCGCAATGTGCATTTATTTTTTTGTCTAGCGCTTTACGCTGCGCATTGCGCATATTGAGCAGCGCATTGCGCATGCTCTTTTTTATGCCAACAGTGGTTAGTTTGAGTTTATTCACTGCTGAAAAGTACACACATCTTTCGTAGTGACGTAATTTTAAGTCATTTGGATTTGTAGCATTATATCGTTCTTCTTTACTTTTTTATTCTTGACCCCATACAAATATGATGCACCTAGACGGGCTAAACTTCCGGACCGAAACTGGAAATATGAACCACACTACCGACCCAATTTCCGTTCCATCCTTAAACCGGAAGTATGAACTGCACTACCGACCCAACATCCGGTTCAGACTGAAACTAAAAATATGAACTGCACTACCGACCCTATTTCCGGTCCAGTCCCTAAACCGGAAGTATGAACTGCACTGCCAGCTTCCGGCCCAGACCAGAACCAAAAATTTGAACTGCACTACCGACCATATTTCCGGCCCAGTCCCTAAAACAGAAGTGTGAACTGTACTACCAATCCAACTTCCGGTCTAAACCGGAAATGTGAACTGAACTGCCGACTTAATTTCCGGTCCAGCCCCAAAGCCGAAAGTGCCATACGGTGATTGAAAAAACTACGGTGGCATGTAATAACATCCATGGAAATAACGCCTATCGCTTTTTTTAAAATTTTGTACTACTGTAAATGTAAATAATAAAACAGTTATAACATATTTTACATGTTAAAGTTTAGTTGCAGAAATTATTTTATAAAGGGTGTGTTTTTGTCGGGAAAATTTTTAAAATGGAAAAAAACAGAATTAAAAAACAAGTATTACAAACAGAAAAAGGAAAAAGTAATAAAAATGAATGCAAGAATTTGTATGGATAAAGTCTTGTATTCTATTTGCTGGCAAAAATTAGTTAAATAGCCGATGTTTCCTCGTAAAAAGCATCCACCTTCATACAGCGGCTTTCAGACAATTAAATTTAGTATTAATACTTGTCAAAAAAATCAAATCTTAAGTAAAAATCCAACAGTGTTAAAACAAATTGTTATGATTTGTCAAATAATACGTAAAGTAATTTGACATTATTATGGTATTCGTTATTTTTAGGAAAATTTCTAAACAATCACAATTTTCATTTTATCAGGGTTGTCTTTTGCACAAACAAGCATAGGAATAACAAAAACGGTTGCGTATTTGTTTGCCGGCATAAATAAAGAAAAAGAAGATCGAAAAAATTTGCTTTATTGCAAATAGTGTGTCCTTCTACTAAGTATATATTCGTTCGCAATTTTTTATAGTACCAAACCTTTCATGCCTTTTCAAATAAAAAACTCTGAAATCGGTCAAGAAATGGCATAGTTATGCGGTAATCAATATATCGGGCTACCAATCTTTCCGCCCTATTTTCTCTTCTATGGAACCGAACTTCAAGAAAACCATTTTAAACAAAAAATAATAATTCTGAAATTCGGTTCATATATGACAGAGTTAATTATGAGACTAAGGTTCAGGCAACCCATTTTGAACAAAAGAAGAATTTTGAAAATTGGTTCACCAATGGCAGAGTTAAGCATGAGGGGCGAGCCAATTTCCGCACCGATTTTCGAAAAAAAAAATTATGGGACTAAGCCGCAAGCAAACCTTTTCAAACCAAAAAATATCTAAAAAATCGGTTGACAAATGACAGAGTTATGCGTGGACGACTAAACTTTCCCCATAACCCGCTCCACTTTTTCAAACAAAACTATGGGACCAAACTGCAAGCAAAACCTTTCAAACAAAAAAAAAAAAGAATTTTGAAAATCGGTTCACAAATGGCATAGTTAAGCAAGGGGGAGCAAATTTCTCCAACGAATTTGGGCAAAAAAAAAAACCGACTTCTATACAAAGAGCCAAACCTTGTATGCCATTTCATATAAAAAATTTTAAAAGCTGGTCCATAAATGGCGGAGTTATGCGATAATCAAAATTTAGGGGGTGGGGAACAAATTATGGGACCAAACTGCAAACAAAGCCTTCCAAGCAAAAAAAGAATTTTGAAAACCGGTGCATAAATGTAGGAGTTATGCGATAATCAATATATTGTTGAAGGGGTAGGTGGAAATTTCATCCCCCTTTTTAAAAAAAAATTATGGGACCAAACTGCAAGCTAAGCCTTCCAAACAAAAAAATAATTTTGAAAATCGGTGCATAAATGGAGGAGTTATTTGCTAATCAATATTTTGGAGAGGGGCGAGGGGGGGGAGGGAATTCCCCAGAAATCGGCCCACAGATTTTCAAAAACAAATTATGGGACCAAACTACAAGCAAAGTCTTCCAAGCAAAAAATAATTTTGAAAATCGGTGCATAAATGGAGGTGTAATTTCTCCCCGGTTTTCGAAAAAACAAATAAAGACTTTTGAAAATCGGTGCATAAATGCAGCAGTTGTGCGTTGCGATAATCAATATTTAGGGGGAAACCAACCATCCATCCAATGGGACCAACCTGCAAGCAAGCCCTTTCAAACAAAAAAATAATTTTGAAAATCAGTTCAAAAATGACAGAGTTATGGGTGTACAAACATAAAAAACTAAAAAAACATGCATACGAATTGATAACCTCCTTCTTTTTTGAAGTCGGTTAAAAATGTTACAGAATAAAACTGCAGGCAAAGTCAATCTAAATTGATTATTAGGCTAAGGTTCGTAACGTTATATTCAGAAATAATTGGGTATGATTAATATTCCAAGGAACAAGGGAAAAATTAACATCAACTTAATTTTTCAACGTACACAGCAGAACAGAGTAGCGCCACTTTCGGAAGCCGCTACACTTCCATCGTCAGTGCTCACGTGTGTTTGCTTATCACCACTTGTCAGGTGGCTCTGTTGAATGTGATTTTAATTCTTATATATACAACTTTTTTCGTGAAAATTGAATACGAGAATTAAATCACTCTCAAGCTGACATTAAAGTGCACTTTCCCAGCGTTGCCATCTGTTTATTTTTCTTCATTCCCATTTTTCTAATTTTTTTTTCTACTCAAGACAAACTTTTTTGGTTTGATTTTATACTTAAGTATATATGAACATGTAAAGATGTGAAAAGCTCAAGCCAGTAGCTAATTGTTTATTAATATGATTATTTCGAACGTATTTGCTTTGTGAATCTAAATTGATTATTAGGCAAAGGTTCGTAACGTTATATTCAGAAAGAATTGGGTATGATTAATATTCCAAGGAACAAGGGAAAAAAAGTCTTTCAAATAAAAAAACTTTTTTGAAAATCAGTTCACATATGACATGGTGGGAGCGAATTTCCCCACTGCTTTTCGAAAAAAATTATGCAACTAAACTTTAGGCAACCCATTTTACACAAAAAAAAAAGAAATTTGAAAATCGGTTCACAAATGACAGAGTTAAGAATTGGGAGAGGGAGCAAATTTCCCCACAGATTTTTGAAAAACATTATGGGACTAAGTAAACCCTTTCAAACCAAAAAAGAATTTCCAAAATCCAAATTGATTATTCGTCTAAGAATTGGGCATGATTAATATTCCAAGGAACAAAGGAAAAATTAACATCAACTTAATTTTTCAACGTACACAGCAGAACAAAATTTTAAAAATTGGTTAACAAATGACAAGAGTTAATGAAAGGGGGTGGGGCATAGCCGATTTTGGAAAAATAATTATGGAAACTAGCTGCAAGGAGGGGGCATAGTCCCCACCGTTTTTCAAAAAGAAAAGGAGTGGAGCCTAACTGCAAGCAAACACTTTCAAACCAAAAAAGAATTTTAAAAATAAGTTTACAAATGACAGAATTATGCGTGGGGAACAAAATTCCCCCTAACCCCTCTCATGTCTTTCGAAAAAAATGGTACCAAACTGCCAGCAAAACCTATCAAACAAAAATATAATACAGAGTGAAGAATTTGAGGGCGAATTTCCCTATCTCCCCTCCCACCAACTTTCGAAAAAGTTATGGGAATAAGCTGCACGCAAAACCTTTCCATCAAAAAAAATTTTTTTGGAAAAGGGGAAAGGGTCAAATATCCCCACCGATTTTGGAAAAAAAATTATGGGGCCTAGCTGTTGACAAATGACAGAGTTATGCGTGGGGGGAGTTTTAGACGCATTTTATCCCCTCCCGGCACAAAATCCGGGCAACAAATACAGCCTATATTAATTCTGGTCCTCTATGTACCAAATTTCATTTAAATCGGTTCAGCCGTTTAGGCGTGATGCCGTAACAAAAATCTGCAAACAAACAAACATACACCTCATTTTTATATACATATGTATGTATGTAATATGTATTGGATATATGGATATGGATTAATTAAAGCCAATTTTTATAGAATATTTCTTAAAAGTGGTAAATTTTTTTGGTACCTGAAAAATGAGCATAATTATTACTTAGGGTCCTGGAAAAAAACTGTGGACACGCTTTTTTTTTGCTCACTAAACTGCTTAGAAATATTGTAGTTTTGTTCAAAAAGGAATTTCACTGTCGGCATGTGTAACACTATTACTTTAAAATAACTTATTTCACGGAAAAGGTCACAACTAGATTTTTGTAGGGAAAGAGTGGCAAAAAAAAAAAATACATTTTAACGGTTAATAGGTAGAAATATGGATAGTATTACAAAAAAATTATTCTCTAAAAAAAGTGAAAAAATAAAATTTGCACATATGTATATGTATATGGTATATGTATATATATTATAAAAACCGGTTAACCTGTTTATTTGCACAAAACCGTATTCGAAACATATATTTTTTTTAAAGCTATCTTTCGCCTAATTTGAAAACCGGTTTTTTGAAAAATTCAGATTTTTGCATGCTCTTGGAAGAGGCGGGCTAAAAGCGGTGAAAATAACGTTACGTAATATGTGAACAGCCCCTGATCACCTTTGCTATGCGTTTTCTTACAGGCACATATTCTTCACTTTTATAAAACGGTTGTGCTACAATTTCATTCATCAATGTTGTAATTGTTTAAATTGATCTTCAACACAAAGAATTAAATTATATCGACTTAAGCAAATTTTATAAACTTGTATGTATGTATGCATGTACATTAAAGCGACTCACACAAAAAAATTTTTGTTACCCCTCTCATATTAAAGATCGCTCTTTTTAATCAGGTTTCGCAAAACATTTGCTGGGTCTAGCGATGACCGCCCGTGAGCTGGACCGTGTCTAAAACAGGTCTATTGTTGTATTTTTATATATATTCGTATTTTATCCCAAGATAACATATAAAAAGTTCTCATGTCATAATGTCCAGTGACATCACTCCAAAAATTGTCATATCGTCCATGGACATATGTCACTGAACATTATGACGTGCCACCTTTTTTTATATGTTGTTTTGGGAGAAAATACGAAAATATGCAAAAAACAACAAAAATAGACATTATGACACTTTTGAAAGACATTATATGCCACGAACATTATGACATGCCACCTAAAAAAAAATTACATCGTTTGAAAGATCTTTTCAAGCTGCATCCAATGATGCATTAAACTTTATCATTAATACTATCAGCAATGCATTATTCCATAAAAACCACGATTTTTTAAGCGATTTTATTGTAGGTGCTACTTATATTAAAATAAGTTTAACTTTTTTGTAGTATTATATAAATTAAGACATTGTTTATTTATTTCTGTTTGTACACTGATAGCAAAAACATCATAACCCTGATGTAATCTGACATCAATGCTATGTCAAGTGTCTTCATTTTTGACCCCATGACACTTAACATCATGGTGATGTCAACCTTTACATCAGCTGGTCATCAATACCAATGATGACAAATCTATCATCAATGCAATGACACACCAACATCAGAGAAAAGACGAATTGACATAAATTTTATGTCAAAATGTCATCAATATGATGTCGCTGATAGAAACCCCGTCATAACGCTGATGTAATATGATCTCAATACTATGTCAAGTGTCTTCATTTTTGACCCAATGACACTTTACATCATTGTGATGTCAACTTTTACATCACCTGTCATTAATCATCTTTGATAAACTATAATTGATATTATGGCGAAATAAATAAAACTACAACATAATTATGTTTTTCTTACAATAAAAATTGATTTTATTCATATAATATTTCTTACAACAAATTTTCACTTTTATTATATTACTTATTATTTTCTCTATCCACTTTTGCTTTGCTATTTATTAAGTTGATATAATTATACTTAACAGTAGTAGTAGGAAGGCAAAAGCAAATAACAGCAAAAATAAAAATACAAAGTAACTTTAAAAACAAACAAAATTAAAAAAAAGTGTAATCAAATCAACTTATAACAAATAATTAAAAATATGTATGTATATATTTATACTTATAAATTTCACTCACAAGAACACCACGCGGTACTATTTAATTAACTTTAAAACACAACTGATCTAGAAAAAACAAACAGAATAGTTTTCTGCCACAACTTCTTTTATTTCATTTGTGTCAAGAGTATGTTTTTGTTGTTTATCCGCACTTAACTCTCTTCGCGCTCATTCTATTTGATATTGATGACACATGTGATGACTATGTGACATCAATATGATGAAAAGGTGTCATACTATCGCTTGTTTCAACGTGTTTCTTGTGTATGTATGATGTACCGGCTTAGTTTTTAAAAGATCTTGCGTATTTTATATGTCATAGTAATGATGATAAGTGTACATCAATGCAATATCATGTTTTTTAACTTTTTAAAAATGCGTTTAAATACAAAAATAAAAAATAAAACAATAACATTTGTTTTAAAGTACAAACGACAAACATTATAACATTGTTTACTTATTTCTCTTATACATATTTTACAATTTAATAATATATAATAAGTGACATCGTATTGATGTCATTCCAATCATAGCATTGATGACACTTAAACTATGACAAAATTCTGTAATGAAGTTTGTCATCAGATTTACGTCAGCTTTCGTTCTATTGATGACATTTGTCATAGCATTGATGTCAGAATTCTGATGATAGGGCGTCATCAATGCGATGATACATTTTTCTATGAGTGTAGTTATTGCAAAAGTTCTTAGAAACCTAATAGCAGAAATAAATAAACAATGCCTCAAATCAAATAATTCATAAAAAAGTAAAATTAATTTTAATATGTATAAGTAGCACCTGCAATAAAAACGCTTAAAAATCCTGTTTTTATGGAATACTGCATTGCTGATGGTATGAATGGTAAAGTTTAATGCACCACTGGATGCAGCTTGAAAAGATCTTTCAAACGATGTATTTTTTTTGTGTTGTCTTGGGAGAAAATCCGAAAATATGCAAAAACTATGAAAATGTACCTTTTTTAGACACGGTCCAGCTCACGGGTTGTCATCACTAGACCCCTCAAATGTTTTAGGAAACTTCATTAAAAAGACCGGTCTTTAATTTGAGAGGGGGTAGCAAAAACACGTTTTTCATCTTCATACAAGTCGAGTCGCTCTAATGTACATACAAATTTAAAATATGTACTATAAACATACATCCATTTTACGTACATATGTACATGTGTATGAAAAGTTTATTTTTTGTTAACGTTTGCGTAAAATAATAAATCGTCAATATTTGTGATTATTTGTTTTTCAAGATTCGTATACGTTTTGCAAAACAACAATAAATCTGTGGCAATAAGGAATAAGTGTTTAAGTCGAGATAAGCAAATTTTGAGTTAATATAAACATTGTATTCTCCATATTCAAAAGTATGTCTGGGCAAATTTTCACTTATTTCGTACGGGTTTTCAGGAAGTTATATCGTAATGACTTGCTGCTTATTTTTTTCAACTCATAATCTCATATGGAATAATTATAATATATTATATTTCAAATTGAATATCTGTATTATAGTAGAGAGAACCATATACTCCTAATTTAAAATAATAGAAGAACGAAAAGTCAACAACATTAAGTGCAATAGGAATAAATTTCTTAAAATCCACTTGAACGTTTAAAAGTGCTCTCCTACAAAACTATAAAATAAGACTTATGCACTTTTCCCTTATTGGCACAGAAAGAAGTCATATGACAAAATTTATTTATATCAATTTTAATGATAATAACTCTGTATTATAAAACTTTTAAAAGTATTGAAAGTTAGAATGTGTTTGTCTAATAAATAAATATTTTTAATAAAAAAAAAACTTTAAATTAAAAAAAAAATAAAAACGATATAAAAATCACATACGGCACAGTTCTGTTATTTCAGATGATATTTGAAGCCCTAAAAATAGAAAACTACAAAAAAGTCTGAAGAAATTTTACTATTAGCGGATTTAATTTTTCTAAATCACGGTGTTTTAAATCGACTCGATTTACAAAACGGGCGATATAGTTGAATGAAATATAAAAAAAAATCAAACTAGAGGGAAGGGAACCCGTCACAAGACAGGTCATGTGACTGGCTCCCAAGGACTAGCAACCGGTTCGTGCTCCGGAACTTTATATAAAAGGTCCCAGTATCTTTTATAATCTGTTGTCATTGGAGGAGTTCAATTGACATAATTAAAATACTCAGTGATAGGTTCTAGACCCTAACTTAATACTAGTTAAGCTACTTTACTTTAAACAAATATTTTTGATTTAAACAAATATTTTTGATTTAAACAAATATTTTTTTTTTTGGCTTGTTGTGATATGTTTTCTTTTCACTGGTCACGACTCAGAAACATTTTGTACCTCTCCCATTTTCATCAGTCATAGGACAGGTGCGTTCAAGACAATTGGTATAACATTTCCAGCAGGGTAGTTAGAGGGTGTTACTCCGATTTAGTTTAAGATGCATACATACATATAATGCTGATTTTTAGTTACAGATAAAGAACTTATTAAGAAATACTTTTTCTTTTTTATTAAGTATAATTTTTTTTAGCTTTAAGTAAATGGTTATGCTTATCTCTGAAACGCATTTGACGGCTAGAAGCTTTTTGAAAATCAACGGATATACTCTCTACGATACAAAGGACCCCAAGGTAGAGCTTGTGGTGGCTCGGCTATTCTAATAAAATCGCGATTAAAGCACTACTTAATGCAGCGGTATCAAAACTGTGGGTCTCGACCCACAGGGGGGTCGCGTAATAACCTAAATGTGGTCGTAAAGTTTTTAATTTCTCTTTTACATACTTAAAAAAATCTATATAATGCACATTTCATTTAACGGGCTTTTTCATTCTAAAAAACCTATTTTGTATAAACTGAAAGACGAAGTTAAAAATATATTGCTGCTTCTTATTTAAATTGTGAGAAAAAATATCATGTGTAATTTTTCTTCTTATGTGTGGGACCCTGTCATGTGTAATTTCCAAATTCTTCATTGGCAACACTGCTTGTGCTTCATTTTGACAACTAAATAAAAGCAACAACAAACGAAAAACAAAAACAAACGAAAAACGAAAACAAACGAACAAAAACTATTTGGGTGCTGTCAAGGTGGATTTATACAGGTGATATTATAAGCACAGCTGTTCTACTTTTTTCCGCAAATTAGATGCTCGTATGTCAAAATTTGTATACGTTTACATAGGGGCTGAGATGTCAAATGTTATTGTAATGTTGTAGTTGTTTTAGAATCAACACCACCTGATAAAATTAATTCACCTTGTGTGCTGTGAAATAATTTTTCATTTCATTTTCTTTTCGTATATTTTATTTTATTAAGTTAAAGTCATAGAATAACATAGATATATAACGTATTTATCTATGTTTAAAGTAATGTGAACACCTACACTCTAAAACATTACTTAAAATTTACGATCATATATTGTCTAAATTTGTGTTGAAAATTTCTCCTTGTCTAAAATTACATCGATTTTGTAGTTATTTTATTAAAGAAAAAACCTTACAAATTAAACATATTTAGTCCAAGTGGAAAAAATGTGTCATAAAGTGTAATACGGCTATGGCTGAATGGTAGATACATCAGAATATCAGTCAGGAGGTCGCAGCTCAAACCTGCACGCAGCCAATCGCTTTTTTAATAAAAACATATTGTTGAAAACTAATGCGTGTGTAATTTTAGGTCGATAATAATCTGTAAAGTGTTGCCGACTATTATCGACCTAATTTTCAACAAAAGTGCTTTAGAGTGTACATATTTTTTTCATAAAGCTGAATTCTTGGCTGAGATTTATAGATAAAATATTTTTTTAAGGTTTTAAAGAATTTATATTTATCCCTATCAAAGGTATGGATAAGTTTTTAATCGGCTATAATAGAAAAATAAGTAATAATGAAGATACCGATGCTAGTACGTTGCTAGTACCGATGCTACACTCTAAAACATTACTTAAAATTTACGATCATATTTTGTCTAAATTTGAGTTGAAAATTTATACTTGTCTAAAATTACATCGATTTTGTAGTTATTTTATTAAAGAAAAACCCTTTAAAATTAAACATATTTAGTCCAAGTGGAAAAAATGTATCATAAAGTGTAATACGGCTGTGGCTGAATGGTAGATACGTCAGACTATCAGTCAGGAGGTCGCGGCTCAAGCCTGCACGCAGCCAATAGATTTTTTTAGTAAAAACATTTTGTTGAAAAATAATGCGTGTGTAAGTAATTTTAGGTCGATAATAATCTGTAAAGTGTTGCCGACTATTATCGACTTAATTTTCAACAAAAGTGTTTTAGAGTGTAGTAACATTGCTATTGATATGGTTGAAACAATGTTTGGAGAATCATATGCACAGCAGTTGCGAAATATACCGCTCGCGGATAATACAGTTGGTACAAGAATTGCTGATATATCTGAAGATCTTTGCGATCAGCTAGTTTATCAACTGCGTACTTAAAAATTCGCTATATAAGTACACTCTAAGACATTACTTCAAATTTACGTTCATATATTGTCTAAATTTGTGTTGAACATTTTTCCTTGTGTACAATTACATCGGTTTTGTAGTTACTTTATTAAAGAAAAACCCTTTCAAATTGAACATAATTAGCCCAAGTGGAAAAAATTTAACATAAAGTATAATACGGCTATGGCTGGATGGTAGATGCGTCAGACTATCAGTCAGGAGGTCGCGGTTCAAACCTGCACGCAGCCAATCGCTTTTTTTAGTAAAAATATTTTGTTCAAAGATAATGCGTGTGTAATTTTAGGTCGAAAGTAGTCTGTAAAGTGTTGCCTACTATTATCGACCTAATTTTCAACAAAATTGTTTTAGAGTGTAGAGGAGGCTACAGATGTAGCTACAGATGCTTATTTAATTGCATATGTTCGGTATGTTACAGAAAATAATATAAAAGAAGATATATTATTTTGTAAACCTATTTTAGGCAAGGCCACGTCTATAGAAATTTTTAATATAATAGAAAACTTTTTTGTTGAGAACGATTTAAAATGGCATAATTGCATTGGACTCTGTACTGATGGTGTACAAGCAATGCCAGGACGCAAAGCAAGTCTTCAAGGACTGGTTAAAAATAAATCTCCGTAACTTATATGGACGCACTGCATGCTTCATAGAGCAGCTCTTGTATCAAAAAATATGAGTGAGGAATTTAATAACATATTTCATATTGTTACAAAAGTTGTAAACGAGATTATTTGGAAAGTTGTGTGAAGATATGGGAACTGAATATACATCACTCTTGTACTATTGTGAAGTACGTTTGCTATCTCGTTCAAAATTCATTCAAAGAGTGTTCCAACTTAAAGACGAAATTGCGATCTTTCTTGCTGAAAATCACAGAGATGAGGCATCTTCCTTTCGCAACGATAACTTTATTCTTAAACTTGCATATTTAGTTGAAATTTTTAAAAAATTGAGCGATTTAAATAAATCAATGCAAGGTCCACAAATGCATGCTCTGATTCAAAAAGACAAAGTCACGGCATTCATTAAAAAACTGGAGCTATGGATATCCAATTTAGAAAAGGATATATATGACATGTTTCCATTTTTAAATGATGTCGGTATCAGAAACAATATTAAAGCAAACAAAAATCTTTTTATAGAACATTTGCAAAGTTTACTAAAACATTTTTCACATTATTTCAACGATATTGATTTTACAAACTTTGCATATATCCAGAATCCATTCTTGAATAACCAACTGGATGCATTTCAATTGACAGTTTTCGAAAAAGAACAACTGATTGAAATATCTTGCGATACTTCATTGCAACAGGAATTTGATAGTAAAACTTTAATTCAGTTTTGGGTGGAACGAAAAAAAGATGATATTACTTTGTGGGACAGAGGTATAATAGTGCTGTTACCATTCGTAACATCGTATTTATGCGAAACCGGATTTTCTGCTTTAGCAGCCATGAAATCAAAATATCGAAATCGTTTAGTAGTGGAAAAAGAACTTCGGGTGGCTATTTCAACAATAATACCACGATTTGAGAAACTTTGTGCTAACAAACAAGGTCATTCATCACATTAAATTTGTTTCTATAAATAGATGTACATACATACATACTAAATTTTTATTAATTTTTGTTTATTTTTATTCTATGAAATATTCTATGAATATATGTACATACATACTCAATTTTTATTAATTTTTGTTTAGTTTTATTCTATGAATACATTACTTTTTACAACTTGAAAATGCGCTTATATTATTTTATTGTATTATCTACTGAGCGGGTCGCCAATTATTATTTTTTTCTTAAGTGGGTCGCAGTATAGAAAGTTTGGAAACCGCTGACTTAATGGGTGATCATTATGAAGACTATCTTCAAGCAACTAACATCTGCATTGAAGCTGTTCATCAAAACCTGGTGATTTCATCAATTTACTCTCCTCCCAGGTACTCTATTACAGAAAATCAATATAGTACATTTTTTAATTCACTAGGCCCACGCTATTTGGCCACCGGTGACTACAACGCTAAGCACACGTTCTGGGGATCACGTCTCATCACACCAAAAATAATTAAGAATTATCCTATCCGATAGAAAATGAGAAAATATAAGAAAAAAAAATTAAATAAAAAATTTTTTGGCGAGCCTTAGTTTCCGAGTTATAGGCCTCTGAAGCTCTAGTCCAAAATTGTGATTAAAATATAAAATTTTTTTTTATCGAATGCGATCAATATTGGTATCATTTAAAAGGTTTTGAGCATACCTTTCAGGAGATGCTAAAATTTATAATAGATTTTTTGCCTAACCAGAAAAACTTTACTCAGCGAAGCCATTATTCGACATACGCAGAGGCCAAAGGCCGGCTAGACAAAATTTTTATTCGGCGAAGCTACTATGAGACATGCATAGAGAAGAAAATCTTTAAGCCTGGCCGAAGGCCGGCTATACATAAAACCTTTACTCAGCGAAGCCACTATTCGACATACATAGAGGATAAAACCTTGTTTTTTACGACACAGTTTTTCTTGTTGTTTTTGGTGTTTGCGATTAAATCAGAGTCAAACAAACAATTCATTGATTATGTAAAGAATAAAAATTAAACTTATTTTTAGACAAACTCTTGTTTGAAATTTTTTTGGTGATAATTTTTTCTGTTCATATAATTATTTGACAATGTTATAGAAAAGACTTTTATCAAGCTATTCCTACAATTTTAAGATGATGTAATAAGTACAACTCAAAATATTGCGATCTGAAAATAAAAAACCCCCTAGGTAGGGTTGCTATCCGTCCTTTTTTCCCCGGACATCGTCCTCTTTTTTAGTGCGTCCGGGGTGGTCCTACTTCTTTTTTAGCAATTGGCCGGAGTTGTCGTACTTTTTGCACTTGAAGTTTTTGCAGCTGCTTAATTATTTTCAAGACTTATTTTTCTGCTTAATAACAACTGAGAAGAGTTTTATATAACAACGAGTTATAGGACAAGGTTATCTACCTCGTATAAAAGTACAACCTAAAACTAAAGATTACAAAGTCAATTAATAAAACTACCCGAAAGAGAGCATAGATCGAAATCGCAAAAATTAGTGATTTACTTGGTATTGGTTCTTAATGAATCTTGAAATAAAAGTGAAACTGAAACTCATTTATTTTTCCTACGAAACGTTTTCGCGATATCCGCGAAAAACAATTTTTTATGTATACTTAACTTTTATAATTAAGTTATGAGTTTAGTCGAACTGTATGGGTTTATATCCAAAGAAATTTTATTATTTTGGCTTGAGTTCGGATTTAATTTAATTTTTGAATCAAATTATATTTTTATTTAGAGATAAATGTGAAGCATGTAGACAAAGAAAGTTTTGACTGCGCGGAGGGTTGAACTGACGTTTCGATAGCACCCGCTAATATCGCCAGAGTTCTTTACCGCTTAAAGTATCTGCCCACGGTCAAATAAACACGCCAATCAATGCATATGTGTGAGTGTCGTGTGCTTGTTGCTTAAACGACGATGTAATGCATTAAACACATTCGCCACAGCAGACTACCGACTACAACCTGTCAAAAATAGAATACATGTGTGTATATGAAAATGATTATTTTCACGACTGCACGGCTACACGACTGCAGGTTGTTGTCCATGCTACTTCTGCCGTGTAGTCAAATTAAACTAATTTCTATTTTTGTTGGCTACAAAACAAAAACAGTGTTGACAGTATAACAAAATATGTAAAGCAAATTAGTGATTAGAAATATTTTTTATTGAAAAATAAAAAAGAAAATTACAAAACTTAAATGTTAAAATACATATGCATCAAGATTTTTTAAATAAATAAATCTATTTGTTTTGTTATATAGAATATTGACTTAAGTCAAAAATACCAACTTCATTGAAAATTAAAAAAAAAAATCACAGGGTAATAGCCCTTTTTAACCTAAAAATTTTAGTATAATTTATTTCGGTGCTCTCTCCTGAGTTACGGGGTTCAAAACTTTAATATATTATTGAGCATAAGTCCTACAATATAGAACGGATTTAAACGATATATACTACGTTTATACGCACGGGTTATATGCAAATAAAACTGTAAATTGTTGCCATATAATTGTTTTATTGCGACTTATTAACTTACGAAAACTATTCACGATTAACGCACTATTTGCAAATAAAATGATTGGTGCTGGCTGCCCCGCTTTGGCAATAAAAGGCAATAAATAGAAAAGTATTTCGCGAAAAATATTGATAGAAGAAAATAATGACAATTAAAACAAATAATTGTTTGTTCCTTTATACATTTCAACTATTTTTTTTTTGTAAAATGCAAACGTCTTCTATAAAAGTGCTACCAAGTTTTTGTATTTTGATATGACATATATACAGTGAACTAACTTATTTGCAAATATTTTTATTTGCAAATAGTCCGCGTATAAACGTAGTAATAGTTATCATTTCAAAATGCTTTAAAATACCTTTCTACTGGTATATACAATTTTTAAATCCATTAACACATTGCGAGCAAAATGGAATTTAAAACATTTTTTATATGACTTCTCACGTAAAAGCACCATTATCTTAAAAACTGGCCGATACAATCGTACTTAAATATGTATTTAGTTTAATAGAAAGCACTCCAAGCTTTCATTTGATGTATACTTGAAAGCTACCATCGATGAAATTCATCAGCTATGGCACTTTGAAAATAAATTAACTCATTTAACTCTTAAACTCATCTTTAAAGTACCATAACCTACGTATTTCATTGGTGACAGCTTTCAACTATACACCAATAAAAGCATGAAAAATTCTCTATACAACTATACACATGCATATGTACCGTTGTATCGACCAGTTTTTACGATAACGGAGTTTCTGCGTGAAAAGTCAGGTAAAAAAATTAATTGTTTTAAAAAATGTGTATACCAGTAGAAAGGCATTTTAGAGAAGTTTAAAGTGATATCCATATGGCTTATATCCGTTGTATATTCTAGGAGTTATGGGTAATAAAAAATAAAAGTTTTGAACCCATTAACTTCGGATCCAAAAGAGACCAAATAAAATTACACTAAAATTATAAGGTTAAAAAAAGCTACTGTCTCATGAGTTTTTTTTTAATTTTCAACGATCCTGGTATTATTGACTTAAGTCAATATTCTATTTTATTAAACAGAAAAAAAACATCAAAAAATTTAAGTATGAAAAGTGCCATAACAATCAATAGGTTTTAAAGAAATAAATTGATTTGTTTTTACATTTTGCGAGATGCAAGAATATTTTGAATAAGCGATGTTTTTATACAAGTAAAACTTTTAAAGTGGCACACTGAAATATGTACTCCAAGAACAACATGTCAGCTGGTTACGATGTAGCTGCCGTGTTCAAAATAATTAAGTAGCTGACTACACGACGACGATTGCTGCCAACAGCATTTGTAGTCGTGTAGCCTGCTGTGGCGAATGTGTTTATAGCATAAAAATAAATTCATCAATCAACATTTGTATTATGACTTACTTCGCAGCGTTCGTTTGCAAGCATGTCGTCATCGGATAATGATTTCTTGTTATTGGCATATTGTTATTTTAACAAAATTACATAAAAAACATCTCATATTGTTTACTTTTTTAATATATATGCTTCCACCATTATGTTCCATAAGGATGGTAAACATTGGTATTGTTCAATGAAGCGTAAAATAATTTTTTTGTTCGTCCGTGCATCTGTCCATCGCTATAATCTCAAAGCAACTGATATTGTTTTTGTCAATCACAATTGGCGACGATCAAATAATTGCTCATCAAATTAAAATATCAAAACTTTTTGATTTTCATCAATCAGAGCCGACAACGCGTACGTGTAGCCGAAATAGCACGACCGCAGGCACACACTTAGAACGTTGACGTGATTATTTGACCGTTGCCAGAGCCTATTAGACCACTCGACCAAAGTCGGGTGTTTGCAGTCAAGAGCTGAATATCATCTACTTTTAATCAATTCATACTGTCACTCTTAGAGCTGTATTTCATTTGATAGTTACTAAGAAATTCCACCCAAAGTTTTATCAAAATCGAAGATGGTTAAGTCCACCCATTGGCTGATTTGAGGTGGTTTAACTCAGTGTTAGAAATATTCAAAATTTAAACTCACCAAGTATTAGTGGAACACCATTTAGATTTTATCCAAAATCTCTCTAGCACGTAAGACCATATTACACACTACACACTACAAGATAATGAGCAACAAAACATATTTTCAGGCTGAATGCCGTACATGGTTACTGCTGAGTGATTCCACGTAAAACGGCCCTATGTCTATGTCCATACGAGTCAACTTTTGCTTCTGCAACTTTCTTAAATTTTCTTGTTGCGCAGCTTTTGTTTTCTTTTACATAGATTTTGTTGTTGCTTAATATTAAGAAGAAGAAAATAAAAGAGAGTTGCATGTACATGAAGCCGTGTACTCCTTCCCAATCTTCTCACCTCTCTCTCCCATATACTCAAAAGTTGCGCAGCAAAAGTTGACTCGTATGGACATAGACTATGCAAGAAAAAAATAATTTTCTCATTTTTAATAAAAATCTCTCAATTGATGTTTTTTAGATAATGACAATTACAGAAAAAACAAAAAATACACTATTTAATATTTTTTAATCAATTTGAGGCACCTTTAAATGATAATGTAAGAAACATTTTGCTCTCCTTCTTTGTATGTTTAATATTTATTTCAGATTTTCTTTTATTCCCTTTCTCATTATTAATAAAAACCGCAAAGAATATACTTTTTTTTTGCTTTTTATTGAATTTAAAAAAAATATTCAGCTACAGTATTCTGCTGTCTATAATAGAATGGGTAGCAAATAATTTAATGTCTTATTATTTTCTTATGAGTTTATCTTTATGTTATTTATATTAATTAAATCAATAAAAAGTTTTATTTCTTCAAAATTTTTAAATTTTCGTACTAGGTCACACCCGTCGGTCACACCCGTCTCATTTTAAAAATAGTTTTTTAATGAGAAAAAGAATTTTTTGTCAAACAGTAAATACATAATACAATTAAAAACAGAACAGAAATCTATATCAAAATTATTGTGTACGTTATAGTAAAAATTTTACAGAATTTATACTGAAAGTCATAATTCTTTAAAACTAAGATTTGTAAGGTCACACCCGTCGCAGCTTTCTGACGACCATTCTGAGCAGAAATCATGTTCAATCAGTGTCTACCCATTATTCAAGGACTTTAAGTTTAATGTCTTTCCGAGCCGCAACGTTTTTTTAAGTAAAAAATTTTATATTCTTAATTTATAACAAGAAATGTGTGTAAAATGGTCACACCCAGCTAAATGGAATTACTCTGCTGTAGGCCATAGGCATGGAAACGTACGCACTGTGTGGGCTGAATTTCCCAATTGCAGAATTGCATTATTTTATAGTTTTTTCTCTCTAATTTAGGCAAAAATCGATTTTTTCAAATAAGAAGTAAAAGAATTATGTATTTTTTCTAGAAAAAAAAAACGCTATAAGTCTCTATAATGCTAAACATTTTACAAAGATAATTTTAATGTAAAAGAACCTTAAAGTTAGTCAACTGCTATTTTGAACTGCAGGGTATACAAATTTGAATCATCTTTAAATAAATTGTAGTAATCTATTTATTAACAGTTTTTGTAAATTATTTAACAAATGTTCCAGTTTATAATTAACTTGCAATGCATTAACTGCTACGCTTAATAAACATTTATTAAAATAAACCGGCTATAAAAAAACAAAACCTTACCCACTATATAACGGAGTGAGACGGTGTGATATGTATAACTTTTGGTAAAAATATCACAATTCTTTGCTGAGCATTGTATTTAATAAATAGCTTCCGTACCGGTTAATTCAAGTGTGGAAATTTTATACATTGAAAAATAGTGGGAAAATTTATGAATTTGAACAGAAAAAAAAACAGTGAAACCACAAAAATTTGATTTTTCCTCCACCACCTCCTCCCAAAAAAACCTTTCAAGAGAATAAGTATTTTAAACTACAAACGAATATTCTCTTACATATACATATAAATACATATTACATTTCGGGAAGTAAATTTTTATTATAAATAAGCAGAGCAAGGCTCTCCAAGTTTCATTCTCTTGCAGTGGTTAAAGTGACATGATAGTGAGTAGATTGCTGTACTGTAGCAAGTCATGTATCAGCATGTCCTTCCAAACACAACAAATATTTTTAGTAATGGTAAGTGAAAAAAAGTTAAAAAGAAATAAAAAAAAATTAAAAATAAATAAATTCATATTAATATTATATAAATGAATAAAGAAAAAGTTTGTATAATTGAAAAAAATGTTGATTGAAAATGGAATTAAAGTCTAACTCAAAGATTTTTATTTAAACAAGTGCCTTTAAACACAACTGTTGAAATATGGGTGCGGATTAACAGATACATACATACTTATTTCTTTGTTAATTTCGTGCAAAAGGTTTTGTATGTTTTAATGTTTTTGATGAATTGACAAATATTAAATTAAAACTTCATCGATTTTCTTACAAATGAAGTAAATAAACAAATAAATGTATTAAATAAAATTAAATTAAATATAATAAATAGCACAGTGTGAATTGATTCAGGTGCTTGTTAATTATTAATGTTTTGTTTTTTATTATTTGTAATTCAATATTGGAAAACTTATAAATAAATATGTATAAATAAAAGTTTGCTCATTAAAAGCAAATATGTATGTACATACATGAATATTGTACATACTTATATAAATATACCCTGCAGGAAATGCGAATAGTGAAATTGTAGTGATTTACTAGTGACATTGTTAGTAGTACTACGGACCAGGTATACCCCAGCCAATGTTATCATCTATTGACATTTAACATTAGCTTGTCATTGAAAATCCACCAGTAGACTAAAGCACTACTGACTAAGTAGTTCTTTTGGGACCACATGGAGACATTAGCACCAAAGATTCACTAGTAAATTTTAGGGGCTCTAGTCTACAATATTGAAATTTCCTCGCTCAATGCCGATAGTGAAATTGTAGTGATTTACTAGTGACATTGTCAATACTACTACTGATCAGGTGTACCTTAGCCAATGTAATCGCCTATTGAAATATATCATAGGCTTGTCCTTGAAAATCTACCAATAGACTTTATCACAGTCACAAGGTACTTCTTTTACGACCATATGGAGACATTTGAACTAGGGATGTAACGATACGCCGTTTTGCCGATCCGATACTGATACCGATATTTAAAACTAAATATCGCCGATACCGATTCCGATACCGATACGAATATTGAAATTGAGTTCAAGTTTAGATTAACAAAACTCAAGAGCAATTTTTTATTATACAAAATTACATTATAAGAGAGAATATTTAAAATTGATAAAACATTGGAAGTAATTTTTAAGGAGCTACATTTTCTTTGCATCCAAAAAATCTATATTAAAAATATGCAGATAATTAGTAGAAAAGCAAGAAAAATGTGTAATTCCCTTATAAAAAATACTCGCCATGCTTTTTAAAAAATCGATTTTTTTAAAGGACATTTATCAACTAATATTCTTCTAAATAACTTAATAGTTTATTTATTAAAAGACTTCTAAGTTTATATATATTCACTTAAATTTACATGAAAACACAGTTCTGAGTTTAAATTCGCATAAAAAAATTGTGAAAATGGGTAATTTTTTATCCTTTTTCCTTGAGGAAAAATCATTATAGCATCGCTTTCAATTCGATGATTGGTAATCGAAAAACATAACTTCTTGCAATGGCAAGGATATGTAAAACTAATTAGAAATTATCCAAATTTGCAATACTTCCAGATCGCGAATTCTACATTTTCATGTCTTCTTTGGAGTATCTCTTTTTTTTTTGCTGGAATAAGATTTAAAAAACAACGACTTGAATTTGAATTCATGGTAAAATTAACAAAAAAAAATAATTTTTTACAAAATAACAGCATAAAATATTATTAATTTTTAAAATTGATATTAATAAGATTAAAAAAATAACGAAGTGAATAAAATCATGGTAAAATCGAACAAAAATAAATTATTTGTTAAAAAAAACTCTGAAAAATTTTTTTAAAAGTATCGTCGTATCGACAGTAAAATATCGCCGATACCGATGTATCGGAAAATCTGAAGTATCGCCGATATATCGGTATCGGTATTCGTTACATCCCTAATTTGAACCATAGATTCACTAGTTCATTTTAGTGACCAGCGTCTACAATTTTATAAGGGTTGGGGCAATACAATTAAACACATATATAATTTTTTAATATTTTTTTTGTTAAAAATTAAATAAATTATTTTTAAATTATTTAGATCGAAATATATATTTCGATTGTAGCTTAAAACATATCAATTGAAATTAAAAAATGTTCATTAGAAATTAAAAAAATATCAATTCAGTTTAAAAAAAGATCAATTCAGTTTAAAAAATATAAATTGAAAATCTTATTTGAAATTAAAAAATTCCCTATGAAATTCAAAAATTACATTTGAAATTCAAAAATTGAAAAAATATATACATATTTTACAAAATTATATTATTCTACTAAAAACATTTGTTTAAAATTGAAATAGTCAATCAGAAGTGGCAGCGGCTAGCCGCCGATCGGCATGCAACTCTGCTCTTGACTGCACACACAGAAAAATTTCAATGTAAAATCGTCGAAAACCACGCTAATTTAACATTTTTCGGTAGTGATTATGCTTCGTAGGTGTTTCATGTTAATTCAACATGATTTAGAATAATTCTGTGTGCACTCATAATAAAAAAAGAAAACAAACTATTGACGCTTCCGTTGACAATGTCGTTGACAATGTCACCAGAAATGCACTAGAACTGTTGTCTCTAACGTATCTCTACTCGCGCATAAATGGAAAATTGTCGACATTTTAACTAGTGCAATTGTCGCTAGAGAAAATAGTGTTGTTCTAGGCTGACTAGAGGGTAGTTATGATGTGTACGACCATACTTGTTCATACATATGCATGTATCTAAATATGTATATAAGTAGAAATGTATTTAGTACATACCCTATAAGCAACTCAGTTAACTTTTAACACACTTTAAGCTAATTATTTCTCAACTAATGGTGGTTGATGACTGAATTACTTTTAATGTAGTCAACTGACTATTTTAACATTGCGATGTCCTAGGCGGTAGTCAATTGTCCGATTCTGCATTACTTTCCAACTAACTTAAAGTTAACTTTATATAAGTCAAATGGTAGTTAGTGTACAAAAAGATGATGCTGGGATTCGAACTATGTATCACAGGTTTTGTAGTCAACGTGCTGACCACCCAGCTAAGGTACCATTTAAAATAATGACAGACTCGAAATGAGTTTCAAAGTAGCTGAGAGAGTAAAATTGTTAGCTCTCACCAAATCCCATTATGCACAACTTAAGAATTGATTTTGGGTCAGTTCTGTATTACATTGTAGCTAGCTTTTAGTTAGTCTAAAAAAGTTAACTATAAGTTGATTATTTTTGTAGTCGACTACAGATTTGCTTATAGGGTAGTGTATGAATTTTTTTTAATTTCCCCAATTTTGTGATATTTTTAAAACCCCTCAAAGAGCCTTCCTGGTGAATTTTGAGATAGTTTTTATTACTCGTTTTCTTAAATTAAAAAAATCATTATTTTTAGTTTTTTGCAAGCAACTTTTTTAATATTGGACCATTATTGAACAATTTTTTTTTTTGAAAAGTAGACAAAATTTTAGATCATGTTTGAGAACGTGAGTATAGGTTGAACAGGCTACCGGTTTCTAAAAACCGGCCCAATTGGGTCCTTTGCACCCTTTGTAATGATGTGATGATGACGGAGTGTATCCTTAGTTTTTTCTTTAAATTTTTAATTTTAAGCTTCTACCCAACAACTTCTAAACCTGGTCCGGTAGTGGGCCTTTCCATAACTACTATTTTTTAGATGTTTTTAATATTTGAAAAATAGTTGGTTTCTATAAAGCATTAGAAATCTTGTAAGTCCTATGCTTATGGTATACGTTTGGTCAATAATTTTTATCTAAAATACAACAAGCCACATTTTTGTGAATTATTTTAACCCTCTAACTCTTTGCTGTATTGGCCATTTTGAAAATAAAATCATGACATATGTAATTTTAAAGGCCATTTTGTGCCCCTTAATATGTATGACACCTCAATGGAATATCTACGATAAATATTTTAAAATATACACATAACTGTGTGCAGTCAATTTGGTAATTTTTTGATACATTTTACCATTTTCAAGTTGCTATATTTCGCGAACAATAAAAATTAATGACATCCGATTTTTCACTACTGCTAGTTATGACATGGACATCATTCGTACAAAATTTTATCAAGATCGGAAGATTAAGACCCAATATGTTATTTTCTGTTGTTTGATTATCAAAATTAAAAATAATATATTTTGTATTGTTTAAGTTTTTCCTTAGTAACTCATGGCCTATTTCGAGACCAAGATTTATACTTGGTAAAAGCAAAGAAAAGTAGTAAGTTTCATAAATTTTGGATACATTTTTCCATTTTAAAGTCACGACATTTCGCGAATCATTTAAAATATGAAGCTAAGATTTTGCACTAATAGTAGATTTGCCAAAAGCATCATTCGTACTAAATTGTATCAAGATCGGAAGGGGTAAGGTCCAAAATGTTACTTTTATTGGTTGGTTTTATATGTTTTTACCCATATGTATAAAAAATTTTTTTCTTCATTAAAAAAGTTATGAGCAGAACACTAAAAAGTGATTTTTTTGAAAAATTAATATCTTTTGAACTAGTAATCAAAAAAATGTCTAAACTTACCAGGAAGGCTCGTTTGAGGCGTACTAAAAATATCTAAAAATTGGGGAAATCAAAATTTTTTTTTTCAAATCGTTCGATTTGGCGTGGAATGCCCTATACGCAAACTTTGTCATTTGACGTTACAAATGCTCAATGCCCTACAGGGCTATATGTAGTTTGCCACCCAAAATGAAATTACATTTTGAGAGCACCGCTGGTTACCGGCTTATCTAATTGGCAAGTAATACATTCATACATCTTATTTCATAAAAATATTTTTATATACTTACATACATACATATATAAAAAGTTACAATACAATTACAGATTGCTCTGGAGCGGAACTATTAAATTTGAAAGTTCAGCACTTTTTTCACGTAAAACTTTTTATCTTTTGACATTTTTGTTTTCCATCCAAAAAAAAATTAATATATGTATGTATGCTTATATCCCTCATTAAAATCTAGAAAAAGGTATGCACGTATAACACTTTAAGAAAAGCTCATGCATTTTTCTTCTTAAATGTGAGTGATTGCTCAATACGTGGAAACGCGCTTCCAAAAGGCATAGTTTTTTTTTATTTCTGATTATCTTATAAATGCCCAATTTATATAAAATTACAGGCATAGTTTTTGTTCGCGATGTCCTAATTGTGAAAAAAAAAATGAAATTGTTCCCACTAAAATGTGAAATAAAGCGGTAAAATTTAAAGCTATTTCATAATGTCATAACTCCCAAAATATATAAATATTTTTGGGACTCATCTTTTTCATTTTGAGTCATTCTTTATTTTGAATTTGGATAAATCTGTTTTTGTTGAATTTTAGGTGTAGATTACGTAAAAAATAATTTTAAAAGTGAAAGAAACAGTTTTGAGTATATATATTGGAAACAAGTTGTAGAATTTTAGCAACAGAATGCTAAATAATAGTGGAGGGCCAATCAATGTAAGCGGCATGCGACAGCGGGCGGCGATACTATTGCCAGTTTATAAAAGGCTGGTGTAATTCAAAAAATATTCAAAGAAAAAGTTTGGCATATCATAATTAATTTGATTTGGCAGTACTGTGAGAAGCGGCCGCGCGGCAAAGTTGAATTTTGTTCAACTTTTTTTCTTTGCCGCTTGAAACGACATTGCCATATAGAATTATTGTTATCTGACAAATAAAATACATGAATAAAATTTTATTTCAATATATAATAGTTTTTTTTTACAAACACAATTTAGTTTTTATTTAATATTTAAATTAAATTTTATGCGTTCGAAGTGATTTGTAAATTGTGTCTGACATTTGTTTTGCGTTCATTTGCCGCGTGCATTTGCCTAGCAGTAAAATTTTGAGCGGAAAACGGAACAGCTGATCGCCGCCCGCTGCCGCATGCCGCGTACATTGGCCCTCCACTATAATCTCGCATTTATCCAATCAGATTTTTAAGTGCAACATTGGTGCTAACAACTGATAAGAAATATATATATATATATATATATATATATATATATATATATATATATATATATATATATATATATATATATATATATATATATATATATATATATATATATATATATATATATATATATATATATATATATATATATATATATATATTTTTTTTTTTTTTTTAATTAGATAATTCTCTTCTTTATTGTAAACTTAAGAATATGAAATTGTAGTAAATTAGAAATTGCAGCAAAATCAACATTTAATAGTAAAAATGCCTCAAAAATCTATCGAAATGTCCCGCCATAAGTCAATTATTACTTTTTTACATCGAAGAAGGCGTATACAGTTAATTACAGCCGGCATGAATCGCCTTTGGTATTTGACTAAAAAATAGTAGCAGAAAAAAGTGGTTAATTCATATGTGCATCATGGCGCACTGAACTTATTTCGAACTTATTTGCTTTTAAACTCAAATTTATTATTAGCCTAAGGTTCGTTACGTTGTATTCAGGAAGAATCAGGCATGAACAAGGAATCAGGCATGAACATGAAAATTGACATCAATTTGTTATTTCGGACGTATTTGCTTCGTGAATCCAAATTGATTATTAGGCTAAGGTTCGTAACGTTATATTCAGAAAGAATTGGACATGATTAATATTCCAAGGAACAAGGGAAAAATTAACATCAACTTAATTTTTCAACGTACACAGCAGAACAGAGTAGCGCCACTTTCGGAAGTCGCTACACTTCCATCGTCAGTGCTCACATGTATTTTGCTTATAATAATAAACCGATGGCAACGCTGGGAATACACCACTTCCTTGGCGGTTGTCGAATGGCGGGTATCTCTAAACGAGATAGCGAGACATTTGAGAGTAACATTATGTTGCATTCCGGGACACTCAGATTGTCCCGGGAACGATATTGCGGACGGTATTGCCAAACAGGGCGTGACATTGAGCAACTCGATGATATGCTAATTCGTTGGCATCCCTCTATCACATTGTAAGTCACTGATACAGCTGAATCATTCAGGCTGGCACAATATAGGTGGGAACGCGGAGGCACCTGTCGCGAGGCTAGGTCCACGTGGTCCCACTACGACCTCAGCAGGACACGAGATCTGCTCAGGCTCGGTAAAGGTCGCACGAAACTATTAGTAACAGTGCTCACAGGGCACTGTAATATTGGGACCCACGCCAGAAGGATGGGTGTAAATCATAACGACTACTGCAGAAGTTGTAATTATGAGGAAGAGGAGGAGACTGTTCTCCATCTTCTATGTCAGTGTCCGGCTCTATCCAGCTTAAGGACGAGAATCTTGGGCGCTAGCATATTTCCAGACGTAGAGAGACTGGCTAATGTAGGGCTAGTCAGGCTATCCTCCTACTTAGTTCAATCGGGATGCTTTGACACGGCGGCAGGGCAGTCGTAATTTCTATGCCCTGTCTGCTCTAGGGTAACACAAAGGGACCGAATCAACGGACCCAAGTGAGTCACTTCTACAGTCGTGACTGCCCTCCTTACCTAACCTAACCTAACGCTGGGAAAGTTCAGTTAATATCAGCTTGAGAGTGATTTGATTCTCGTATTAAATTTTCACGAAAAAAATTGTATACCTATATAAGAATTGAAATCACATTCAACAGAGCCACCTGACAACTGGTGATAAGCAAAATACACCTGAGCACTGACGATGAAAGTGTAGCGGCTTCCGAAAAAAATCTGCTTGTACAATGAATGTATTTTGCTAAAATTTTAGCTCTAGTTTTGTGATATGTTGTGATATAAGTCTCTTCATCGGTCACAACTCGGGAACATTTTGTGATATTCCCATTATCACCAGTCATAGGACAGGTACGCTCAAGACAATTGGAACAACATTTCCCGCAGGTAGTTCTATCTTATACGTTTGCACATTGTCTGATTTTAGTTTTCGTAATAGTTCTTTCTTACTGATTTCTTGAGAGTTTTTGCATAAATATATATGATTTTAGTCCTATAAAATATGGGTAAAACATCTTCCGATGAGCTGCCATAAGCTACAGCGAAATGATGGCACAATAAGATTCAGAGAAGTCTTATGGCTCGATTATCGATGGCAACCAAACTTCAGTTGCGTTGCCAGCCGACAACTGAAAATTTGTGGTTGCCAGAAAAGCACTAAAAAGCAACTGAAATTGACAACTTTCAGTTGCCAGTTGCCATCCGTAATATGATTTTTAGCAACTGGCAACCCAACTGAAGTTCGGTTGCCATCGATAATCGAGCCATTAATATAAGTATCTTGCTTCTACATATTGGAAAACTTTATACCAGATATCTGATAAATTTAATATGACAGGTTGCATTAGAAAAATCAGAATATTTTCCTAATATTTGATCAGAATTTTGGTCGACATTGCTCAGAAATATCGCAAATTTTTTCGAATTCCACTGGAAAGTACATTCAGAATTTGATCAGAATTCTCCCACGCATTTCGAGTATGTTTTTAGAATTTCCTCAGACAAAGAGGTGCACTTTCAACCACTCATATCATTTTCTGACCCACTTCGAAAACAAATTCGCCAACTTGTGTAGATTTTCTGACAGAATTTGGCAAAAAATGTTCGATGGGCACATACCTATTCACTAAACACAGAAAACACCGCCGAAAATTCCCAGTTGAATTAAAATATTAAACATCAACAATTTATGACGAAATATTTCATCATAATTTTTTACTCACTACGCAGAAATAATAGGAAAACAATATTCAAAAGCAAAACAAAGAAAAGTCTTAAAATAGACTAGGTATGTGAAAAATTGGAAAAATGAGAGAATTCGTATTTTAATTGAGTTTTCCCAAAAATTAAAATAAATCTAATGCAGAAAACGCTGAATATCAATTCTAGTTTCTACTGGAATGAACCCCCACATGACTGAGATTAATATTCATAAATCATAAATTATTTAAATTTACTGGTAGGCAAAAAAAATATATGAGGATTTAAATCGTAACTAGTATTTATAATTTGACTCGATAATTAATTATTTTTGTTTCAAAAATTCAAAAAATAATGTGTACCCCTTACAAATGTACTTACATTGTCACAGCAATTAAATAACTAGTATTTGACTTATTTGAAGGTAAAAAATAAGTAGTCAAATAAAAAAATAAAATAAAAAAGTTGATACACACTGTGTTTACATACATATTAATTTTTTTCACACATTGCTTTTTGTTTGCCGTGTTTTTGAGCTGGGATACGAACCTGTGCGCTTTCAGATTTGAAGACAATCAGCCACATTCATAAAAAAATTTTATTTTAGGTTTAAGACTTACAGTTGTTATTGAACAGTTTCACGCTAAAAACTGTTTAATATAAAATTGTATTCATAAACACTACAATAGACATTGTGTGTTTTAAGGAATTTTAGGTTTCGATACTGGCAACACCACCATGTTTTGTAATTAGTGTTGCAATAAAAAGAATATGATTTCATCCGGATATTGAAACAATCCGGATATTGAAACAGCTTTTTATTGTTTTTGTGTGAGTTAAGTTTTTTTGAACTCTCTTTATAATATATTTCTCAACTTATTTAATACAAATTTTCTATGAAGTAAAATAAAAAAAGTGAAATGATTACAAAAGAATTCACACGACTCATTATATTATGTATGAAAAAGGTACTCGAATAGCGAGCCTATTTTCATTCCTGTTGATTGTTTCTACATCACTAACATTTTTTTTTGCTTTTATCTGTTTTGATGGTGTTTTTTTTTTACTAATTTTGTTGCGAATTTTGTTTAACTTAAATAATTTAGTGGCACATTCTATCAAATTAAAAAAACATACTTAAACACTTATAGCCAAGACCTCTAGCTTTAATTTAAAGCACGTATTCCTGTGTGCTAAATTTGCAAAGATATTTGAAGTTAAAATTGATATTTCGATGATACGAATTTATTGAAGGTTTATAGAAGGTGCATACTAGTGATGTTACGAATATTTGTATTCGTATTCGAATCGCCAAATATTCGCATCTTTCATGATATTCGTATTCGTATTCGTCAAATTCAAGCGAATATTTCACGAATATTTTGTGAATGCGTTCCAAAATATAATACATAAAAAATGTTGAATATTAAACAAAAAATATTAATTTTTACTAAAAAAAATTTGTATATAACGCAAAACAATAATCTTGTCTTAGCAAAGAAAAAAAGAAACAAAATATATTTCACAACGACATGGTATTTAAAAAGTAAAGTCCTGTTAAATTAATTTATTAATCATGTTAAAGTAATACTTAAAGCTCAGAACAGGAATGTTGAACTTCATAAATAAAAGTTTTGAAGTCTTTTCTCCATCAAGCCTATTGCGCGATGTGTAAATAAGCTCCGCACCACAAAACATTCGCTCGCTCGGAGCTCTCGCCGCTGGTGTCACTAAATATTGCCTGTATTTTCCCTTATTTACTTTCCACCAAAAATTTAAAAAAGTGGCATTCAGGTGCTAAGTTAATAATTTCAAATTCCGTCATCGGAATATCATAATAATGTTAAATACCTATAGTATTGTGACAGGTTTTCTGAATTTATTGTTATTGACGCAAAGGGTAGATTTTTTAAAATTAAATTTTAGATATTAAGTGGTACTAACTATTTAGATTGAATATACGTATTCGAGTTCGGCGAATATTTTTTCAGATATTCGTATTCGCGAACATTAAAAATTAATATTCGTAACATCACTAGTGCATACCATCTTTAAACATATTTTAAAATTTTCATGTAATATACATTTATAAATGCAATTTTATGAAATTTTGCTTAAAAGTAGTTTATTGCCCTGTTTTAAATATTTTTGAATATGGCTCACTCAGGTATTGTTGACTTAATAGTTTAAGCGGCAAAAATTAGTTTTTATTTACAAATACATGTTACTTAAAAAGTGTTTGCCTACTTATTTTATTAAAACATATTTAACTTCAAATTATAACTACTTTGAGGTAATACCATTTATCTTATACTAATTTTATTAATTAGTAATTAGTAGTTCTAGTTTGGAGTACAGTAATAAGATTAATAATTACCACTCCTTATATTGTAGCCCATTAAAACAATACTACCGATTACAAAAATGCCATGATCCAAGGACATAATGAATAAAGTACCCGCATTACGTTATATTCGTTCTAGATTTTGAAATAACGATCAAAACTTTCGTAGATACAGTTCATTAGAAATGCTTATGGGAAGAAACGTTGAAAAAAAACAGGCGGCAATGTTGATTTTTAAAGTAATGCGTACACTACTCCAACATAAAGGCACAAAAAAGTGATGTTGAAAGCATACTGGTGCAATATTCATTTCTTTAGAAATTTTGTACGGATGATTTATTAAACTAGTGTGCACCGCATTTATTATTGATATTATTTTGAAATTTTAAATTAAGGAAAATAATTTTTTTTTATTACAAAATTATTATATTTACATCGAATATAAATTGTTTGTTGTGTTTTGTATAAGTTTATAATATAAGCCTACTACGCTTATTCTATTGTGGGCTTCAAAAAATCATTTGTAAATTCGCAAATAGTTTTTGAAAGTCTGTGCATAAGATAAGAGGTTTGAAACTTTTTAGAAGTAAGGTTGAAGTCTACTGATGATTTATTAAAGTACCAATGAAATCCAGGCATATAGATATGGTTGATCAGCAATAAATAAAATTTTTTGTATTATTAGAAATTATTTGTTTTATTTCAGAAAAACTTTGCAATAGTTCTTTTGTTCCTTTTTCATTTATGAGCAATTTATTTCAGCAAATGTGTTTTATTCCGATGTTTACTTTTTGACAACTTTTCTCAACTGAGCTAATTTCAATAATACCAGCAAACTGGTAACACAAGATAATGTCATGACATCACTACAGCAAATGCCCACACAGGATCAAACCACTGGCACCAACACTTGTTTGCTCGTGACTTCTGTTGTCCTGTATGTAAAACTTGTTGCAAAATTAATGTTCAATATGCATCCAAACAGTAATTCGTTTTACATTGTACCAATAGTACCAAAAGAAATACGCAATCAAAGAAAGAAAAATACCAAAATTTCATTACAATCGTCGTGTTTTTCATCCCGATTTAGGAACATGTGCTCATAAAAATATTCGCATTTACAAATTGCAATAACAAAAACCATTATTTTCTGAAACATCTATTTTTAATCAGAGCATGAGCAAAGAGAAATCAGTAGCGGTAAATTTTCTTTATATATATTAGAATATTTTGCTCTTAGGAGAAACTGAGAAATTTTTTCGAGTAAATAAGAACTACCTGCGTAGGATGTACTCGTTAATAAAAGAGATTTGTAATATAACATGTGAGGGATGGAAAAGTTCGTACAATTGTACAATTTTCGATACAAATCGGACTTTAAAAGTACAATGGTACACCTATGACCTATTTAGTACAATTAATAACATTTGTATTTTCTTAGGAAATCTCTTCATTGCAGGTTTTTTATTATGACAAAATGTTTTGTTATTTTCGTCCACACGTGTGAATTTAATTTTATGTGAATTAAGTTTAATTTTTGCGAAGTATTGGGAGCAAAATTCGACTTAATAGGAGGCACCCGACTTAAGCATACTTTCCTTTTTGCCACAGATGTATGCTTAGAAAAGTGATATATTTTCCTGCACTAAATGCATGTTTATGGTTTTAAAAATCTGTTTTGGTACAATTAAAGTACAATTTCAGACAACAATTGGTACAATCTTAAAATCTCATTTGCTATCCCTGTACATGTATTATCAGTTGATATGAAACTTTTCATTTCATAAACTGTAAAGCTGTTTTTAGGGTTGCATTTTCTACAGAAGTCGAACAGCTTGTGAGATAGTGTAAAACAGCTTTAGCTGGTAAAAGTAAACATGCGTATGTATAAGCATGTGCATTACTTTTTGTGTGTATAAGTAGGATACTATGGCCCATGTTAAACTTTTAATAGCCGCCTTTCACCACTGTTGGGTCGTAAAATAAATTAAACTGGTTCGTTTGATTTCAAATACTTACATGCATATATCCATACACACATGCATTGATTGCATGCGTTTATTTTGTTTCTGTTTTATTTTTTGAGAAAATCAGACGAGCCCTCTTTATTAAAGTTTATTGGTAGTGGTTGTGCCAAAAATTAACTTTTTTTGTGGCAAGTGTTGGGGGTTGGAATAAAACGTTTATGTGCGAAAAGTTGGCTTTTATATGCTTTAAGGAATTTTCCTTGAAAGTAAATGGTCTGCAAAACGGGATTGAGCCTCTAACCTTGAAAGTCATTGAGAAAAATCTTATACAAAAACGATTTCAACTTTAATTTGCGTTCGTTAAAAGGTATGTATGTTAAGAGATTAAGATTTTGTTTTATATTTCTTACATTTGAATAATAATAATACAGGCGAACGAAGGAGAACTTTTTGAACGAAACTACAATATTTCTAAGCAGTTTAATATGCTAAAAAAATGCAGTGTCCTTAGTTTTATCCTATCGCCCACAGATTTTTTTATTGGGCCGCACAGTGTGAGATTTAGTCAATCTAGCACTTCAAAATTAATTTTTATATGAAGTTTTAGAGATATCAACTTGAAATTTGGCACGATCGTTAAGGAGATTATAAGCTTCGATATGGTGAAAGATAACTAGTTCCAACTAGTGTCAAAGGGGACTAGTTCCGAACTATCCTCAAAAACACTAGTTGTGGACAATTTTTTTTACACATTTATATTCAAAATTTCTTCTTTTTTTCTCTTCTAACTAAAACTTGTCGATATATTGATATAAGTACCCTCATGCAACCATTTCTATAAAATGCTTCAAGTTTCGAACTTTAGTTTTCGATGATTCTTTGGAAATGAGAAAAATAAAAAGTTAATGTTGTTTCAATGTTAAATTTATTGATATCTAAAACATAATAAAGAGGAAAAACTAAGTAACAGTAACAAGGCTTGGGTAGCACAATAATTTTGATTGCTTAACGAGGTCATAGCATGGATACAATTTCGGACTGTATGGTATCGTATGCAATCGTATTCCACGGTATTGCTCAGTTGATAAATTTTCGTCTACCATCATGGCCAGTGCTTGATCTGGTGTAAGACTTTTCTTTTCAGTAATGCTTACCCTTGCTCTTTTTATAGCTGTACCTCTCGAAGGGGATGCAGCCGACAACTCTTTGACAATGTTTGCTGAGTCTCTTTTTCCACAGGATCTCAGATGCATTGCGGTAGCCATAGTTAATTGTTCCGAAGCTACATTTGATATTAACTCTTTGCATTTCCGTTTTTGTGTACTCGAAGCACTTTCAGCAAACTCTTTTTCTCGCCTTCCGCGTTGCGGTATTTGTTTTGAAGTTGATGGTGCGTGATCAAGAGCAACATCAACAGCAGAAATTTTTGAACTTAGCCAAATAGCATTGTCATGCATAAATCTTGCTTTATCACGGTGAGATTTGCTCCATCGCGATTGAAATTGGAAGCAAAGCTTTTTTATACGATCTTTAATTTTGGTATCGTCAACATCTTTTCCAAAAATTGATATAACGTGCTTTTCGACCGCTTCTGTTTTTTCGCTTTTCACCTTGCTCAACCAAATCCAAAATAGCTCCTCTAGCGATATTTCACTCATACTAAAAAAAGGCAAAAAATGGGCAGGATTTTATTTTTGAAATTTGTTTTGGGCACATTAACAAAGATTCTGCTGGCATTCCCATCACGGAACTCCGTGGGACTTGGAAGCTCTAGTCTATCAAAGATTTGAAAGCATTAAAATTTGTCTTACCTTTTAGCTGGTTATAAAACAATTTTTTCAAAATACTTGAGTGCAAAAATAAATATTGTATAAAGCAAAAATTTTAAGTTTAAGTAATAACCTTCAATACAAAAAATATTTTAGGCCAAAAAAAAAACCACTCACAACTTCGACCTGATCACTCAAACTTTTGTGATCAATGCAAGCTTGCAAATCAATTTTTGCATGCTATGCAATTGCACGATGATAGCTGTTATCACGCCAATAACATTTTTTTATTCTCTTTTGTGTTTGTTTTCGTAACAATTGGGGTCTCTTCTCACGTAAAAAAAAATATGAGCGAGTTACGAAAACATTTTTTTTTAATTTCGAGATGCCAGATTGATTAAATCTCACACTGTGGGCCGGTCTAATATTTTTATTATGTACATCAGTATATTTCACCCTAACTCGAGAACGGCCTGTCTACCAAAAGATACATTACAAAATTACCTTCAAACTGTGTTAATATAGTTTTTTGATTTGCTCAATGCTTTCGGAGTCAATCACAAAATAAAATCGAGTGTTTTGTCATGCAAAATTAAATTTTTGTCTCTAAAATATCATAAACATTTTAAAACTGCTAAGACCTTAACTTTTAACTATTGTTCTTAGGGAAAGATGTCTTACGAACAAAATAAGCCATATATTATGAATATCTATGGACAAATGTTGATTTTATTTGCAACTAAGTGAATACATTCAGACTCTGAAAAGGAACTTGCAATTTAAATTTTTTGAAGTCAAAAAAATTATTTATTACCGAGAGTACCTTTTAAGTGTCTGGGTGTATTCACTAATTTAATCAACATTTGGCAACGATTTTCATGATATATGTTTTATTTTTGTCGTAAGACACCTGTCTTTAAGAACAATAACTAAAAGCTAAGTTATTAATTTTTTTGGGGGTTTTTAGAAAGATAAAAATTGTAAATTTAGTATGAAAAAACAATTTTTTTCGATCCTAATTTGTTGGTGACTACTAGGGATGGGCAAAAATATCGATATATCGATACATCGATATTTTTAATTGCAATATTCGAAATTTCTTAGCTTTGTTTTTTCGTACAGTTTTTAAAATAATTTCGGCACAATCTTCATCAAATACAACATTACTAACATAATCTCTTGTTTTATTTATAATCTTTCGTGTATGTGAAAAATTATCTTTGGGGACTTTGGGCATATACAATTTTCCAAAGGTTATAAAATTTTGTTTTCTCGCCCCAATACAAAAATTTTTTGTGTCCTTGTAGTCCTTATAGGTGTCTGAAAACATGTTTGGTTAAGCACTTATCTTTTGCAGTCAGTGAGGTATATTCATTTCGAGATTAAAATTTCTCAACTTCCAGCGTTTTAAGATATCGGATCCAAATACCAAACGATTGTCGCAACTGTGTTTTTGTAAGTTAAACAATAAAATTTCAAAATTTCAAATTCTTTGTACAACTTTTAATTTGAGAATTGAAAAAAGTTGTATTTCTTACAACTTTTGCCCTAAAATACAATATCATTCATTCTTTTTCCATACAAACATTTTCTTCACGAACATATACATAATTATTATTAGGGATGTAACGATACGCCGTTTTGCCGATCCGATACCGATACCGATATTTAAAAATAAATATCGCCGATACCGATTCCGATACGAATATTGAAATTGAGTTCAATATTCGATCAACATATTTAGATCAACAAAACTCAAGTGCAATTTTTTATTATACAAAATTACATTGTAAGAGAGAATATTTAAAATTGATTTTAACCCAGTATAAAAAATTGGAAGTAATTTTTAAGGAGCTACATTTTCTTTGCTTCCAAAAAATCTATATTAAAAATATGCAGATAATTAGTAGAAAAGCAAGAAAAAATTTTTAATTCCTTTATAATTTTAAAAAATACTCGCCATGCTTTTAAAAAAATTGAGTTTTTAAAGGACATTTATCAACTAATATTCTTCTAAATAACTTAATAGCTTAATTATTAAAAGTCTTCTAAGTTTATATTTATTCACCTAAATTTACATGAAAATAAAGTTTTGAGTTCAAATTCGCATAAAAATATGTTGAAAATGGGCAATTTTTATCCTTTTTCCTTGAGGAAAAATCATTATAGAACACCGAAAAAGAAATTTGTCCTAGCATCGCTTTCGATTCGGTGATTGGTAATCGAAAAACAGAACTTCTTGCAATGGCAAGGATATGTAAAACTAATTAGAAATTATCCAAATACTTCCGGATCGCGAATTCTACATTTTCATGACTTCTTTGGAGTGTCTTTTTTTGCTGGAATAAGATTTAAAAAACAACGACTTGAATTTGAATTCATGGTAAAATTAACAAAAAATAAATATTTTTTTTACAAAATAACAGCATAAAATATTATTAGTTTTTAAAATTGATATTAATAAGATTTAAAAAATAACGAAGTGAATTTAATTCATGTTAAAATTGAACAAAAATAAATTATTTGTTAAAAAAACTCTGAAAAAATTTTTAAAAGTATCGTCGTATCGACAGTAAAATATCGCCGATACCGATGTATCGGAAAATCTAAAGTATCGCCGATATATCGGTATCGGTATTCGTTACATCCCTAATTATTATACATATGCCTAAAACGTATTTTCAAGGACATGATTTTAGAAAAAAAATGTATTCCAATTTACCATTTTTGTTTTCCCTGTACCCTCCAAACTTGACTTATTTTGCAGCAAAATTTTGATTTTAGCCTATATATCCTAAAATCTCTATCCAATTCGGACCAAAAAAACTCCGCTAACATCTCGCGATACCGCACACTATTAACAGTTACTGTATTTAAAACCGCATTTTCAAAAAATGCGGCATAATCACTCCACCATCCCAAAATACATACCAAACAATTACTCGCGGTGGATGCATTGGTTTTTCGAGTATCACATAAGGATTTAGTTCCCCAAATCCGACACTTTTGCTTATTTACGTATCCATGAAATGTGACTTTCTTCGAAAAATCTGCGAACCTTTCACCACTTTTGTAATGAGTTTTTACAATTAAACGTTTTTCGTTTGATTACTTCTCCATATTCTTAAACCGCGTGGTCTGTACAGTCGTCATGTCAAAAACAATCACGGTACAACTCGTATTAACAAAATGGTGGCAAATTTAAGTCCGGCGCTCTTATTGGGACACACGATATAGAGCAACAGTATTTTTTTTACATCAACTATTATTTTGTCATGCCACCTTTATTTTGGTATTAAATATTTTTTGTTTATATAGGTATATTTTCATGTAAGCTTTTGTTTTACTACCGCATTCTTTATTTAAGACCTCCAGTCATTATCACTATTATCGTTTTCGTAATTGCCATTGTAGTCGTCAACATTGTCAATAAATTATATGAATGTATGCATATACAATTTTATATAGTACCAATGGTTGGCTCATTATCGTATTCGGTAAATTTTATTTAATGCGCAAAAAAATTGGCGTTCGAGTTTCTGTGTCATATTACATGCTAGACGCCGCACAGTGTAAGATTGAAATAGCAATAAGTATGAAGAAGTTTTATTTAAGCGTATATTGTACTGAACTTGATGTATACAATTGCTGTGGCTTTTCAGGGTCAGATGTAGGAAAACAAAACGTATTCTCGGTTAGGTTTGTGCAAGATTTACACATTTTAATTTTGTTTTAATATAAAAGATATACTTAATGCTGTTACTAATTTCCCATTCTGTTTTGTTCCACATACCCACTACTACTATTGCAATTGTAGCTTTTATATTAGTTATTTTTGTTGTGGTTACCTAACGGTGCACAGTGGTTGCAATTGGAAAAATTTGTAATATATCTGTACCTTTGAAACTTGCGATCCGATTATTGCACGATGTATGGTACAAATCATAGAATAGGACCTAAGCCTTAAGAATAATGAAACAGGGACCACCCTGCTGAAACACACGGTGAGCTACAGAGTGTCAAAATTTACTACCTCGGGCATGAAAAACCTTGTTGGTCTCATAACTTTTACAAATATGAATTTTAAAACTTTGCTTTTTCGCCTCGATTTTGTTCCTGATTTCGTAAATATCTCCGATTTTCAACAAAATCCTTGATATTATGTTGAAGGAATTTTTAAGTTATCTTAATTCATGTAGCCGTGAAAAAAATAAAGGAAAAACTTTGAAATGAGGGTAAAAAATGGCTGACATATGACAAAAATAGAGCTTAATTGTTCGGCGATTTTTCTCAAAAATTTTTCAGAACTGAAATTTTTTTATATATTATACAGTATAATTCGTTTATAAGCCACGCCGCTTATAGTAGAATTTGCGATATATTCCAAAATGTTAATTTTTCTGTCATCTGTAAGTAAAATACCTGCAAAATATTTTTTATATAGTCCATTAAATCTATAGTCCATTTTCGCTTATACGCCACCAAGATGTGGTTTGAAATATCTTAAATATATGCAAGTTATGGCAGATATAATCCAAAATGCAAAAGTCAAACATAATAGATTTTTTAATGATAATTTTATAAAAATATTACTTACATACATTGAAGTAGAAACTATTTTTATTTTAGCAATCTTAATTGCAATATATATATGAATTGAGTAGATAAGGAAGTAATTTCTAAGCATTAGTTTGATTTTTCTACTATTAAAAGAAATAATTATATAGAGATTCGCATATAAGCCAAAAATTGGCTTATATAAAATTCAAGATATAGTTTGCAGTATAGTTTGCGTTATAGTCCACAAATAGCGTGCAAATGAGGCAGTGGACTATAAGCGAATTTTACTGTATATATTTTGAAAGAAAATTACTGCAGCTAAAAGTTTAAATGGAATAAAGCATGCATACTACACAGAGTTCAGAAAAGTACACACCGCAGTAAAAATTTTCATGTTTTTTGAAGCACTAAAGAAATAAAGCGCTTCATAATTCGTTTTAAAATATGAGCTTGTTCAGAAGCTGATTTCATAGCGTCACAACAATGCAGGTTTTGAAGCGAGAAAAGTATTTGCTTTTTACTTATACAAAAGCTTTGTACACGAGCTATACAAAAAAGCTGAGTTTATAGTGCTGATCCAAAGCAGGTTTTTAAGCGAGAATGAAGAGTAAGTTTATTTGAGTTTCTTGGTGCCGTTTTGCAACAGTGTTTTTGGTCGAGTGATTGGTACGTTGGACTTCAAACCTGAAGGTTCTTAGTTCGATACTAGTTGAAGTTATAATAACAAACATTGAGTAAAAACATGAAATTAATAAAAATAAATAAAGAAAGAAAATAAGAAAAATTCAAAATGGCGTTAATGACGCCAATCCACATAGAACCATTTTTTTCATATGTTTTCAGCTCTAGTGCTGAAAACTGATGATTTTCAGCGCTTCAAAAGCGCTTTTGTGAGCAAAAATGTAGTACTCTAATCAGCAGGTTTGTCAGCACTACTTTTATTCCATAATAGTAGAAACCTGCTTTATTGGAAGCAACTTTTTTACTGGGACACGGTGTACAAATCTCGTACATAAATGTAAACAAACACAGCTCAAAGCAACCAATACATATTTTTATTTTCATAACAATTATGTGTGTCTCTAAATTTTGTACGTCGCCAAACACAAGCACGAATGTATTTTACTTAAAAATTTGCTTTCGTACACGAACATGAGCATTTGAACTAAACATTTTCGAGTGTAACAATACTTTTAGTTTGTGTACGACAAAAAAAAGTACGTGTACGATAGACAGGCTTGAGTGTGGCTAAACTTTAAGTTGGCGTACGTGTACGTGTGTGGTAAAAAAAAGTAGATGTACGATATTCGTGTACGTGTACGTGTACAGCAAAAAGAAAAGTACATGTACGATAGACAGGTACGATTATATTTTAATTTCGTGGACGGCTAAAAATTAAAACATACATGGAGACTTTTGCAAAGTAAATTGTAATAAATCAGGAACTTTTAAACTGCTGATTGGATTCATCTGAAACTTCGAACATCTTTAGAGGGAATTTAATTAACAAGAACTGCGATTTTCATTCAACACACATATGTACGTATGGAAATTGTGATTTTTGTCAATTGAGTACCTTCATTTGATTGGTTCAATATTATAGCAGTAATATTTATTCCCAGTGGTAAAAATCAACAGGCTTGCAAATTTCAGGCCTTCTTGAAGGCCTGCAAGACCGATACACATGCAAACTGCATTCTTGTAGAAGGGAAGTGGGAAGTAGTATTTTTTTCATTTTTCGTTCAATAAACATTCCACAGGAGTATTTTTGTACCCGAAAATTATTAGCGAATTTTTGCAATGTAAAACAAAATTTTTTCAAGAATTTGTCCTTTTAAAATTTTAAGGCTTTAGAACTTATTTGCAAATTTTAGTAAGTTTTGCAATGCAGGTAATTTTTAATAAAACTTATTGCTCTTGTGCATAATTTTAACAAATTAGTTCTGCCTCAAGCGATTGCCGCCATTGTCCTGATAGAAGTAATTTTTTGTCAGTTCTTGGCTTTTTCAAAGTTCTGTTGACTTTAAATTATTACATTTCACTATGTTTTTAGTGTTAACAGGTATTTGTAAATTTTCGTAATTTTCCCGAGTTCTTGGCATTCCTTCCAATTTTAGCTATTTTTAAGCAATCTTAACGCTTGTTTGCAGTTTTACAATTTATCGCCAATTTTCGCTATTTTCGTGATAAAAGTTATTTTTTATTATTATTATTTTTTGAATTGAATTGAATGCAATTAATTTAATTTGATTGCAATAAAATTTTTGTTGAAATCATATGATTTCAGTCATTTCCCCTGAAACAACAAGTATAGTGAAAGTCCAATAAAATAGTATAAAAAATATAGGTTTGTTAGCTATTTCAGGCAGATTTTTTAATTATCAGAGTAAGCGCTATTTCTAGAAGAAGGAGTATCATTTGAAGAGAACGATGATTTCGATTCTGATTTAATTTTGATTCCAATTACTGGATTTGATTGCAATAATATAGAAATTAATTAAAAAAAATTTATTGCAGTCGTTTTTATTGAATTGATTTCATGATTTCAAATTGAAATCATGAAATCAAATCAATCATTAACATGAAATCATGTGATTGCAATTAAATTAATTGCCATCTTTCACAGTTCTGACTACGCCTGAAAAAATTATATTATATGAAAAAATTATTATCGTACATGTACTTTTCTTTTTGCTGTACACGTACACGTACACGAATATCGTACATCTAATTTTTTTTACCACACACGTACACGTACACCAATTTAAAGTTTAGCCACACTCAATCCTGTCTATCGTACATGTACTTTTTTTTGCCGTATTGTTACAGTCGAAAATGTTTGGTTCAACTGCTCATGTTCGTGTACGAAACCAAATTTTAAAACAAAATACATTCGTGTTTTTGTTCGGCGACGTACAAAAGTTAGAGACACACATAATTGTTATGAAAATAAAAAATATGTACTGGTTGTTTTTGAACAGTACATGTATGTACGATGTGTGTTTTTTCTGAACCTTGATACTACATCCAGCATTGGAAGCATGTAGTGAATTTTTCTACGAAATTCTAAATTAATCGCTTAATCTGGCTATTAATTGTCACCCGCCCGGCCGGCCAAAAGTGGGGCCAGAAGGGCAGATTTTCTAAAGCATTTTATTTACCTGCTTGAAAATAATACCAAACTTCATTTTTTAATTTATATTTCTTTACTATTTATTAAAAAGCATAGCAACCCTCTTATGTTAAAAAATCAACGATATAATAAACGGGAATTTTTTTTATGAATTTCAAGTCCAAAAAAAAATGTGAAAAATATACGAACCGCTAATTTTTTAAGTTTTCTCAGTCAAACCAGTTATTTGTTTCGCACGATGATCTAAATTCACACAAAATATAAATATACATGTGTCCATTGGTATATAATACATATATATTATTGATTTTAAATACTAAATAAAACGGCCACAAACAGACGTCTCAGGTGAAATTTGGCAAAAGTGTACTATTTTCAAGTATATTTACTACATGCATACACAGTACATGTACATGAGACGTATGAGTAATATGATAGTATGTATATTACTCATGCGCCTGTAGTTTTGTGCTAAAAATGGGAAACTCACACATTCCTCGCGTTTTTTTAAAATAAAAATTCTTTAAAATTTCTTAAATATTAGAGTATTGCTATGTTTTTAATAACTAGTAAAGAAATAAAAATGAAGTTTGGTACTATTTGCATACAGTAAATAAAACGTTTCCAAAATGTTTACTATTTTTAGGCCCAAATTCACAGTCATTAGTTAGCTAATGACAATAGTTTAGCCAATGATATTTTATTCACACTTCTTTGTTTACCATTAGTTAAACCGTCAAACGCCATTGGTTAACAATTAGTTAGATGCTTTGGAACATGGTGCAATAAGTATACAGGTGACAGCATAACGTCAGCTGATTATATTTTGTTCTGGTAGTTTTGTACATAAGCAACGTCTAGCACGTGTATTTTTTTTGACAAGCATTATCTAGGTTTTTGTTGTATTTATTGAACCTGTATACTTATTGCACCATGTTTTGGAAATTATTACGTTCATATAGCATACTTTTAGGAGCGACAAAAAACATTTGCTTCATTAGCTTTGTGTGCTTAAAAATTTTTAAATTGCCGCCGTAAGATGTGTAATACTCTTTATTTCTTTATTTTTTCTTCTTTGTTTATATTTGATAGGGTTACCATTCTTTACCCATATTAAAAATTTAAACAATACACTGTATATATGAAGTTTTAGTTAAACAATAGTTATCATTTTAGTTTACTAATAATAAACTAATGACTGTAAACTTGGGCCTTAGACAATCCTGGCCACATTTTTGACCGGTCAGGTGACGATTAAAAGACAGATTAATTATATTAAATGTATCTAATAGAATTTGTTGAAGAATTTGAAAAACTCGATGAACGTTTTTTTTAAGCGATTAATTTAGAATTTCGTAGAAAAATTCACTAGGTTCGTCCAATGCTGGATGTACCGTGCATGCTTTAATTCGTTTAAAATTTCAGCTGCAGTCATTTTTGAAGTCTTATTTTTTTAAATATTGAAAATAATTTTTGAGAAAAACGTCGGACAATTAAGCTCTATTTTTGTCAAAATTCATCAATTTTTCAAAGTCTTGAATTTGAATTTATTCACGACTACATGAATTAAGATAAATTAAAAATGCCTTCAACATATCGTGCCATAACCGCCAAAAAATCATTTGAAAATAATTTTTTGACGAAGATCGATTATTTACGATAATTTGGCCTATCTGTCAAAGTTGCAAAGTCATATCATGTACTGTTACGGAAATGCAGCAAAATAAATTTTAGCTTAAGTGAATTTTCCCTTTAAATTTTCAATTTGTTTACATTTTTTTTAACTGCAAAGTGTCGCTTAAGCTAAAATTCTCTTATTCATGTAAAGCAAAACTAGTGTCCAAAACAGCAAGGATATGAACGAAACAGCTAAAGAACAGCTTGCTAAGGATAATAATTGCTAGTTTTGAAATAATTTTATTAAATTAACCAATTCTCTCTCCATGACATCAAAAATATCTTAAAATATCTTAACCCCCAAAAACATGCGTTATCTTTTAGAAAATTTATTAAAACTATTAACATTATACATAACAGTCCACTACAATCCTATGTAGCCAATATTAAGGATCTACTTCGATTTAAACCAAGCACAATTAAAAAATACTTCTCCTGTAAAATTTACTTTTTGGCGCTTGAGCTTTTTTTGCGGTTATGGCACGATGTTATCAAGGATTTTGTTAAAAGTCATAAAATACTATTTTTAAAATTTTGCTATGATATTACCAAAAATCAACAATTTAATATTCAAAGCCGAAGCATGTTCTTTGCCTCACAAAATATAAACTAATGTGAGTTCTAATTCCTTCGTCGTTATAAAAAAAAAATATCTATAACAACAATGCCATTATAATTCATATAATTTTATTTTTTGTGAGATATAGAACATGTCCGTGTAACAGATATCTTAATGAAATAAAGTATATGCATTTATAAGCTTTATAAAAAGTTTAAAGTCATTTAAATCAGATAAAATTTGTAAAAGTTATAAGGCCAACAAAGTTTTTCATGCCCGAGGAATTCAACTTTGACACCCTGTAGCTCACCGAGTGTTTCAACAGTATAATCCATGTTTCATTATTCTTAAATTTTTACATTATTCTATGATTCTATGAATTTTACATACACCGTTTATAACCCTTTTCCAATTGAAACCACTGTACGGTGTTCACGTCTCCCTTCGAAAAAAAATTTAACCTCCGCCAGACATTTATTTTCCATCACTTCGGTTTTGCATCCAATTACCTCCGTCACCCCTTTTTCGTCATTTATGAATTAGTTGAAAGCATTTGTCATTGCTTGACTTAATTGTTGGCGTTATTGTTGACAAAAGTTTCAAATTGATAAAATAAAAAATTTGAATATTAAATGGAAAAAAATGCAGTCATGTGACACAAAGTGTTTATAGTTCACTTTCTCTAATTGGGCCATAAGCTTTTGAAATGGGGACTTATTACCGCAGCAATTATTTTCCTGTGTCTATCTGTTTATTAATATGACAATAATGTATGTTAGTAAGCAAAAACGTGCTAATAATTCTTCTTTTTTTTATTATTTATTATTAGGGTTTGGGATTCCCCTTACGTTTGCAATTCCCGGGAAACGGGAATAGAAAAATCGCGTTCCTGGGAATTCGGGGACTCCCCGGAAAATTTAATTTTCTAATTTAAGTAGGTTAGTTAAATGAAAATTATAGAAATTTTCATAGTTTCATTAATGTAAACATTGTTTTTAAATAAAAATTAGTATAATCGGGTATTTCTGTGTCGCACAAAAAATAAAATAATAATAAATAATAATAAAATTTTCAAGATATTTTAAGTGAATTCAGGCAAATAAAGTTTATAATTGTTATACATTAAGAGAGCGTATAAAGACTAGGGTATTCATTCGGTTAACCGTTAATCGGTTAACCGGTTAATTACTACCCGATTAACTGACCGATTAATTTAAAATTGGCTTTTTTCGATTAACCGTTAAACCGGTTAATTTCAGTCGATTAACCGATTAACCGACGTAACAATTTTTTTCGTATTTTGTAGTATTATAACGTATATTTTGTGTGTTTAATTATTTGTTTCGTTTCATATATGTAGTTACAAAATGTATGTGTTTAGAAATTACTTTTCATACAAACAAATAAGTGTGTTCAGTGATTTCAACTTAAGTAAAATATTAAAATCTTTGGACGTGCCTATTAGTGATGTTACGAATATCAATTTTTAATATTCGCGAATACGAATATAAATATCTGAAACCATATTCGCCGAATTCGAATACGAATATTCAATCTAAATAGTTAGTACCACTTAATATTGCAAATTTAATTGAAAAAAAATCTACCCTTTGCGTCAATAACAATAAATTGAGAAAAATTATCACAATACTCTAGGTATTTAACATTATTATGATATTCCGATGACGGAATTTGAAATTATTAACTTAGCACCTGAATGCCACTTTCTTAAATTTTTGGTGGAAAGTAAATAAGGGAAAATACGAGCTTCTTTTACCTATACCCAGGCAATATTTAGTGACACCAGCGGCGAGTGTTCCTAGCGAGCGAATGTTTAGTGTTATTTACACACCGTGCAATAGGCGTGATGGGGAAAAGACTTCAAAGATTTTATTTTTACAGTTCAACAATCCTCTACAGAGCTTTGAGTATTACTTTAACATGATTAATACATTAATTTAAACAGGACTTTGTTTTTAAATACCACGTCGTTGTGAAATATATTTTGTTTCCTTTTTCTTTACTAAAAGAAGATTATTATTTTGCGTTATAGACAAATTTTTTTTTTAGTAAAAATTAATATTTTTTGTTTAATTTTCAGTATTTTTAATGTATTATTATTTGGAACGTATTCACAAAATATTCGTGGAATATTCGATTGAATTTGGCGAATACGAATACGAATATCATGAAAGAGGCGAATATTTGGCGATTCGAATACGAATACGAATATTCGTAACATCACTAGTGTCTATAAAAGAATTTAGTAAAGACTCTGCTACTCTAATTGAACTTGAGGGAATTATGTATTAAGTTTTTGCTTAATAGTTTTATAAAATACAATAATACTGTTGCCAACGATTTAATTAAAAATCTAAGGATTAGATTTAATTAGAGACGAATTCAATTATTTTATATCTCCACTCAGGAATATTTCCTTCTAGCAACAGTGTTTTAAAATACAGCACAAAAACGGAAACTAAGGAATTCGGAAATAAACTTTTTTTCGCTGAGCTCTACCAGCATGAATTAGATGATGACGTTACAACTAGGGTTCCCACCTTTTGTATGCCAATTAAAGTACATTGGTTATTAAAGGTTAAGAAAAAAAGTACACAGTATAAAAATATAGTACAATTTATTTCTCTTTATTGTTATATTTAAACACGTATTTTTTATTGTTTTTCGCGAGTTTTATCAAATAATTATCATTTCTAAACAATTGCACAGCATCTTTACAGTCTATATTTGAATTAAAGTAAATAATTAATTAATTTTTATCAGATTCAGAGACGCTTTGCTTCTTTCGTCTCGCCATTTGCTCTTTATTAGAGAAAAAAAACTCTTTGTGAATGCTGTCGTGGCAGGAATAGAAAGTTAAAAATGAAATTATTTTATACAAATTTGATCACTTATCATCAGTCTTATTAAATACTAGTTGCTATTTACTTGCACTAGATAGTTCCGCAAAACCTTCAGAACTGTGTGTCTGATCATAAAGTTTGTTTAATAACGCAATTTTTCCATAAAGATCATCCATATTTATATTAAGTTTTTTTCAGATTTAAGTTTTCGATTATGTTAACAATATTGGGTAGTATGAATAAAACAAAAATTTGCTTTTTACTTAAAAATTTGCTTTAAAACACAAAATTCTGGAAATTATTGAATATAAAACTAAGAATTTTTGAGTTTTAAAACAAAATTTTAAGTAAAAATCAAAGACTTTTTTATTCATACTACCCATTATCCAATTCAACATTGCTTTTTTAAATTTATATTGCTAATTGTAAATAACAAATTTGTGTTTTAAAATCAAGCCACCTATTCAGCTATTTTAAGGCTTTATAAATAAATAATAAAAAATGAGTGTTAATTTCGCTAGTCTGTTCCGGTGAAGACAACAGTTTGACTAAAAACCCTGAGGTCTTAAGTTCAAGACTAGTTTCAGGCAAGCCAACATTACACTGTTTTACATTAAACTGCTTTACCAGCAAAATGTATAAAGTTTCTAATGCATTTTTTAGAGAGATTAGGATATGCTTATTACAAGAAAAGTAAAGAAAAAAATTTTCATTTCGACTATTTCCAGATAACGGTAATTTTGTGTTTTTTCGATATATACTTCCCAGAGTTAAAAGCTGATTCGATTAAAGTGATCTATATAACCTGACTGACTAATATGGTCTGAATCTATTTTGAATTCTATATAACTCAAATCATGCGAAATAAAGTATTTTCTCATAAAGTATAAAGTACAATTACCCGAAATAACGTACAATACTTTTTTATAAAGTACGGTTGGCAAGCCTACTTGCAACAGAAGAAACTATCGATAGTAATACAAGAAATGTTTTAACAGAATTAACCGAAACAATTAGAAGTGTTAAGAATTTGAAAAAAAGCAATAAAACAGGACTCTAATAGCATAGTGGAAAATTTTTATAAGTTTAGAGAAATCCAGGAAAAGGAATGAGAAACTAGATGTTTTGTATTATGGATTGTTTTCGATTTCTTCAACATCTACGATAAATGAAAGGATTTTTTCAAGCCAAGTTTTATCCAAACTAAAGAAATTATTTTTCTAAAAGATTGTTTTAGAAGATCTCCTTAAACTATTGAAATAAGTGATATAATGATCTCACAAACTTGTAAATTTTTTAATGAATACATATTTATGATTTTTATGCTTGATTACGTTCAAGAATTGTTATGTTTGTTATGTTATTGTTTTATTTTTTACTACTAAACTCAAAATAAAAGATAATTTATGCAATTTTATTTGCTAAAATTACTTGATTTATGAAAGAACTTCATTAATCGGTTAACCGGTTAATACCGCAATTAACCGATTATTAACCGCGTAAGCCAAAACCTCGAGCGATTAACCGATTAAAGCAGAAACCCGATTGAATGAATACCATAATAAAGACTAATTGACGACTATTACCTTAATTATTTAGTTAAAAAATAAATTTCCCTGGAAATTCCACCCGGGAATTCCCGATTCCCAAACCCTATTTATTATCCATTATATAATTTTTTTCATAAATAATTGCGACTGTGCTTCAGAGTTCGAGGTTGTTTATGAGGAGAATAATAATTACAGACAAGTGCAAGATGCGCAGCCAAATGCAAAATTATATAGCGATTCAGTAAGAAAATTAAACAATAATTATGTGGATATGAAAGTACATAATCTTTGTTTGAGTCTGCGAAACAATTAACTTCAGTTCAATGACTTTCACTTTTTTTTCCAAAATCCATATACAGTGGAGTTCGCTTATAATAAACACCGGTTATAACACATTATCGCATACAACGAACAACGCCTCCAGTCCCAACAGCTTTCCATATTCAATATTTCATACAAATTAGTACGCTTAAAGTAAACTCCGGTTATAGCGAATTTTCGCTTAATATGAACAGTTTTTTAGAGCCTATAAAAAATCGAATACAAATTGCTGCACATATCATGAACAAAAATGTCGCTAGTTTTTCTATAGCTTTTCCTTGAAAACTTGGTAACAATTTTGTAGTACTATGCGTCTGTTTAGTTCAGTTACGAAAGATATTTTATAAGCCTATTTATTTTGAGCTAAATGAAGAATAGTGCACTCTTTTAGTGTTTATTTCTGGGAAGAAAACTTATTTACTGTGGAACTTCGCTTATAACGAAAAATATTGCCCAGTCCCGCGGAGCTCGTTAGAGCCGAACTTCACTGTATTAGGATTATTAAATTTATTTTTAACCGATTAAAAAATCGTTAGTTATTATATGCTTGCCTCCTCAGAACTCTGCCAATTATAAACCAATTTGAAACATTTTTATTTTCTGCCCCACCAAAGGCTTCACTTTTTAAATATTTGTGCGAATCACCGAGTTTGGCTGATTAAACATTTTTAAATATTTGGGAATTTTCCGAAAATATCGAATCACAAAAAAAATTTTTTGTGTAGATTTTTTATAATAAATGATTACAGAAAATTTTGGGCGATTGCTCGTTTTACACTCATCTAAAATTCCTGGGTGATTCATCATCTTCCGCTCTAGGCTTTTTCTGTTTGGCGCTAGCGGTATGAAAATTCGCCCAATCCAAATTACCCAAAGCAAAAAATGCGCGAACGTTAAAAAAGCATTGAGATGAATTGGGGCTTTCTTTTTATGAATGATAAACCAAATATAAACATTTCTACTTAACCTAAATTCGGGTGCCCTAGACACTTTCTCCTCTGGGTATGTCGAATAGCGGCTTCACTGAATAAATATTATTTTCCAAGGTGGCCTTCGGACGGCCTTATTTTCTCCTCTCGATATGTCGAATAACGAATTGCTGAGTTAAGAACAGAAGTTAGATAGAATTACAAACCATAGGACACACAGTGGTTCCAATTAGAAAAAAGGGATAGTAAATTTGTATCTTTCAATCTTGTGATCCGATTACAAAACCATATAGGCAAAAATCATATAGGAGGATCCAATCTTTAAGAATAATGAAATTTGGACCATCCTGTTGAAACACACGGTGAGCTGTAGGGTGTCAAAGTTGACTAACTCGGGCATGAAAACCCCTCTTGGCCTCATAACTTTTCATATATTATTCAGTTTTAAATAGATAAAGACTTGTTATAAATAGATAAAGATCACACACTTTATTTCCTTAGAATACCTTAAATATTTTCAAATATATTTGACTTTGAATTTTAAAATTTGTTTTTTGTTCTCGGCTTTTTTCCCTATTTCGCAGTTGAAATTTTATATCGATGAAAGGATGCAGCACACATCCATTATTGGACGAAATTAGTGAATTTTCCTACGAAATTCTAAATTCATCGCTTAAGGAAAAAAACGCCCATCGAGTTTTTCCAATTTCATTACAAATTATTTTAAATAATGGGTGTTTTTTATTGAGGTATAGAACTTTAAGTTGGCATCGCTTTTTTAACTGGCGGCCATTTTGTCAGCTGTCAAGTGATTAATATTTAGTTTGGTTTGCCATTTCATCATGAACAGGTTGACAAAAGAACAACGCTTGCAAATCGTGCAAATTTATTTCGAAAATAATGGTTCAGTTCGCGAAGTTTACCGCAAGCTCCGTCCATTTTATGGTCGACATAATCGTCCATCAGAGCAATTAATTCGGTTAACCATGGATCGTTTTCGCACTACGTTTACTCTATGTGATAATACGCATCCGCAGAGACGTCGAACAGTGCGCACAGAAGAAACAATTGCCGCTGTAGAGCAAAGTGTTGAAGAGGACCCGAATGAATCGATTCGCCACCGTGCACAGCAATTGGAGCTTTGTCCATCAACTTTATGGAAGATTTTGCGCAAAGATCTTGGCTTGTGCAAGAATTAAAGCCGCGAGACCATGCAATGCGTCGTGATTTTGGTGTATGGGCCGAAAATGAGATTGATCTCGATGCTGATTGAAGGAAACATTCGATGAGCGCATAATTTCGCGGAATGGACCTGTCAATTGGCCACCAAGATCGTGTGATTTGACACCATTGGATTATTTTCTTTGGGGATATGTGAAGTCGCTCGTCTACGCCAACAAACCAGAAACGTTAGGGGACTTGGAAGCCAACATTCGTGGCGTTATTGCCAACATACGGCCCCATATGCTCGAAAAAGTGGTTGAAAATTTGACCTGTAGAATTGGCTTTATTCGAGCCAGCCGCGGCGGCCACATGCCCGAAATCATATTTAAACATTAATGGCATAAAATTATCCTTCCAATAAAGCCAAATTGATGGACATTAAAACGATTTTCTTGTATTTTATTTCAATTCGAAATTCTATACCTCTAACAAAACACCCGTTATATCTAATATAATTAATCTGCCTTTTAATTGTTACCCGACCGCTCAAAAATGTGGCCTGGAGAGCAGATTTTCTAAAAATAGTAAAATTTTAGAAGCGTAAATAGAACGCTTCATGAAAACAGTATTTAACTTCATTTTTTAATTTGTATTTTTTTACTATTTATTACAAAACATAGCAATCCTCTTCTGTTAATAAAATTTTAACTATATATTGAACGGGCATTTTATACGAATTTTAAATAAAGAAAAACATGCAAATTCCAATTTTTTAGGGTAAAAATGTATATACTATCATATTACTCCTACGTATGTATATAGGGATGCCAGTCCCGAAAATCCCGCAGTTTTTCGGGATTGATACATATACAAAAAAACTCGCAAAGTAACAATTGTAACGCTAATTTACTAATTTAAATGTATTATGTCTGTCAAAGGGTATTCTGCATCCTCACTCCCCTGGTCGGTGGTGATGGACGAACTTACCCACGTTCGCAATGATAGTGGGCATGAGCTGACTGGATATGCCGATTATAGCACTCTTAGGAGAAAACTTGATTTCGTTAAATGGATACAATATCCCTTATTCTATGGATGTCAGCTATTTATATGATTTTCTTGGCAAAAGGCTGACTTGGAACACCTATGTAGAATTATTTATACAAAAAGCCTCTTGAGTTGTGCTGAATGCACCTGGATGAAGTATGAGCCCTAAAATTATCATGTGGATTTATGAAATTATACCGGGTATGTTCTGTATTCCATGCGGAATGAAAATGATAAGATTTATCAAAGCATTGATGTATTACTTGCGGAACAAAAGTGATCCGCAAGTAATACAGAGCATCCCTGAATACCAGATCGAATATCACTCACGTATTGTATAATAGCCGAGAACTCAGAGGGTGTAGAAGCTACTAAGATATATAAGGTCAAGATGTTGACATATCTTCTGGCGACCGGTGTAATTAGGATATGTCCAGCCTTTGCAATTCAGCCTTTAATTAGGCCAATGCAGATTTTCATAAGATCGTCTGCAGCAGTGGCTGCTTACAGGTTCGGCGAAATATTATGTCACATTTCCGCTTAGGGTACTCAAGGCTACAAATGAGGATGTTGGTTCACCTGTGGATTCCAGAAATATACGGGGGTTTGGGGATAGATCCAAAGCCACGTGCTGCTGCGTAAGTCTTTGGACCCAATGTTAAAATATCTGATTCTGTGTGCAAATAGCCTAAGGTATTTCAGGCGGAAAGTGAGACAATTGCAACATGTGCGGTCATTATTTTAAATAAAAGCTACCTTTTCGGATACTCCAGAAGCTCTGAAATCTCTCCTTTCATGGAAATTATCATCCATGGTTGTGCTAGAGTGCTTTGACTAACTACAAAAGCTATAAATAGGTAAAATTTTTTGGCGTCATTTGGTCAACAGATAACTCAATAACAGAGGAAAATGATATTTCGATCGCAAAGGGATCAATATGAATAAATATTGTTGTATCTAATTTATTTTCTAAGATCCTGGTTTAATTAATTAACGTTTAATTTTGTAACGTTCTCTTTCCTAAATTTATATTTTACTATTCAGTAAAATATTAAAATGTGTATTAAAATACATTAAAATTAGTATTTCGTTTTTAATTTTTTTGTAGTTGTTCTTAAGAATACACATAACGAAAGTATTTTACTTTATAAATTGAGCTTTTTATTAAAAAAGAAAAATCCCGAAATCCCGATAAATCACGGGATCCCGCAAAGTCCCGGGATTCCTGGATGTGAAATTGTGAAATCTTGAATCTCGGGATTTACAAAAATCATTCCGGTTTGACATCTCTACACGTATACAAATTACTCATATGTATACTACTCATAAGTATATAATATATATTGCTCATACGCAGTGTGGCCATATTAGCTCTTTTGGAGCTAAATTTAGCTTTATTATTCAATGTTTAGCTCGAAATATTTCATTTACCTCTTAGCTTTTTTTCAGCTTTTTTCAACAATGCATTTAGCTTTTTTTAGATTTTTCTTTAATTTCAATTTCGTGTAATTAATTTCTATTTCAAAATAAATAAAACAGTTTATCAGAATAAATTTATGTGCCGTAACCATATAAAGTAGTTCACAAATAATAATAATAATCTGGCAGTGCAGAAACATTCTCTGCGGCAGATTTGATCGACATCATGGTGTAATAAGTATACAATGGTTGGAAATAAAAACTCACTTTCAACTTGCATCTATTTCGAAATCCTGCCATCAAGGTAAAGTTTTGAAAAATTTGTATAGTGAAAAATATTTACTCTATTTAAAATTTTTAAAGCCATTACTTTCTGATGTTAAAAAAATAAAATAAAATGTTCGAGAGTAACGACGTGGACCCCATGCTATTCTTTTCAGAACTTCACTTGCTTTGAAAAATCTTTGTAATAAAATCGTTTTGAAGTCCGAAATTTTTGCCCGTTTAAAATCAAATTTAGACGTATTTTAACTATAAGTTTGAACAATATCTGATTTAAAAAAAAGACATAACAGATTCTGAAACATAAAAAGAAATTAGACACACTTGCCGAAATTTTATTAAACAAACGAAAACGTTTGCCAAATAACTTTTCAACTTTACAAATCACAAACATCTTTTCATTAGAAGAGTCTTAGCAATACAAAAGTAAATTGTATGAAAATTTTAAAGAAGAAATGTGCTAAGGGTCGCGCGTTCTGTTTATTTTTCGAAATAATCTTCGAAAAAGACTCTTATCAATGTTCTATGTTTTTTGAAACCATAGTATCCAACACAGAATTTTTCAACTATTTTTAGATTTTTCCCTTACTATTTTTGCTTCATATTATATGTTTTATGCATTTGTTTTTAAAGTAAACAAAAGTATCACATTAGTCGAAATAAAGCAAAATACATTTTAATTTAGTATTTTGTATTAAAATGTATACAAATTTTATTTTTTTAAATGATATTAAATAGAAAGAGTTTAAATTTTACTGGAATGCTTTTATTTTCGCAATTTGATACAAAATTTTCTTAAAGAGGTAAGTTTACTTAGATTTCACTTTCCTCTTTGCTTGCGAATTGAAATTGTTAAGTTTTGTGTGATTGCGATTTCCAACACACCAGTTTAGTGACTTCCAGTCGAAATCGTATTTATTTTGCAAAATGCTAATTTCAGCACTTGGGTGGTTGTTATTGATTGAATGTTTTTCATTTAAATGAGCCAAAAATATATTTTCATATTATTTATACCTACATAAACACCATTTAAATTATAAAAAATTTAAAAATAATGAAAAGTTACTATTGCAAAGCTGTAAAAAAATTTAGCTTTATTTTTTGGCTCTAAAATTCCTTCTTTAGCCCTTTTTAACTCTATTTAAATCCTGATTTGGCTTTATATTATTTTAAAATCTGGTCACACTGCTCATACGTATACATAAGCAACATATATTACTCATACGTATATTTCTCATACCTATACAAACAATGAATCGCAATCGGATAAACATAATGGTGTCTATTATGGAAAACGCGTCGAAGTAGTGAAAAATTACATGATGACAAAAACAAAATTTCACAAATTGTTTTTGTTTTCTATACATTTCTAAAATCAAATAAACGTGAGAATCTTAACGCGTATCTCTCTCTCTCTTTTAAAACCGGTAAATTTTGTATGATAAACAAAAACAATTTATGCAGTTTTGTTTTTGTTTGCCATGTATTTTGCACTTAGTCGACGCGTATTCCCGAATAGACACCAATATAAACACTAGCATTTAAATATAATCAGTAGCATTTTAATTTACTATCAAATCCTTTTTCATTAGTGCATTTGACAGTATATATAAATGCTAATGTTTTACTATTCCCATTATAGCATTTTTAGTTTTTATCCGACTCTGGTCCATATGGCTTAACATTTTTGTAGTCGAATGGACTATTCATTACAGTGATAAAACTATTTAAAAATTAAAAATTCCATAGCATTTTAATTTTGTTAGTGGATCAAACTCGAGTCATTTTTTATCCGAGCATAGTTGATTAGCCACTAGTCGACGCGTAATTTAGTAGCCTTTCAAGCAAGACATAATTCATTTTAATCGAACTAGCATATGTCATTAATTTACTTTTTGTGCAATTAGAACAATACGATTTTCTATGAAATTAAAGCCCAATATGCAATCAGCAAATCCACAATTTTTAAAAAAGGCGCATATATTTTTTTATTCTGATTATAATAATAGAAATTATTTACTGTTGCTATCTGATAACATCACATTCCTTAAAAATACGCCAAATTTGTGCAAAGTTGCAATTAAACTTATTAAAATAACAGATTGTCGCATTTCACTTGAAAATATGATCTTTTGATATGCATTGAAACTTGCATTTTTCAATTGTGTCACTTTGAGAATGTATTAAAAGAAAGATTTTGTATTTTTCCTGTTTAGACTATTTATTAACAAAATATGAAAAACATATTTGAATCGCTTTCCCTTGAGTTTTTTTATTTTTGTGCATTTGGCTACATTGTGCGTCTTGTGGACTTTCAGCTTAATAAAGTGTTCTCGTTTTGTGTAGAAGTAATCGTTTTGAGTGACTTTTCCTTAGCATTTTTATTGTTTTGTATTACATTTTTATGGACTTTTTTTAATATATACTAAAAATGTCCAACACATTTTTCTAAGATTAATAATAACTTTTAAAACGATTAGGTTATTATATAGACATGTACATGCTAAAAAACTACGTTACTTAATGTTTATAAATCAGTAATTAGCATAAGAACGACAAATAAATACTTAAAAATACTTTTAGTTACTTTTCATATAATGATCTTAATTAAAAAGTAAAATGAAGTACTTACATACTTAGGAGAATTAATTTATTAACTAGCAGAAAATACTTTCATTATGATGTGCCAAACATTATAGACAAATAAAGCTTTATAGATAAGGACATACATACATATGGCATATATTTTTATATTCCCAAGGCGAATTATTTACTTAGTAAGTAACTAATGTTTAATATAACGTATACGTGTATATATTTACATACATATATGTGTGTGTATTTAAAAGGTGTGCTCTAAAATAAACAGGGACTTTTATAATTATTTTGTTTGTTTTGTTCAAAATATTTAGTCACTTCCAAAATTTCGAATAATAGTTTCAGGTCGTTAGTTAGGATTAGGGATGTAACGATACGCCGTTTTGCCGATCCGATACCGATATTTAAAAATAAATATCGCCGATACCGATTCCGATACCAATACGAATATTGAAATTGAGTTCAAGAATAGATTAACAAAACTCAAGGGCAATTTTTTTTATTATACAAAATTACATTATAAGAGAGAATATTTAAAATTGATAAAACATTGGAAGTAATTTTTAAGGAGCTACATTTTCTTTGCTTCCAAAAAATCTATGTTAAAAATATGCAGATAATTAGTAGAAAAGCAAGAAAAAATTTTTAATTCCTTTATAATTTTAAAAAATACTCGCCATGCTTTTTAAAAAATCGATTTTTTTTAAAGGACATTTATCAACTAATAGCTTAATTATTAAAAGACTTCTAAGTTTATATTTATTCACTTAAATTTATATGAAAATACAGTTCTGAGTTTAAATTCGCATAAAAAAAAATTGTGAAAATGGGTAATTTTTTATCCTTTTTCCTTGAGGAAAAATCATTATAGAATACCGAAAAAGAAATTTGTCCTAGCATCGCTTCCAATTCGGTGATTGGTAATCGAAAAGCAGAACTTCTTCAATGGCAACGATATGTAAAACTAATTAGAAATTATTCAAATTTGCAACACTTCCAGATCGCGAATTCTACATTTTCATGACTTCTTTGGAGTATCTTTTTTTTGCTGGAATAAGATTTAAAAAACAACGAGTTGAATTTAAATTCATGGTAAAATTAACGAAAAATAAAAAATTTTTTTTTACAAAATAACAGCATAAAATATTATTAATTTTTAAAATTGATATTAATAAGATTTAAAAAATAACGAAGTGAATTTAATTCATGGTAAAATCGAACAAAAATAAATTATTTTATAAAAAAAACTCAGAAAAATTTTTTTAAAAGTATCGTCGTATCGACAGTAAAATATCGCCGATACCGATGTATCGGAAAATCTAAAGTATCGCCGATATATCGGTATCGGTATCGGTATTCGTTACATCCTAACTTAGGATGTCTGTTAAGATGTGGGTCACTCACTCATTGTTTTGCATTATTCTAAAGATTTGCAAAAAAGAAAAAAAATTTCAAGTCAAGAACAAAATTTTAAAAATTTAAACGTATGAAGTTTCTGTAACAAATAACATTAAGAGATAAACACGTTTTCTTAATCTTTTTATTAGCCTTACAACATATTACAGTTGTCATAAAAATCGGGCCTTAATTTCCAAAATTACGACCCGAAAAGGGTATTAATCTCTGAAGTGGGCGAGGTAGGCACACTGTAGCTTATCGTGCATTTGAGCAGTGTGGCAAACATTTTGATTCTCTGAATTTTGTATACAGTGTTTCGTAATCGGATCAGTAGTTTATAAGATAAAGATATATTACCATTAGTTTTGCTATCGGCCCCAACGTGTAACACTGGTTCCAATTGGAAAACATGGTAATAAGTATATATATTTTTTTATAAATATGTAAATGATTTTCAAAATAATTTACATATTTATGAATTCTCAAATGGTTTTTGTAATTTTGTACATAAGATAAAGGGTTTATAACTGTTTAAAATTGTGTTTGAAGTCTACTGACGATTTGGCAAAGCACCAATGAAATGCATGTAGACAATGCTTAAACACCAGCAAATATATTTCATCTAAAATAAAATTATGACAATATGTCAAATAATAAATTTCTTAAAATTTTTTTCTTTTCAATATTTCAAGAGAACAGACTTAAAAAATGACTGCAGTTGAAATTTTAGATTGATTAAAGTATGCACGTTACATCCATCATTGGACGAATATAAGAAACTTTTCTACAAAATTCTAAATTAATCGCTTAAGAAAAAAAATCCCTATCGCGTTTTTCAAATTTCTTTACAAATTATATTAGATACATTTAGGGCCATTATTACAACTTGACAATAGCTAAAAGCAGGCTTTTGTCGGACGGATAAACAATTCATCATTATTACAAATTTACTTTAACCTACCAGGTGTGATGCACCTGACTTTAACTTATCGCTCACTTTCATTTAAAGTAAAGTTTTAATAAAGGTAAACTTTTTATTCGTCCGTCAAAATCCTGCTTTAGCTATTGCCTAGTTGTAATAATGGCCCCTAATATAATTAACCTAGCTTTTAATTGTTACCCGCCCGGTCTAAAATATGGCCAGGAGAGCAGATTTTTAAAAATAGTAAAATTTTTAGAAGCATTTTATTTACCTGCATGAAAATAGTAAGTGTACTATCTACGTCTCTTAATAAGCTTGAAAGCCAATTTAAATCCATTAAAATCTGATAATATTTGTAAAAGTTATGAGGACATCAAAGTTTATCATGCCCGAGATAGTCAAATTTGATACCCTTAGCTGACCGTGTGTTACAACTGGGCGATCTAAGTTTCATTATTCCAAAAGCTTAAATCTTCCTCTATGATTTATACATACATCGTTTTGTAATCGGAATGCAAGTTTCAAAGATACAGATTTATTACCATTTTTTTCCAATGGGAACCATTGTGCATGTGTTGCGGAAAATTGAACTAAAGTAGCTGTCGTCTCCAAGTTTTAACTTCATGACTAAGGAGCATATTATAAGAAAGATAGACCGGATTTGAACTGTGGGTAGTTCCAATATCTCCGTATAGAGAGTGTCCCATTAATCAACGTCAAGCCGAAAGCGGATGATAGGGCAAGTAGTGATTGCTCCAAAAAAAGTTAGAAAAGAAATCTATGTCACTTATTTTAAAAGGTGTTGCCAGTTTAAAAAAATCACCATGTAATGTTATTTATATTGCTGTGACTACAAATTTTCACTTTTCTTATTTTTTTCTCCTATATCATTGTCAGATATCCTTCTGCAAATGGCAGTTAAAAGTTCATACTACAGTGGGCTGATTTTCAAAAAAAATCTTACATTTTGCCAAACGACGTACTTAAATTTATTAGTAATCCCAACTTTAACCGGCGGTGTTGAAAAAAATGTACTAGGTACTTTTGGCAAGTGACATCAACAGCAATTTTTTCATGTGTTTAGTTACACATATGCTCGTGAGCTTCATTTTGAGTTTTCGGGGTTGGGTTAGGTAGGGAACGCCCGCTATCTTGAAAAAAGGGAGTTACTATTTCTTTAATTGTATCCTTTATGATGTGCTGTATTATAAATAACTGTGCATATTTTTATCTATTAAGATGTCGAATTCCTTTATTATTTATTATAACGGTCACATGTCTAACTAAACTCAAAAAATTTGCATCCTATATGAAATGCATTGCCTCTTTTGTATGATTTTACTGTATTATTAATTTTGTTTCACTATTGGCATAGCCAAATGACACCTAATTATATTATGAGGAGGACTAGTGTTAACCAAAACTATCTAGATAGTTACATGTCTAAACATATGGCTAATCATTCTTGTGATAAACATCATCATCATTACAAATGATAGACTACTAACTTAAAAGGCAAGAGGAATCATAAAACTGTTTAAATCAATTGGAATACACGTTATGTATTATTCAAAAGCTTAACGGATCACCCGCTATGCTTTCATCAATTTCTTAACATAATTTTGTATTGGAGATTGTAATTAGTACCTATAAGTTATGAATAATGGTTTTAATTAAATATTACTTATACGTTCACCAACACTATATGTATATTCCAGAGATGGCAAGCTTGTTATAACTTGTGATGATATATGTAGAACAGGGGCCGAATCACCGCATACGTGATCGAGATAAATTTTTCGAAATTTTTCTTTTTGGGATTACGGCATACAATAACGAGTGCGCAATCGAGTACCAGTTGCTTAAACGATTGAAAACAATATTTTCTTTCATTATGTTTGTTTTGCAAAAAAGAAATTTCGATGATTTAAATGATACTGGAAAATTGACAGCACTTTTAATTTACTTTTGAGCTTGGAAGCACACTTTTACTTGTTTCAAATATGAGCTTAGTAACTGAATTTTATATGAAACAAGATTATTTTACACACGCTCTTTGACATACTAACAAAGTATAAAGCGGACGAAATTGCTGAACAGCTAGTTGCGAGTTTTAATAAAACATTAGCATCATTACCTTGCTTCGATTTTAATAAAACATTAACAATCATCAAAACAGCTCATCTAGAGGTCAAGATTTTCTAGACACTTAATTTTGTTTGCTGGGATGTCTCGATCATCGATGTAAATGGTATATTCGCAGAATAAGAACTGAATATTGTTCTATCTGGGTTTTATTATGCATTTTTTAAAAACAGTCTGCCTGGCTCGAGATGTCGAAAGAATTTTTTCTTTTGTATAATTACATTTTAACCAAAAACAAATTCTAAAAATTATTTTTGTCTTAAATGCAATTGTACGAAAGAATGAACTCTTTCTTCAGACATAGTGGGTCAGGGAGAATAATTTTTAAATTTAGCATAAAAAAAGTTATGATGTTACGTTTTATCTAGAGATTCAAGCAAATTAAATTATCACATGTGTCAAAATTTACTCCTAAAAGTTACGCAAGAAATAGAAAATTTGACCTGTGCAGTTAATAAAAAAATTCTAATTTTTTTTCTGTTGTTTCTATTTTAGTTATAACCAACAAATTTTATATCTTTGTCACTGTACGTCGGTTTAAATCATATTTAAAAAAAAATATTTATTTATTCATGCTCTTTCGACTTTGCACAAAAACCAAATTGCCTTGAAGCGAAAATATTTGTATATGCATAAATCGTCATCAAAATTGCGTATGTTTATTTTTGTTATTTTCTAGAAATTGCTGATTGCCTGTTATTTTGACAGTGAGCATCGGTATGTATTTGTGCAAGCAATCATTTTGCGCGATAAAATTATGAAATTGTAGAAAGAATTTGACTTGAGTACTGCCTGGCTCAAGTAACCACTCATACACACTTAGAAATATATAAATTAACCCTGCAGATAATATTGAACTACGTGGTCCATCATTCATGGACCATGTCATTTGCAAACAAGAGTTTGTAGTTAAGCGACAAGCGTTCACGTTAATTCATTAAGTCGTTAAGACTGCAAATAGTATATGTTAAAAAACGAATACTTGAGTGCTCCATGAAGCAGTGACTTAAAGTAGTTTTGATACTACTCTCAATGTAATGCAAAGCCGTAGGACATCGTATTGTTAAAACGACCATATTTTCTTCATACATTTCGATAACTTTTAGACTAGTTCTAGTCCTCTATGGAGTATACGTTACATGCGTGTATGTACTAGTTGTTGCGTTATCTGCAGGGACGTTTTGTTTATGGATGTGTATGTGAGTTATTGTATACAATCTTTTAGCATGTTAGTTAAGCAATTTGCTTAGTTTGTGCTTTTTCTGTTTTTGTTCTTTGCTTTGCAATAACTTTTTTCATATTATGTGGGGCCAAAATACCGGTCATTGGATTTTATTCGTACAAACATTCATATACACACATACTACATACCGACATACATATGTATCCATGTATACCATTTAGTTTTCCATTGAAAATGACGTAGCAACTAAATAATATTACTCTATGTCAAAGTTGTTCATTTCACCAAACAATTGTTTGTACTCTTTATTTTATTACTTTTTATACTCTCTATTTAGTCGTTAATGCGAGAGCGACGAGTGTACATGCATAGTAGTTTTGTTGGTATTTTGCCACATACAGTATGTGCAATAAATAATAACGATGAAAATAAAGTGCTTTTTATTAGAAATAAACATACATTATTAAAAAAACTAAGGGGATTTGGGAAAAATGTTTGGAAAATTTCTCCATTTTACCAAGTAAAGAAATGGTAAATTCAGTGTGAAACGCATTATTATACATTTTTACGACCAATATAATTTCTTGTGATAAAATTTTAATGAAAATCTTTGCGTTTACTTGATCGTATTACTGTAGTTCACAATTCTCACAGCAATACAGCTGCAAAACATTTTTGACCACCAATGCTCTATGTCATTGTTGCCCAAAAGTATTGTGCAGCTGTAATGATGAGAGAATTTTGAAGTACAGTATAACGATAAAGTAAACGCAAAGACTTTCATTAAGATTTTATCACAAAAAATTATGTTGGTCGTAAAAATGTATAGTAATGCAGTTCACACTGAATTTGCTATATTTTTATTTGGTAAAATAGAGAAATTTTCATTACATTTTGTCCCAATCCCTTTAGTTTTTCCAAAAGTATCCTTTTATTTATAATAAAAAGCATTTTTTTTCAATCATCATTTATTTTACACACTGCATGTGGCAAAAAGTGGCAACACAGCTACTGTGCATGTACATTAGAGTGGAGCGCTGGTGTATGAAGGAAAAAAAGAGTCATCCAATAAATTTCGAATACCTCCGGAATGATGCATCTAGCTAAATTATATACAAAAACAATTTTGTTAATTTTTTGCGACATATCCTTTAGCCCTCTACCACGGCTGGAAGCTAGAGAAATTATATAAATTTTACATTAATTTGTTTCATTAATATAGAAAAAAATTTTAATAATTTTTTTTAAGGCTACACGTAACATTTTTATTCGGAATGAAAAAAGTTCAAGATCGAGGACATCTGACAAAATATAAGAAAGTTATAAGCCATTAAGTGAAAAAAGTTGATTTTATTTTCCATACAAAATTATTTTCAATAAAAAAAATTTTTTTTTAATACAAACTGATTTAAATTAATTTTGTATGCAGAATAACTAAAAAACAATATTGCTGTTTTCGCTTAAGGGCTAATAACTTTCTTATTTTTATCAGAATTTAGCGATTGCATCCATATTGTGATCGTTACAAAATTATCTTTGAAATACAGCCCGAAAAAATATACTTAGTATATTTTTCATCTTAATGGAGCAATTCAAAATGAGAGTTTTTTGGGAAAGGTATAAAATATACTTTTTTAAACGCTAATAAGCGAAAAAACTAAAAAAAAACCAATAAAAAACTCGTTTTTTGAAAATATCGGTAAAACTCGCATAAAGAAAAATAAATTAATATCATTTTCGTGTTCAGCGACCTCAAATTATCTTTGAAAATGTTTTTTTTTTTCAAGATATGACAAAGACTTAGAAGTTCGAAAATCTCCTTCATTATTTCATCTTAAGTTTTTCTCAAATCTGACCTTGTATATATAAAATAGTGGATATTTTGGGTGTAATGAGTTATAACAGCTATAAAGAATATATAAGCTTGCATCATATGATGTTTCACAAATTGATCAATTTGATCTCATATTCAAAATCTTGATGCTGCCGTAGAGGGCTAAAAGTAGGTCCCAATATTTTTTCCATTATTTTTCCCATGTATCTATTAATAAAATGCAACCTTTCTTTGCTATTCGAAATTGAAATTCGCAAAAAAATCTAACGCTTCAGCCTAATGTACACTCATCGCACTGACATTAACGACTAAATAAAGAGTATAAAAAGAAATGAGGTATGGCTTCTAAACAATTGTTTGGTGAAATAGGCATCTATGGTGTCCCAATATAGCATGAACGTACATACATATATTAGTGTGGCAGTGAAACTTCTATTTTGGATTTTTCTGAAAAATTTAACCGAATTAGAAATATTTTAGGAGTAGACCTTTATAGTAAAAGTTTACATTTGTGAAATTTAAAAATAATTACCTCTATTGAAGTTTGAAAATTTTTAAATGTTTTTCAGAAAATTTTTAGTAAAATTTAGTTAAATTAATGTACTGTTTATAGAACCCAAACAATCGAATTGAGTGAACAATTTGTATCAAAAGCTCTCGGCTTTTCGAGTGGTTTCCATAAAAATTTTCCACTCAAGGCGATTGCTTGGGTTCTAGAAACAACACATAAGTTTTTAATCAACAAAATAACACATGATTACAAATTTCGATAAATTTTTTCGTTGTTTCTTTAGTTATTTGGGGTGCTGAAGGCGCTATCTTGCTGAAAGATAAATTTTTTTTCACGATGTGCATCTAGATATGGCAACAATTGACATGAGAGCACTCGCTGGTACTCCATGGATGGATTCGGAGACTATTGTCGAGATTTGAGGAAGGAGCCAAAGTATTTTTCAAAGAGAAATTTCGATTGTGGTTCACTAATGGTCTGGGGTGCGTTTAATTCAAGTGGAACTCTGCCTTTAGCATTTGCTTCAACTAAAATGGATAGTATGGAGTACCAGCGAGTGCTCTCATGTCAATTGTTGCCATATCTAGATGCACATCATGAAATAATTTTATCTTTCAGCAAAATAACGCTACTGTACATGTTAGCAGATCAATTAAAATGTGCTTTGAGGGAATTGGAGTGTTTCTTACGGAATAGCCGGCACATTCACCAGATCTTAATGCAATAGAGACTAGGTGGGGACTGCTCGTGCGGCAAGTTTATGCTGAAAACCGTCAGTATAATTCGGTCGAAGAACTGAAAGTGGAAATTTAAAATGCGTGGAGGAATATAAGGCTTAGGAACACTAGCAAATTTGATAAATTCTATGCCTAGTCGTACTTTTAAAACTATAAATAAAAATGGTAATCGTATAATAAAAAAAAAACATAACTTTTAGTTTAATTGAAATAATGTGCAATTGACGCATATAAAAATGCACATTTTTGGTATTTTATATAAAAACCGATATATTGTTATAGAAATAAGAACAAACTTTTTACAGATAATCAAGAATTCAGCGACAAGTATTTTAGGTGCCGGTGTAATACAATATTTCTTGCCACTTTGCATAAGCACAATAAAAACTCAGTGACCTTAACATTTTAACCTGCACAATATATTACCATAAGCTGAGAAGGGTTTGTCATTTGCAGTAAAATTAAAAATCAAAAATTCGATTAAAAAAAATTATCGTTAAGACGTACAAGCATTGTGTTTAAATCTGAGCTGTAATTTAAAAGATATCGATCGTAAAAGTTTAAGACAAAAATATTTTTTGTTTTTAAAAATTCTTACAAAATAAAAACAAAGAGCCAGTTTCTTGTCCAGTACGAGTAGTATGTAGCTAAATATATTCCCAAAGAAATTAACCCTTTTTTTATTGAAATTAGTGCACAACTTTTGATTATATTCATAGTTTAGTGAGAGAACTGAGTTGATAAAAATGTAAATTTCCATACATCGGCAAGTTTTTACTTTGTTTTTGTGTTTTCTACTGTTGTATGGAAACTCTAATTTTCATTAATTCTGTTCTTTTGCTAAACTGTAAATAAAATCGAAAGTTGTGCACCAATTTCAATAAAATATGACTCATTTCTTTTGGAATATACATGTTACTGGACAAAAAACTGGCTCGTTTTTGTGTTGTTACTTTTTTTATGAAATTTTAAAAACAAACCCTCTTATTTATAATACTTACAAAAAGTTTATAAAAGGTTTATGAGAAAAATTTTGTATGGAAATCTGTTTCATAAACCGTTTATTAAAATTTGATCATTTATTAAAAAAATTAAAATTTTTTTGGCTCAAACTTTTACGATATCTCTGAAAGTGTAAGTCTTAGAGATGATTTTTTTGTCGAGTTTTGATTTTTTTATTTTACTGCCATACCCTTCTCAACTTACGCTAATATATGTCGTGAAAGTGGCTTTGTTTTTGACATAACGCTATTCGTATCGCGAAAACAAGAGAAGATTAACAAATATTTAATCATTATTAAAAATCTGCATAACATATGTAGTCAGTGACGGCTAAAATTTTTCCGAAACGCGATGTACTGTAAACATGTGTAATAATTTTAAAACTTAAAAAATATTTACTGCTTGTTTTTGTAAACAAAACAAAAGATTTCGTTAGGGAGTTTATATTGAAACAACAATAAAAAGCTCAAATTTGTTTTTGTTTTCAATTCAAAGTCCCTAATGAAAATTTTTATTTTGTTTACAAAACTGGCTGTTAAGGCTCATAAAGACACCCGAAGAACAATCGATTTATGTAAATTAAATTTAAATTTAGTAAATTTTGCAAAATTTTAGCTAAACATTGAGGTAACGGGTAATATTAAATTTAGGCAAACAAAAAAAAAAACAATATAATTTAGTGAACCCTAATGTCAATACATACTTACTATATACATATGTACATACACATATACATACATTGTATGTACATACATTTCTAAAAGTTAAAGTCCTCTTAATAAATATTTATGTATGAATTTTGGTTTCAAGAGTTTGCGCTTTAGTCAATGTCCTTGATATGACACATCAACACTTGTGGTGGTATTTCTCAATGGGAAAACGTAAAAAGAGTCTTAATAGATTAGTGGTGTAGTTTTTGTATAAATACCATTCTAGTCGACTTTTGAATTGCTCGATTAATCAAATATGTGTGTAATTGAAATTGGGGATATTAAATTATGCGAAGAATCGACTGAAGCTTTTACTTCGCTCGAGTTATTCGAATAATTTTTATTTTAACAATTACCCGAGCTATACTGAGGCCAAACGGACGTTTCTGCGCTTTTGAGCTAAATTTATGGCTTTGGAAGATTACACTCTATTATAGAGTATTATTTTCAGTCAGACAAAACTGAGGGAGGTAAATATAATCCTCTAAACTAGTTTATAAGGTTTCAAAATGTTTGAGGCCCGTGCTGCTTCGCGTTTTGTTGATTACTTCTTTTGATTTAACAAGTCTAGGTTTTGGGAATACTAGTTCGCAAGATACATAAGTAAATTTACAATTTTATTCGCTCCATAAAATTTTTTATAAAAGCATTATTTGCTTATGATAAAATAGTGAAAACAAATTTCATTATACATATCGTCGGCTTAGAGTGTAAACCTGTTAACTGGCATTCAAAAAGTTTAAGATTTCATACAAGAAAACTGTGTATATTTCTTATTGGTAATTTCAAAAGTAAAAAATTATTTTGTTGGTTCAATAAACAACAGTGTTCTGAAATAAATAAAATATATAATGGGCCATTTTAAAATAGTAAACATAAATTAAAGTTAATTTTCAACAAGGACATTCTGAAATGAAATTTTCTGAAATGGAGTTAGCAGCCTTACTCTATGGCCCAAATTCACAGTGATTAGTTAGCTAATGACAATAGTTTAGCCAATGATATTTTATTCACACTTCTTTGTTTACCATTAGCTAAACCGTCAAATGCCATTGGTTAACAATTAGTTAGATGCTTTGGACATGGTGCAATAAGTATACAGGTGGCAGCATAACGTCAGCTAATTATTTTTTGTTCTGGTAGTTTTGTACATAAGCAACGTCTAGCACGTGTATTTTTTTGACAAGCTTACCTAGTTTTTTGTTGTATTTGTTGAACCTGCATACTTATTACATCATGTTGTGGAAATTATTACATGCATATAGCATACGTTTAGGAGCGACAAAAAGTTTTTGCTTCATTAGCTTTGTGTGCTTAAAAATTTTTAAATTGCCGCCTTAAGGTGTGAAATATTCTTTATTTATTTGCTTGTTTATTTATATTTGATAGGGTTACCATTATTTACCCATATTAAACATTTTAGTAAAACAATACACTGTAAGTATGAAGTTTTAGTTAAACAATAGCTATCATTTTAGTTTACTAATAATTAACTAATGACTATAAATTTGGGCCTAAGCCGACGATATGTATGTATGTATTTTTAAATGTTAAAGTTTTAATTGAATAGGGCATTATGTACAATTTAAAACTTACCAAAATTTTTATTAAAATATTTGCAAAAATATTTTACTCGTGTTATTCGATTAATCTATATTGGACATTATTTGATCAAAGTTTTTCGATTAATCGAGCAAACATTGTTCGAGTAAAACGTCTAGCATCTTTATAATTATGCTTTAGTCCCAGTTTGACTTCAGATTAAAATTGTTATTTATTAATTTATTTTTGTATCAAGCAACATGTGCAAGTAACAAATAGCTGGGTACATTTTTCAATAAAAGTGCGATCATCCCTATGACTGAGTTCAGTTTAGAGCAGTTTTCTTGCCACACAAAATCAAACTTAACTAAAGCCGATTTGACCCATTTTGTTCGAAAAAATGTTTGTCGGGACAAAATTTATTTTATATGTAGCTTGACGTTCTCTTGTTGAGAGAGGCGTCAAACTATATATAAGTTAAATTTTGTCCGTACACAGTGTGATATTTTAACTAGGGAGCAACGATACGCCTTTTTGCCAATACGATACCGATATTCAAAATGAAATATCGGCGATACCGATTCCGATACGCATATTGAAATTAGCAAAAGTCAAATAGAAATGGAAATTGGCAAAACTCAAGTAGAGTAATTTTTTATTAAACAAAATTATAGTGTAAGAGATTATTGATATTTAAAATTGATATTAACCCAGTAAAAAAATTGGAAGTAACTTTTAAGGAACTACATTTTCATTGCTTCCACAGAATCTATGTTAAAAACAGGTACATAATTAGTAGAAAATCAAGTAAAAATTTATTTAATTTATATAAAAATTTTTAACTCCTTTATAATTGAAAAAATATACCCACTATGCTTTGTTTATAAGTTAACAATATTTACTTTACTTTACCGATACTGACAAAATTTATATATAAAAGCATTTAAATACCATAAATTAAACTTTGATGACCGAAGAAAAATATGGCGTGCTTCTATTGTTTACACATTTTTCTGCTGTTTTTAAACAGATTGCCATGTCACAGAATACCATTCCGATCGGTAGTAGTTTCAATTCCGTAAGTTGCTTCTTCAGAAAACGAAAAACCAAAATTTTCTTCGTAATCAAACCACTTTTAAATTTCAAAGTGGAATTGAAAAACACTTTTTTACAGACTTCATTTGCAGTAAATATTAAAAAAACGTGCATACTTTTAGGAGCCTCAAATAAATATTTGGTCATGAGCTTTCCATATAAATAAAAAGCTTAATGTGAGCTTTGCATCTAAAAACAATAGTAAACAAACGCCTCAAGGTATAAAAACTTTATCACTGTAAAAACGAAATACACAATAAACGAATCTAAAGCACCAAAAATGTACCTTTTCGGAGTGACAACTACGGAATCAAAACCAATCCGAACGGAATCTGTGATACGGCTGATTATGTTTGTTTTGCAAAAAAGCATGGAGCACTACCAATAAACCTTATTGCAGCTGTCAAATCGACTTGGCTGTTATACTAGCTTAAAGAAAACCAAAAAAAATTTGTATGTACTATTACAAATTCTTTGTCGTTTCAACAACCGGTGTAAAACAAACTTAGTACATTTTTTTAAACATTTCGATACGTTAGCTATCGAGTACGGGAGTTCATCCATTCGATACGTCACGAAATTTTATTCGATACGAAAGCCTACTCGATAACGAATGCGGTAATTCGGCCAAAATGCTCAAATTTATGCGTTTATTTTGTGAAATATTTTGCTATACTTTCAACTAGACGAAAAAAGCATTGTAAATAAGAATCACCCATGTATATACTATGTATCTACTATTCTCTGTATGTATTTTCATTCATAGAAATGAAAATTGTTTTCCTCTTTGAAGCAAGAAAATGCTTTTCATTCTACATTGTGTACTTCTTGACGTTCAAAGTATAAAATTTCATTAAATATGTATGTAAATTTATTTGTATTATTCTTAAAGAAAATTGCTTAATCTGCATGTAAATAAATACGTATATAAATAGTAGATGTGTGATTCTTATTTCAATTGCTTTTTCCCTGTCCATTGAAAGTATAGTAAAATATTCCATAAAAAAACGCATAAATTTTAAAATGAGCACTGCTTTTTATAAACAAATGTACATACGTTTTTTTTTGTGTAAGACTATCCTTTATGTGTTAAAAACGTACAAACGAAAATACTGTTTATACTCTCTTGTATATTGAACGTTACGCTTTTTCATTACTCAGTTTAATTATTTAAATTGCATTAACAACATACACTAAAATAACAGCGTAGGTTTGTACTTCTCAATATTAAAAAGTTTTGTGAACTTTGTTAAATAGTATTATATTGCAAAACGTTTCGTCAATCAATCATGGTTTGTATCCAAAAAACTGTGTTGAGTGTTATCCTCTGGAAAAAATATAGAATTCGTAAGAAAATGTATTGAGCGTTACGTTAACAAAATTCTTCAATATAATTTAGCTATAAATTTTAGGACGGTAAAAAACGTTAAAAGCTGCAGAAGGGTAGAAACGTATAGAAATTTCTGATTTGCTTTGAAAAAATTTTGCTGTTACCGCTGTTATATTTTCGAAATATGTAGACAGTAAAAACTAATTTTTCACTTCAAACACCAAAGTGTCTGAATCAAATGTAAATTTGTTCAATTTAGGTCCTTCAAAGAAATTTGTAAATTTAAAAGCAAACATTTGTAATAATTTAAAAAAAATCTGATGTTTTAAATTAAAAAATGTTTCAATCAAAAATTGTTTCACAGAAATTTAAAAACAAATCAAACAATTTCATATTTTTATCAGGGGCCGAATTACCGCATTAGTTATCGAGTAGGCTTTCGTATCGAATAAAATTTCGTCACGTATCGAATGGATGGATTACCGCATTCGATAGCTAACGTATGGAAATGTTTAAAAAGTGTACCAAGTTTATATTATACCGGTTGTTGAATCGACTAAAAGTTTGTAATACATTAAAGAAAAATTTTGTATTTCTAGCAGCTAGTACAACAACCAAGTCGATTGCCCAACTGTAATAAGGTTTATATGTAATGTTCCATGCTTTTTTGCAAAACAAAAAAAAATATTGTATTCGATCCCTCTAGTGCTAATGCTGACTTTAGACGACATGTATTTCACATCTGACTTGTCAAATTTCCCACTGCAAAAGTGATACATGCCGTGTGAAACATATGAAACATTGTCAGATGATATTACAGAAGCAAAATCAGATGAAAAATTTTCAATTAGAGCGTGTTCTATTTTCATCTGACAAGGTATCTGACATCAGCTGTATTAAATTACCAAAAGTGTGGTTTGGCTGAAAAAACATTAAAAAACAAAGAGCGCTTTATATATTTACGAAAATTGTGCGAAAACTCAGCTGTTGCGAACACTCAGAGGTTATGTCAGATGTAATTGCACATGTACGTGTGAAAGCAAATATTATAAACCGTCTGTAAATTGACAATTTTGACAAACATGCGAAGTTACATATGTCTCACACACCTAACAAGCCATATGTAAAAAACATGTCGTCTAAAGTCAGCATTAGTAACATTGACGATACCAAAAATTAATTCACAACCTCTTGTATGTGTTGTAGATCGTATAAATGTTGTTGGTAATTCCCACATAAACATTTGCTTAGAAACATGTTTATGTGGCAATTACCAACAACATTTATACGATCTACAACACATACAATAAGTTATGAATTGAGCAAATAAGTCAAACAAAATTATTTATCAAACCAAATACATAGAGACAATAATAAAAATGTTAAATCAGTTTCAAAAACATGTTTGTTTAAAAAACACCTATCATATATTTTTCTGTGAAATATTAAAATTAAGAACTCCACTTTCAACAGTCATCCTGTCTCAACCCCCTGAAGATATTTGGCTTCGGGTTTTTGAAAAAATACAATTCTACTTTTTTGAACCGCTCTAATGTACGTATGTCCAATTCACAAGCCAGCTGTATATCTGTATCGGGTGTACTTCTTTCTGTATTACTTTCAGTGTTGCCAATGAAGAATTCGGAAATTACACATGGCCGGGTCTCAAATTACACATATGAAGAAAAATTTACGCATGATATTTTTGTTTATTTATTTAACCATAATTTGAATACAAAAAAACTTTGCAATATATTGTTTCAGCTTATATAATATAGGTTTTTTTATATGGACAACGTCCATTAAATGAAAGCAAAATACCTAAAGCATATCGCTACCTCAAAATACGAATGTAGTAATTGAAATTTCTCGATTTTGATATTAATATATATTTATAATAGTTTGGAAAATCCAAAAGTGCACGCCTCATAATCTCATTTAGACCGTGAAATTAAATAGGCTTCTATTCCTAATTATACTGAAGCGTAAAAAAAGGACTCGATTAGTGAAATCGTTCGGTCGTTATCGTGACCACATACAGGATCCGTACATACAGACAAACGGACGTCCAAGACAGAACTTTTTTAAACAGTTTTTTAATTAGTTTAAATAATAAAATTCACATTAAAAATGTCATGAGTGTTAAAAATAGTATTTTTTCTTAATATATGTGTATGTGTGTATATTTTTTACAAGTGCAATATATGATAATAATAGAGCCATTTTAAGTTTGAAAAATCAGTAGTTTCGCGCGAATAAACTTGACACGATCTTTCTAACGGTATTAAGCTTAGTATAGACGCTATGTTGAATCAGCAAATGTATGCTAACACTCATATGCTTTAAAATAACAACAAATGCATATTCAATATGCTAAGCGTCTACACGGTATGCTGAAAGTACCAAATTTTTTAAAGTCAACATATAACAGCAAATGATATGTCAACATATCAGTTAGCATACAATTTTTGCGTCTACATGTTATGTTGAATTCCGTATGATGATATATATGCAGAGTCGTGCAAACATTTGTTTATAAACTTCAAATAAATTTTACAATACTCTTCCTTTATTACTTATTTCTATCAATTATCGCTTTTATTGCAAAATTAGTATTTTTAGTGCGAAATAAATTTTTAAAAATAAAATTTAATATCATCGATGTATATATCACTAGCATTGTTCTGAAGAACGCAAAAAATTAGAAAATACGGGAAAAATTGCTAAAATGTGTTGAAGAAATGGCTTAAGTCAAGGATACCAACGCTGTTGAAGATAAAAATAATAATAATCATGAGGTAATAGCACTTTTAAGACAAAAAATGTTTGTGAATTTTTTTCGGCCCTCTCTTTTGGTTCCGGAGTTACGGTGTTCAAAACTTTTATTTTGAGTTGGCCATAACTCCCAGAATTCTTCATGAATAATAAATATATAAATTTTTGAAATCCATTAACCCATTGTGAGCCAAATGCAATTAAAAAAAAAATTAGCCCGACTTTTTACGTAAAAACACCGTTATCTCAAAAACTTACCCATATAGCGCATGTTATATACCCATGTATATAAACTTATAGAGAACTTTCTTGAAAGCTATCACTAATGAAATACGGAAGATATGCAACTTCAAAAATGAGTTTTCAAAAATATATATTTTTTTCGAGGCAATCTCCATGTGTGCATTGGTATGTATGTATATGAAAAGTGGTGTTTAATTTAGGAGATGCTAAAATTTATAACAGGTTTTTTGCTAGGCAAAACTTCTTTTCTCAGCGAAGCCACTATTCGACATACATAGAGGAGTAAATCCTTAAGCTCGCCAAAGGCCAGTTAGTCAGACAATCTTTACTCAGCGAAACCACCATTCGACGTAGATAATGAAAATAAGTATATCAAATGAAAACTTGGAAGGTTCCCTACAAAATTATATACATGCTTAAGTATCGATATATTGGTAATTTTTTCAGATAACGGTGTGTTTACGTAAAAAGTCTGGTTAAAAAATTTTAAAACAGTATTTGGTTCAGAATGGGTGTACGGATATCAAATTGGGTTGACGGATTGGTGATACCAGTAGAAAGGTATTTTATAGCGCTTTAAAATGATGTACATATCGTTTATATCCGTGCAGAATTGTAGGAGTTATGGCCAGTTCAAAATAAAATTTTTGAGCCCCGTAACTCCGGAACCAAAAGAGAGCTCCGGAAAAAAATTCACAAATATTGTTTGTCTAAAAAGTGCTATTACATCATGAATTTTTTATTTTAACTTTCAACAGCGTTGGTATTGGCTTGTTCCGAAGAAATTACTAAACTGCAAAGAATAAGAAAATCAAATAAGTCGCGAAAATACGCAAGAAATTGATAACATCCCCGAAATATCTGTCAGCATATGTAGTAAATTTGTTAAAACGTAAAAATATGGTGTCTACACGATATGCTAAAATCGTGAACATACGTTTGTTGACAACGTTAAAAAATGGCCGCCATATGTGGTTAAACATACGTATGTTGGAAAAATTTTGTGTCTACACGATATGTTGGCACTGGTAACAAATTTTTTACCATAAATATGCTGATTCAACATATCGTCTAGACTAAGCTTTATAAGTTTTTTCCAAACCTTATATTTTTGCAGATACGTACTCAGTATGCATTTCCTCGTACGTCACAAAATTATATATTTTAATACCCGTTGTGGTATTTTTTTCAGTTAATTAATTATATCTTTCAATTGGTTTCCACAAAAAGTGTTTCTAAGATTTTATTACAAAATTTCAAAATTTTCCTTTACCAAGTTAATATTTTAGTATGTTTTCTGTATATTATAGAGTACTCTTTTTGTGGTATGTGAAAAAATGTAACATACGACAAATGTACTCTGAAGCGAAAAATTTGACTCAAGCTGATGAAAGCAAAAGATTCAGATTATATTCAATCCAAGGCACGAGACACTCCATATGGCCATTTTGAAGATATTTGATTTTAAACATTAAAGGCCGTCGCCTAAAAAGTTAAGTTTTGCTACATACGACATCCGTATTTGGAGTTATCGGTATGAAAAAACCTCAATTAAATTTTTGTTTTCGGGTCACCTAGTGCTGCAAGCATTGAATTGTGACTTTTGAAGTACCTTCAAAAACTTCTCTTCTTAAAAAGCTTCTTAGAGCCTCCTCAAAAAAAATATATCGAGCCATAACCGCCAAAAAAGCTCAAGCGACATGCTTTTCGAAAATCGTTTTTGGACGAAAATCGATTATTTACGATAAATCGGACTATCTGTCAAAGTTTCAAAGTCCTGCCATGTACCGCTACGAAAATACAGCAAAAGAAATTTTAGCTAAAGTGCATTTTCTCTTTAAATTTTTAATTTGTTAAAATTTTTTTGTAACTGCAATGTGTCGCTTAAGCTAAAATTCTCTTTTGCAAGTAGAGCAAAACTAGTGTCAAAAACGGCAAGGACCTCAATGAAACGGTTAAAGAACAGCTTGATAAAGATAATAATTACTAGTTTTAAAATAATTTGATTAAATTAATTGATTTTTCATGGCATCAATAATATCTTAAAATATCTTAACCCTTACAAACATGCGTTGTCTTATAGAAAATTTTTTTAAACTATTAACATTAGATATAACAGTCCACTACAATCCTATATAGGGCTCTACTTCGATTTAAACTAGGGAAGTAACGATACGCCGTTTTGCCGATCCGATACCGATACCGATATTTAAAAATAAATATCGCCGATACCGATACGAATATTGAAATTGAGTTCAAGTTTAGATTAACAAAACTCCAGTGCAATTTTTTTTCTTATACACAGAAAAAAATAGACAAGACCATGTTATTAAAAAAAAAATATGAATTTCAATAACATTTATCTTTAACATAATAAAATATTTCGTTGTAAGTATTTCTTTTCCATGCCGGTTATTTCTTTTCTTTTTATACATAAGTACTTAAAACAAGTTGTATCCCATAAAAAAATAAATGGGATATGGCTCAGCTAGAGAGTGTATGCTTTACGTCCGGAAAGCCTGGGTTCGTATTCCAGCCATGTCAACATTTTTTTAATTTATATATATATATATTTTTATTTTGAAATAATTCTGTTATCAATATAGGGGAATTCTTTATCACAGGAAATTTGAAAAAAAAATTATAGAATACCGGGATTTTTGTTATCAAAAACGAAACTTATTTTTTTTCTGTGTACAAAATTACAGTGTAAGAGATTATTAATATTTAAAATTGATATTAACCCAGTATAAAAAATTGGAAGTAATTTTTAAGGAGCAACATTTTCTTTGCTTCCAAAAAATCTGTATTAAAAATATGCAGATAATTAGTAGAAAAGCAAGAAAAAATTTTTTAATTCCTTTATAATTTTAAAAAATAATCTCCATGCTTTTAAAAAATCGATTTTTAAAGGACATTTATCAACTAATATTCTTCTAAATAACTTAATAGTTTAATTATTAAAAGTCTTCTAAAAGTTTATGTTTATTCACTTAAATTTACATGAAAATACAGATTTCAATTTAAATTCGCATTAAAAAAATTTTTTGAAAATGGGTAATTTTTTATCCGTTTTCCTTGAGAAAAATCATTATAGAAAACGGGAAAAGAAATTTGTCCTAGCATCGCTCCCAATTGGGTGATTGGTAATCAAAAAGCGGAACTTATTCCAATGGCAAGCATATGTAAAACTAATTAGAAATTGTCCAAATTCGCAAAACTTCCGGATCGCGAATTCTACATTTTCATGACTTCTTTGGAGTGTCTTTTTTTTTTTGCTGGAGTAAGATTTAAAAAACAACGAATTGAATTTGAATTCATGGTAAAATTAACAAAAAATAAATAATTTCCGGATCGCATATTCTACATTTTCATGACTTCTTTGGAGTGTCTTTTTTTGCTGGAATAATATTTAAAAAACAACGAATTGAATTTAAATTCATGGTAAAATTAACAAAAATAAATAATTTTTTTACAAAATAACAGCATAAAATATTATTAATTTTTAAAATTGATATTAATAAGATTTAAAAAATAACGAAATGAATTTAGTTCATGGTAAAATTAACAAAATATAAATAATTTGTCAGAAAAAACTCTGAAATTTTTTTTAAAGTATCGTCGTATCGACAGTAAAATATCGCCGATACCGATGTATCGGGAAATCTGAAGTATCGCCGATATATCGGTATCGGTATTCGTTACATCCCTAATTTAAACTAAGGATAACTAAAAAATACTTCTCCTGTAAAATTTACTTTATGGCGCGTAAACTTTTTTGGCGGTTATAGCACGATATATTTCTGGAAGCGGTAAGAAAAATTGCATGCACTCCACGTGCAATGTTTTGAAGCCCTTTCGAGTATGCTAAAAAATAATTTAGAGATCTCTCAGTGTTCAGATTGCTTAAATTAAGAATTTAGTCGGCTTACACGAAATTAAAAATATACAAAATCTTAAGGCCCAACTATAATATGCATAAGCTAGCTTAAGGTAATGTCAAAAGTGAAGATTCTCTATTCTACATGACGGAACGATTCATTCACAGGAAAATCTGATAGAGTTCTATCAGATATTCTTGTGAATGAAACAAAGTGTGTCATTAGTGTCACAATATCACACAAACAATATGAAAAAGCAAATGTTTTGAAAATATTTATGTTATTTTATATATCTTGTCAACTAATTTACAATAATGGTGTCTATTCGGGAAAACGCGTCGAAGTAGTGAAAAATTACGTGATAACAAAAACAAAATTTCACTAATTGTTTTTGTTTTCTATACATTTCTAAGATCAAATAAACGTGAGAATTTTAACGCGTATCTTATTTTCCATTATTTTGATACCCCAGTCGATAGGTTTGGTAAATTTTTGTTTAACGTATTAGTTTTTCGCGCCAAAAATCATCAATTTATTTTTTTCTTTTCAAACACCTATCTAAGAACAATTGGATCCTTAACACGAACATGACGATACCGTAACTGTCGAAATATGTACAGCCGTTTGGAAGATACGAGTTAATAAAGAAATTTATAAACATACAACATACAAGAAACGCGCGAAAAACATAATCCTTTTCAGGCAGTCGAGTAATAAAAGGATATCATTTATGTTATACATTTATGTTATACATTTATGTTATTCATTTATGTTATATATAAATACTAAATACTTCAAGTAGTTTTCTTTATTGAAACTAATTAATTTATGGAAAATCTTTATTAGTCGGTTAACCCATTAATCCAAAATTAACCAATTATAAGCCGATTAAACCAAAACCACGATTTATTAATCGAGTGATTCACCAATTAAAACAGAAAGCCGATTAATTGAATACCATAGTATTAAATGAAAGCGCTTGAATGTAATAAACCATGAAAAAGTCCAAATCCAAGGTAGAGTCCGAAACAAAATGACGGATCATAGAGCTTGCACCGTGATTCGAATAAAAAACTAAAAACTTGAAAATAAAATAAGTAGAAAACATTTTTAACCTAAACGGTTTTATTGTAATGAGCATAATAATGATGCACATAATGTACTAAAAGCTAAAAGATAATTACACAGAAAAAACTAAATTTCATTTTCTGTAAAGGAATTCAATGAAATAGTAAATATTTTGTCTACGAACGGACCTACAAACGAATTTGTAAGTATAGACAAAAATACCTCAACAATTTCATTGAAAAAAAAACTAATTTTTTTCAGTAAAAAATTTTTTTAAATCTATAAAACAATTTGTCTAAAAATATTTACAAATTGTAGATAAAATAATTTACTAAATCAAACAAAAATATTTACTGGATTTTCTGAAAAATATTAAACAATACTTCTGTCTGAATTTAATAAGCAATTAGTCTAAAAACACTAACAATTATTAAGCAAAATAATTTACTTAATCAAAAAAAAATACAAACAAAATTTTTGTCTGTCTCATCATCATCATCATCAATTAAGCATTAATGAGATTTCACTTTGTTAAACGTGTTCAAGTTTGAATGTTTATCTAAATACTCTAAAAAATGATTGAGAATTAATGCAAAGACATTAACTAATCGATTCGCTCAAAAATCTTTTGTAATCAAACTTGGTACAATTACAGTCCTCTTGCTATGATTGCTGTTGTTGTTATTTGTGTGTATGTCGTAATCGGGGTGGTTTTTTACAACACAGTTTTTATTGTTGTTTTTGGTGTTTGCGTTCTAAATAACAGTCAAACAAACAATTCATAGATTATGGACAGAACATTTACTGAAAATTAAATTTATTTTTAGACAAACTTTTTATTGAAAATTTTTTGGTGATAATTTTTTCTGTGTAGATACCACCTGGTACCAGTAGCCACACCACTCTTTTCATAAATATGGGGCATTGATCAAACTAAAACAAAATCCTTGGGCGCATCCAATTTCTGTTATTTGTAGTAAACCGCTCATATCATTGAATTTTTCGGATGTACATTTTTTTATTTATGTAAAAACATCACTATGATCGAGCAACATCGCTGAACGATCATTTACACATTTACAGCATGTTTACAGAACCCAATGCGAATATAATACGAGTAAAAATATTGACGTCAATCATGTTTGCGGTTATATATCGCCAATGTCATTGTCCATTTGTAAAAAACGAAGCACCTGCATATTTTTTTTTTTTGGTATTTAGAAGACGAAAAGTGATGTTATTGACGCCAAAAACAGCCAGTTAGAAAATTCCATTCGCCTTAACAATTAATTGTTAAAATAACATCACTTTCACATCAAAAACTGGAAAACTACCATTATGTGAACTAAAAAACTTTATTTGATTTATTTGTGTTGAGCTATTTACCATATAATTGCCCAGCAAACAATTTTTGCCGATTTCGGTCCGAAGTCGGTCAGAAAGTCTGCACAAGATGCCGAATTCGTATCCGATGTCGGTCAGAAAACGTACCGAAAATCATATGAGTGGTTGACAAGAAACCGGGGATGTCTTTATCTGAGGAGATTCTAAAAACTATACCGAAACGTCTAACAGAATACTGTACGAATTCCGACGAATTTCCTAGGGAAATTCTAAAGGAATATTTGAAATGTTTTATAAATGTCGGAAAAATGTCTGACAAAACATCAGAAAATTTTCCGATTTATCTTATACGTTTTACGTCCTGGCGTATTAATATCAGAGAAAAGTCGGAGCTAAAATAAGAAATTTATCAGAAATGTCGTTTAAAAGTCTCCATGCATTGTTGTGCTGCTTATGGCAGCTCATCAGAAAACATTTACCCATATTTTATAAGTTTAAAATCTCAAATATTTGTGCGTATAAACTCAAGAGATAAATGAGAATTGTAACGAAAACTAAAATCAGACAATGTGCAGAAGTGACTGCTAAAAGTTGTAAGACGTAGATCAGAAAATGTGCAGACTACTCTGTTAAATGACTTAAAGGAAATCAAATTGCCTTCGGATAATATGCAGACTATTCTGATATTAATCGGATAATATTTCAGACAATGTGAGGAAGCGTCGTACCAGAAAACTACCTACTGCTCCGCCAAATGTCTGAGGGAATTTTAGACAACTCGGCTGATTGTCTGGTAAAGTCTCAGATTTTTTCTGATGTTAGACATGTCGGCCAAAATTTTTTCCTTGATGTCTTTACCTATATATGCAAAATAAAAATCTTTAGCTAAAATCTATTTGTTTTGTTTACAAGCAACAGCGTTTAATAGTGTGCGCCATTAAAAGGGCTACCATTACTTGGATAAAAAACGATAATTTTGTAGGAGAAAAAGTAAACCAATAAAATTTATTGTAGACGGGCAACTCTATACGCGCGAAACTACGTAAGTCGAGACGAAAAGTAAGAAACGTCTTCTACAGACGCAAATTTTTACGTAATCGTTCATATGCCACTCGCACACGTTACTGGTACCAGGTACCTACCACCTAATTATCTTTTACCTTGTAGTACATTATTTATGTTTCATTACAATAAAACTTAAATTATTATTTTTATTTTATATTTTTAGTTTAGCACTGATTAACAAAACTCTGACGCGCTTATGGGACATGCCTTGTGATACGAGTACAAATACCAATTTTAGAGATGCGAAAGACAAAAAGATATACATAAATTATTTTTTTCCACCTTCCACACTTCTCTTCTTATATTTCAAAAATAAAATTATAAGTATGCGAGCCATGAGTAATAATCACGAGGTTTTTTTTCTAAATGCTGCTGCTAGATGTTTTAAGACAAATACATTTCATACATAAATAAAATAAAATAATGGCTATAATATTGTTTTTATTTCTATAATTTTTTAAGACAGTAAAATGTGAAGTGCAAATATGTTTGCAATACCCTAACGTAGGGTTTGCCATCCAACCTCTTTTCCCCGGACACCGTATTCTTTTTTAGGGCGTCCTCCTTCTTTTTTAGCTAGTGTCCGGGGTTGTCCTAACTTTTAGGATTTACTCCATATACATGCATAACTTTTTTATTAAACCAAATTTACGCGAAGAAATTTTTTATGAATGCAGCCGATGCCGATATATCGGCGATACTTCAGATTTGTCAATAAATTTTAATATTATTATTGCCGATAACGAGACAAATACGCGATTGATGAGACAAAATTTCAAGTTAACGAAGAAAATCATTACCGCACAATAACTTCGGAGTTTGAAACACAAAATAAAAATGTTTACACCTACCAACTGAAAAGTGCAAAAGGACTCCAGGTAGTGATAAAAGGTATTGATTCATACATGGATCCAGCAGAGATAAAATTGGGGCTGATAAATAATAATTTTAAAGTGGAAAACGTTACAAACATCAAAAACAGAAAAAGAGTCACTATTTCGGGTAGAACTAGAACTAGGTGACTTGAAATTAAAAAAAAAATTAAATAAACCCTATATAATTTACTGCATCGAAGAGTTACCGTAGAGGAACCACAGCCAGTTCTCATACGCAAACGTGTTGAAGTCTAACCAGCCCACAGTTCAAAAACGGCCTCTTACCAACGATAACGCTTGTTTCAATTTTGATCGAATTGAGGCTTCAATACATAATTTAATTCAAGCAGTAAGACCCCTATTATGATTCACAACTAAATTGATAGTTGAGTCGTAGTTGTCAAATTCATATCATGGAATACAACTTCATCAAAGCAGTTGTCTCAGTTTTTTATCAGTTGTGTTTTGGTTTTTATTTCGATTATTGTGTTACTTTTAAATAATTTTAAAATGGTACTTTTAGGCGCCAATCTATCCCATTTGTCAACCCATATTGTTGCCATATCCATAAAATATAAAATCTCAAGAAAAAATAGTGAGGCCAAAACTAAAAATATTTAAAATATTTTGTGATGGCTACTATGGTTTAAAAAAAACAGAGAGTATAGATAAGAACCTTTTTTCGAACATTTTTTCGAAGACAACTAAAATTAGTTGTGAATCATAATACAAAAATATCGTTGAGTTGGGTCGTAGAATTGACAACTCAACCTAGTTGAGTTGTGAATCATAATAGGGGCCTAAATTTCTTTACAACCAACATGACCTGCATGATGCAGGATATGTTGAAAATACAGTCTACATTATTGTTGGCTGCATTACAGAAACCATTATTTTAAAAATCTGTTTCTGGAACTCAAACGGCATCTGCCAACATAAAAACGAACTGGAATACTTCATAATGGATAAACAAATTGATATTATGCTTATCTCTGAGACGCGTTTGACTGATATAATCTTTTTCAAAATCAACGGATATGCTGTGTACGATATTGACACAACTTACAGCTGGAAAATGGATAATGATGGAACAAGTAATTAAAATTAATAAAACCAATCGAAATCACAAATGGTAGTGACTAACTTGGTATTGCTTCTTAATGAAAGATTTGATGGTTTGTTGATGAAACATATTGTTCATCCACAATGCTCGATCTTCGATAAAAAAAAAGCAGGAATATTTCAATTGCAGTCTACTAGTTCTATATAAAAAAATCGTCTTATTGAGTTAATTGACCTTAATATTCCGCAATTATTGCTCGTTAAAGTTCTGTTAAGTCTACAAGAAGTAGGATTTGTAGTCCCTGTCCAGACTCAGCTGTAATTCCTCTCAACAGGAAGTGAAGACCTTCTAGTACGTCTAAATACGCACATCCACTCATTTTCTGGCGCAATGGCGTCATATAGCCCAACTTGAAAATAATTGCCCAATCGTACTTTAGTTTCAAATGAGTACTGCCGCATCTGAGATAAAATATTCTACCACAGGTCTTGTTTAAACTGAAATTGTCTTCCTCCGAAAAATTTAAGAATGATTTGTTTTTTAAACAAAAACCTTATTAATATGGATGTTGAATACTGATAACTTCTATCCCTGTAATGCTGTATCGGCTAAAAGGTATCAATGCTCTTTTAAAGTTTTTACGTCATCGTCTGTTTATATGCTGAAATTTCCATGCAACTTTCTTCAAAATTATTCAATGAAAAAATGCCAACGATTGATATGTGTAGAAAAATTTCAAGAAATTCAAAACATGCCATTTTCCTACGCTTTTGTTTCGCTACACCTCTTGCCGACAAATTTTAATTATGTGCAGCACTGTATTTCCGTTGTTATTTCAAATGACACGACATCACTTATTTTGATTGCCAAATGTGTTTTTTAAATATATTTATTTGTAAAAAGATTGTTCTTTTTTTTGAGCCAAATGTCCTCGTTTTTTGGGGTTGGTGCCCTCTTTTTCTCAAAATGTAAATGGCAGTCCTAGCTTAACGTGACGATGGCTTGTAAACTAAATGTAAAGGTTATCTAGTCAAAGAACTACTATGACTTGCTTAAACATTTGGGGCTACATAAATGCCAGATGGCCTAAATTCCACCCTGTCATTATTGGTATAAGAACGTACTTTATTTTCAGGGCTTTTAGTTCAAGCAACAACCATTAAGTTGCTGTTCGAAGGTTCCTTAACCTCAAAAGTTTGCTGCGCAACTTTTGAGTTTACGGGAGAGAGAGGTGAGAAGATAGGGAGGGGGTACACTGCTTCATGTACATGCAACTCTCTTTTGTTTTCTTCTTCGTAATATTAAGCAACAACAAATTCTATGTAAAAAAATAAAAGCTGCGCAGCAAGAATTTCGTTATATGGACACGAATGCAACTCCAAAAGAAAATTTAAGAAAGTTGCAGAAGCAAAAGCTGACTCGTCTGGACATAGACTTAACAACAAACACTCTTGGAGATCGGCTGATTTTAGTTTTACGACTTTTAATCCGCTAAAAATGTAGTTGTCACTCAGATAAGACCATGACTGTTTGGTTTAGGCTGACATTCTTATGTCTTTCCTAGTAAATTAAATTTATAATAATACATTTTTTTTCTAAGATAAATTAATTTTGAATAATTTTATTTTGTTTTCTGTTTTTGTATTTTTGGTCAGTTGTTTTTATTTCTTTTGGCAAAATATCAAGTATATTTTTTTTTCTTAATTTTAATTCTATAAAACATTCATTTTGCAAAAAATTAAATAAAATTTCATATTATCATGATTATAATAGTCTTGCTGATGTTTGTTTTTTCTTAATTTTGATTTTGCATTTGAATATTAAAGTATACAAATTAATTTAAATTTATAACTTATTTTCGTCTGCATATAGATTAGTATGTTGTAAAAATTTTATATATTCTAAATATTTGCAGCATTTTATTGACTTTTTTGTATTTAAATTTTTTTTTACAAAACTTTTATTATATTTCAAATATTTATTTCTTACTTTGATCTAAAGAATTTTCTTGTTGAAAACTTACAAAAATACCATAATTTTAATGGCAGTTTTCCTTTCTGCAAGCCATAACTACATGATGTTTATTTTAAAATGTTAGTTTTCTTCCGATTTTTCCTCCGATCATTCTCTGGCACTTAAAATATATCAAAATAGCTGTTTTTTGTTATTTAATAACCGAAATTGATATTTTAAGTCTAGGGAACAATTTCTTTTAAACTATTGACAAACATCCCTGGCGCATACTCATAGTCAAAACAAAGTATACTTTAAGAGTTTCAAGCCAGTATTTTGTATAGCAATACTGGTTTTAAGTTCTTAATATATACTTTGTTTATTATGACTACGATACCTTAAGAAACAGCAAATGTATCAGTGGTCAGAAACTGTAACAACTTAACTCGCGCTGGGACAAAATTGAGTTTTTAGTGCGATAGTGTCCCCATTCACTGTACTTGCTATACATATTTTATGTTTGTAACTTTGTTAAGAAGTAAATTATATATAAACGAGTTAATGATGAAACAGAACTAAGTCTGCAACTTAGTAATAATAAATGGAATAATGAATGGAAAACGTTCTGAAAATAAAAAAGATTCTATCTCATGACTTCTTTTTAAGGCGTATGATTACTGTCAATTTGTATGGAAAAACTCGTCTAACCCCAGTTCTGTGTCATCATTTTATGAAAAAAAAATCGACGGCTGGTTCCCATCGTGTTACAGAGACTTTGTTGTGGAACTAAATTGGGCAAAAATAGAAGGAGGAGATTTCAAAATAAAATTGGTGTGACACTGTGTTTCACAAATAGAGGCATTTTATTCCCGGACTTTTTTTGTGCCCCGGGAGAGCGGGAATTAAAGACGAAATTCCTCGGATACCGGGAATTGAAAAACTTAATAATATATTTACCAAAAATGCTAATTTCTGGAAACCATTGCTTTTTATATGCACAAAATGAATCATTGAATCATTCTTTATTTGATTAAACTGAGCTTTGATTCAAAGTAAATTATTAAAAAAAAAAAGAACAATATTTTTATCGAAATTTAAAGGAAACTTCGTATTTAAAAACCATTTTTTTGACCGTATACCCCAGTAGGCCATTAACTATTTATAACTATTTTCCCTTAACGATTGGCTTGTTAGAGATAGCCATATATTTTCTTTATGTTATGGGATGATTCAGGTGCTTTTTCAGAAATCCATCCTCAAAGAAGCAAAAATGTTTATATAACTTTTATGCCAATATATTTTACAGCAAATTTGTAAAACAAACATGCATACTACAACAAAATTACAGCAAAAATTTTGATTATTGAGAAATCCCAAAAAATAAGGAAACAGGATTGCAAGATAGTTGAGGGATTTCAGATCAAAGGGGTACCTTCGAAAAATTTTCTTCCTATGCATTTCATACTTAATATTTTGGCTTTGTAATACACAGAAGAAAGTTGTTGAATTTTCTGTGATAAAGATTTTTGTATACTATTCTATCGAAATTTGTTGATTCAATAAAAAAGTTCTTGAATTTTCTGTGATGAAGATTTTTTCTATATGTATTTGATAAAAAAATTTTTTTGAAAATATTTTTTTTCCCTAATGATTTTTTAAATAACTGTATTTTCAACAAACATTACATTTGAATCAAATACATGTTTTATTGAATTTAATGCTATTTTCGAAAATTACCTTTGTTAAATATTTACTTTTTTCTGTGTAATTTTTTTATGTCATCATTCAGGTCTGAATTTTTGTAGAATGATAGATATTAGTATTCAGAGTTGATTCCTGCATCTAACTCATTTTTTTTCGTACCCCTTTGCTTCTCAGCCCCCCAATTATATATTGCTTTTTATAACCTTTATAGTTCCTAAACAACGCTTATTCAATATAGCAATAAATATTGTCGAAGTGGATGCGTTTAGTGGAAATGTTTGTTAAACATGTTCCGTCCTAGCGCCTAAACTACTTATCCGATTTTAATGAGTGAGTTATAGGTAACGAGACTAGAAGGTTTTTCCAAAAAGCGGGACAAGAACGATTGAAAAGCGGGATTATGAAGAAAATACGACCAAAAACGCGGGATTTTATAAAATATCTTGTGGAAAGAGGGATGATATAAAAACGCTCCATTTATGTGATAATACGAGTATACACATGATTTCTTCTATATATATGCAACTATACAGTTCCATATCGTTACTTGAAATGCAAAACCACGTAACTAATAAATAATTCAAAATCGCATTGTTATTTAATTATTGCGTATTACATCGAAGCGCAAATTTTCAAACATTTATCATAAAAATCAACCAAATTAAAGGCGAAAAAAGAAACTTAACGTCAGGATTTTTCCTCTCTCCTATAAAATTCAAAAAAGTAGATTCGTGATTTTTGCATTCCAGCTAACGATATGTACTTAAGAAGGAAGTTCATTAAAATTCAAAAACGTGAATTTTTAGACGTTTTCTTTAAATCGTAATTTTTAATTTCTCCGTTACGATGAAACAAAAACCGATTGATGAGTTGGCTTTAACACCCAACCAATTGCAGGCATATAGATGAGCTAAAGCAGAGCATACACTACTCCAGCATACTGGCACAAACAAGTGATGTTGAATCGTGCTCGAAACACATACCATACCAGCATACTGGTGCAATATTCATTTCTTTAAAAATTCTGTACGGATGAGTTGTTGTACCTAGTGCGCACCGCATTTATTTTTAAAACAAAAATTAAGGAAAACGCGGGTTTTTTATTAAAAAATTATTAGGAATGATATGTTTTATTTCACAAATACTTTACAATACATATTTTGTTCCTTTTTTCGTAATTTATGAGTAATTTATTCGAGTAAATGTGTGTTACCCCGATGTTTACTATTGGACAACTTTTCTCAACTGAGCTAAATTCACCATACACAATACCACAAGCTGGTACCATCAGCAAAATATCAAACTCTGTTTGACATCACTACACAAATCGTACAATCACACCAAATGCCCATACACTACCCAACACTGGCGCCAACACGTGATTGCGCGTGCATACTGGTGTAGTGTATGGGGCCCTTAACCCACAACCAGAGCTGTGAGAGATGCAGTAAATTTAATTGCAATCACATAATTTCTTGATAATGATTGCTAGTTTTTGATTGCAATCAAAACCGTAAATTTGATTTCATGATTTCAATTTGAAATCATGTATGGATTTATATCCAAAGAAATTTAATTATTTTTGGCTTGAGTTCGGTTTTAATTTATGGGTTTTTATATCCAAAGAAATTTAATTATTTTTGGCTTGAGTTCGGTTTTAATTTAATTTTTCAATTAAATTATATTTTTATTTAGAGATAAATGTGAAGCATGTAGACAAAGAAAATTTTGACTACGCGGATGGTTGAACTGACGTTTCGATAGCTCCCGCTAATCTCATCAGAGCTCTTTACAGCTTAATTTTTATATTAATTGATTGCAATCAAATGCAGTGATTACAATCAAAATTAAAACAGAATCAAAATCATGGTTCCCTTCAAATGATACTCTTTCTTTTAGAAATAAAGCTTATTCTGATAAGTAAAAAAAACTGTATGAAATGGCTAACAAACCTACGTTTTAGTACGTTTTTTATACTATTTTGCTGGACTTTCTCTATTATTGTGATTTCAGGAGAATTTATTGAAATCATATGATTTCAACAAAAGTTTGATTGCAATCAAACTGCTAGCAATTAAATTCAACGATCTAAAAAAAATTATTTCAAAATGATTGCAATCACAAAAGATTGCAATTTTTACAAGATTTCATTTTGAAATCTGAAATCATGTTGAAATCAAAGAATGAAATCAATTTGGTTGAATTACTCTCTTTTATTTTGCTGAAACAGCCAATGTCTAATGTAACCCAGAACAGCTTCATAAGGGTTTAGTTAGCCAATGTTACTATGGACTCATACAGAAAACTTAGAGGCAGATTTTGTAAATACAAACGCTTTTTGCATTTTGAAATTTGTATTGAAAAAAATTGTTTTGAAACGTATTTGCGTTACTTTTCATACAAATTTGAAACGTTTAGAAACGAAATTTTTTACAAAGTCCGCCTATTAAACTCAAATTGCCTTTTTCTGAAAAGTGAATACATATTTTGACATTGGCCCTTTTAGCACCAAGTCACAGATATGTTCAGCACAAAATTAGTTTTAGCGTTTTGTTTTCAAGACTTTTTCTTCATTTTTTTCATCTTAATGTAGAAACTTTTAAATTGAAGCTGTGAATTTTAGTCGAACTCTATGGTTAGTCCAAAAATTATTGATTATTCTGGGTTAAGATCGTTGAATTTAATTTTTGGAGCTATCAGACATTTTTAATGTTAGTTGTCTTCACCACGCGCACACTGGGAACAGGTATGAGAAGAGCTCTGATGATGAGATAGTGATTGATCTCGATACAGAAAAAAGGTTGTCTTTTCAGTTATTACATGCTTTGAAAATTCCATTCTCAATAAAAACAACTTAATTGAAAAATTTAATTAAATAAACTAAATCCTAGATAATTAACGTCCGTATGCATAACGAAAACTTAGCATGGAGTTAGCAAAACTACGAAATTGAACTGAGCAAAACTACGAAATTGAACTGGAGTTTAACAAGTTTTGATATAAAATTTTAGTTTAAAAATCACTGTAGATTGTAGCTGAGACTCATGGCTATATTCCGTGATGATTTCTATTTTCAAAATAGTATATGGAAAAACTGAGCAATATCCAGTTCAATTTCGTCACTCATGTTAATTTCATGCCAAGATTTCGTTATGTATATGACCCTAAATATCTTTGGATTAAAAACGTCTAAAAATGCATTTTTTCAATTTTAAAGGGGTTGAACTCAATGAGTTGTACTGGCTGAAAAAGGAGAAAAATATATTTTTAATAAGTTTAAAAATAGTCCAAATTTTTGGCAATAATTAAAACAGTAGAATTATATATCTTAAAACTCGAAAAAGTGGGAGAAAGCGGGATACAAATTTTAGGCGGGATCGAACTCTTAAAAGCGGGATAATGCTGCCTAATGCGGGATGTCTGGTCAGGTTAGTTATAGGCCACATTTTTTTATCTTAAATTCAAAATAGCAGACATTGAGTAGCGTAACGTCGGGGACCAAAATGAAAACCTATCATGATACTCGTATCATATTAAAGAGCATAACAATAAGATTCTAACGACATATAACAAATTCAAATTGCAGCCATGGGAGAGTCAGCAACCAAAAATTTTAAATTATCAAAACCTATCTGGATGGGCATCATATTAAGAGCATAACAATAAGATTCTAATAATATATAGCAAAATCAAAATGGCGGCCATGGAAAATTATAATGTCTGGAACCAAAAATTTTATATTATCAAAACCTATTTGTTGTGATAGATTTTATATGTAAGCACATAAAAATACGATTATGTATATAGATAAATAGCAAATTCAAAATGGAGACCGTGGCAAAGCAAAACGTTAGTGAACAAAAGCACAAATAATGATATATGTATTACCTAATGTGACCAGAAGGTTTTTCCAAAAAGCGGGGCAGGAATGATTAAAAAGCGGGATTCTGAAGAAAATATGACGAAAAAATCTGGATTTTATAAAATATCTTGTGGAAATGTAAAAACACTCCATTTCTATGATAATACGATTATACACATGATTTTTTAAATATATGCAACTATGCGGTTCCATATCGTTACTTGAAATGCAAAACCACGTAACTAATAAATAATTCAAAATCGCATTGTTATTTAATTATTGTGTATTACATCGAAGCGCATGACAGTGGTTTCCCCCATAGGCCAAAAATCAAAAATGTTATTGTTTTTTTTAAAGCTTTATTGCACAAAATTTATTGATAACACTCAAAACTTTATGAATCTAAAAAATTATTATGTTTTTTTGGCGAGATTTATTGTTTGTGTCCGTTGAAAGTGGAGGTATGTTTATATTGCATATATTGTGGTTGCATAGTCATAAAAGAAAACTTAAGTTTATCCAAAAAGTTATTCGCGATATTGTGGCAGAAGTTTCCAAAAACCCTACAAACATTAAATTTTAACTTATTTTATATCAAATTAAATAACAAAAGCTGCAAAAATATGAGCCCATAAGAAAATCGCTGAAGAATACTTTTTGAACCTTTTTAAAACACACGTTTTTCAAAAACTTCTTTTTCACGTAGACTTTTAGTGATATGGCCCTCATCTGCCCACAACGCCTTAAGCATCAAATTGTAGCTTTTTTATCCCTCTTTAAATTAAAAAATATTGTGGCCGTGGGTTTTTGCATATTTTCGCATATGGGTGTGATTTACATAGTCATCCGACGAAAAATAGTAAATAGCATTTTGTTTTGTACTATTTCTTTTTAAGAATATGAGTAAAGAGAAATTAATTTTTTTTTAATTGTTGTTATTTTAAACTTTATATTGCAATTTTATGGTATTTGATTTACAGTTATGAATAGAGAGAAACATTTTTTTTAAGAAATTGTTGTTTTAAACTTTGTATTGCAATTTTAAAGTATTTGACTTTCAGTTTAAGTGAAGCTACTCATTGCATTTGAAAAGTGTCAACACAAAGGTCAAATTTTAATTCTTATAATTAATTGTTTTCGCGATAGTGATAAAAGTTTCAAAATTATCAATATGGAAATTAAAATAGAAGGTTTATTCTGTCAGTGCCAATTTTCTAGAATGTATGTGCTTGATATTTGGAGTTCTACAGCCGGTAATTATCATTCGAAAGCAAACAAAATATTTCAAATTATGGAGGAAAAATTTAATGCAGAAAAAACTAAATTCGACCTTAGCAATTTAACAAAAGTTTTAAAAAGCCTTTGTAAGCAGATTGGTAAGCTTTGGACGAAAAATCATCGAAAAATAAGAATATAAAACAGTTTAGATTGCAACATACACGAAAAATATCGAGCATAGCTACAAATACAGATCTTTTAAATCGCCTCTTTTTAAGTTCAGATCCATTTATTTCTGGAGCCCGAAACTTACCAACAAAGAAAAGAAGTAGTTTAAGTCAAGGAGTTTTAAATTTGCTTAATATTTGATATATATTACTATTATTTTACTTTATTACCTTATATTACTTAATAATACCCTATATTGCATTATTTAACTTTGTTTAACTTTTTAATTTAGTTTTTTTCAGTGTATATTTCGAATGAATTAAAATGAAATAAAAATTTACAAAACTTGTTTAAAACAACCAAATTTTCATATTAAAATACTTTATTTCAAACATTTTCAAAACAGATCTATAAGCCAATTAACCCTTAAAAGATCAAATGGTTACTTTGGCTACAGTTGTTAATATTTTTTCCTAAAAATTTGCCAACTTTAAGTTCTTCGGGCATGAAATGAGCTGAAAAATTTTGAAGACCCTAGCTTTTTTAGTTTTGGAGATATTGATTTGTGTGTGTGCTTTTGAAGACAGTTTGTCGTTGTGTCTCGTTCGGCCATGTATAAAATTGTTTCCTGGAGATAATTTCCCGAGTCACTGGAATCACACTGTATACTGATATCTGTATAAGAGAAGTAGATGTAGAAAATACATACATATATATACTATTATTATTTAATTGAAATATTTATCGGAACATTAAGTGTACAAACTTTACCATTATTTTCTTCCCCGAGATCTAGAAATGATGTTTGCGGTGGTTGAGACAGAACACGATTTTCGGCGTCGGGTATTTTACCATATTTGGCCACATAAGTATTGAACATTTTCATCACTTCATCCTCCGTTTGCGTTGTAGCTGTTTCCAATAAAGCTTTTAAGAATCTTAATTTTATTTCTGTTATGGATTTTAGCCGCAATAATAGCATCCCAAGCGTCAGGCTTTATCAGGAAATATTTCTCAAATGTTTTTAGTAAAGCTTCATGCAGTTTTTCGCTTACTTCGGCTAAAAATTTAAAGCTCGCTTGCTCAATACGAATAAGCTTTTTTCTTAAGGACACTATAGAAGGGACAAAATAACCAAAATGCATGGTTGTTTTTTCGCCCTGAAGGAAATCGATCGCTTCTGCTATAGGCCCCATAAGCTTTACGTATTCCTCCAAGTACTCAAGCTCATCACTGAGAATGGTGGGAATTCCCAGACGATAGCATAATTCGGGTAAATTTGTTTTGTGCTGCAGCAACTTCTTTATGGAATCATAAAGTGAGTTCCATCTTGTAATACATGGGGTTAATAAATTGGCGTTTAAAACTGAAATGATCACTTCTGCAGATTTTGGTCTATTGCATTTATTCCAAAGCTGTGTGCATTTATACATAAAATACAAATATAGATCTACTAACTCTGTAGTTGGAAATATGACCATTTTTACCTGTTAAAAGACTTTTTATGGACATCTTTTACTTGCTCACTTGAAAAATTCATAATTTTGTTGAAATCGGTTGTAGCCAGAAGATTCAACGTATGGCTGGCTGGCACATGGAAAATGCTTTGACAATCGTGTAGTTACAGAACGAAAATGAGGGCATGAAAAATCCATCGACTCATCCGAATCGGAGCCAGAGTCAGATTCCTCATCACTGTTATGATCATTAATAGGTTCTAGATTAATGAAAATCAATAATAGAAATCATCATATTGGAAATAAATTTTATTTATCAAATAAGTTTCTTCTTTACTCATTTCAACTCCAAATTCCTTAAATGCCTTAATGAAGTTTGATCCATTGTCAGTGATCGTATAAACAATTTTTTCAACTGGCAGCTTATATTGCTGATTCATGTCGCATATCATATTTGTTTCACGATCAAAAGAGTGAATTCCCTTAAATTTTCGACAAGCCAGTGCTACAGACTTGCTTTCGAAATTGTTAGCATCTAACCAATGACAAGTGTAACCAAAAAATGATTTTCTCCCACCTGACCATACATCTGCAGTTACGCAAACATATTCAATTTTATCCAGCTCACTAGCAAGTTTTTCTATAAATTTATTTCGGCTCTCTAAGAGTAACCTTGTAATTGAACGCCTGCTTGGAATACTTTTCCCAGGAAATAACTTTTTAAAGCTTTTCTCATCGACTATGAATAAAGGAGATGCGGTTTCGCAAATAAAACTAAAAATATCACGACTAAAAGAGCATTTGCGGCCTGAAATCAATCTGCTTTCTTCCTTTTTTGAATTCAACTCGTTAAGTTTTTGTGGATGTTCCTTTTTCAAATGCTTGATGAAATTAGAGCTCACAGCCTTTCCTGCAAACTTGGCAAACAGCAATCAAGCCACACAATTTTCTTTGATGAGCAGTTGCGTTTATCTACATTTTAACAAAATTGTAAAGTATTAGAAAAAATGCACATCTATCTTATTGATTTACCTTCTCAACAATTTTAAAAAATCCTTCATTAAAGAGAATATTGTTTGCACCAATCAGTTCTCCATTAAACAACAAATCGTTTGACCCAATTGAAGTTTCACTTAAATAATTTGAAATATTTGTTTCGCAATTCGGAAGATTTTCTTCGCAAACAAAATCTGGATCATTAAGTGAATCATCACTATCGAAATCTGTAGTGTCACCCATTTTTTATTATTCACAGTTGGAATATATTACAAAATAATATATACGCAAAGATAATTTTTTATATATATGTATTTTTAACAAAGTTCATTTCACGAATAATAAAAAACAATTTTCATTTATAAATTATAACTGTAAAATCTTTAATTAAAACATGCCAAGTAGTAAATAGTAAAGTATACAATTCATATACCACAGAATATTAAATTTTAAATAAGTATAAATTCCATCCCCGCACAGCAATACTGTATCCGTAAGCAAAATACTTTTAAAAGAACAATTCCATGAATTCTTAGCTCATTATTTTGCCAAAAGTTCACGAAATTTACTGATTACTGCATTTTTTCAGTATCCAGTAAAAATTTACTGGATACTGAAAAAAAATTGCAGTAACCAGTAAAAATTTACTGGATACTGAACAAAAATTCAGTATCCAGTAAAAATGTATGACTGTATACAGGTTATCGTGTAATATTTTTACACAATATCAAGAACGATATAACGATTAATTCTGCATTATTACCTAAAACAATTACGTTTTTGAGTTTAAAGATATTGTGGCATATGAGCGATATGTGTGGAGTATATAATGACAACTATTTATGTACATAAACTATTTAACCTTGTCATCTTAATAGACAATTTATATTCAAAAAGGCGCCTGTCGCGCGTTTGTCCTTTTGGTATTTTTCTAAGATTTCGAACAAAATTTCTAAGACACACCAATTTGATGAGAAAATCACAACCAATGAAACCAAAAAATTAAACAGCAAATAAAATAAAGTTTTTATATGATTTAACTTAAATAGAATAATAGATTAGAAATTGTGAAAGAACAATAAAAAAACCAAAACAGTAAACAACTAGTTTAGATGTTGTTAAAAAAGTTTGAAAAATTAAAACTTAAATAACAAATTGATGCGATTATTTACTTTAATTTGTTGGCATTGATATAGGTGAAAGATGAATTAGCATTTTCATTTTATACATACATACATACATATAAACATATTATCCATTCCGAATAAAAAATAATAGATTGGAGTATCTTCATGTAGGGCTGTAGACAGTTCCCACTTTTAGGCCATACATATTTTTTTTATTTACGTATTGTGGGTACCGGGAGACACGGAGAAAGTTATTGAAGTGATGTTAATATCCTCATTGGGTCAAATAATTTAAAAAAAATATACTTAAGCTACGTTCGCATCTATCAAATATTTGACGAAATACGCGTAATAGTTTCTGGTTTAATGTTTTTAATTTTAGGAAAATATTTTTAAAATGAGCATGTGTCTATTTGGTAAGAAAATTCAATACACAATCAGTTTTGTCTTTTATCGTTTCATTTGTCGGACATACTCACGAAATATTAAAGAAACGTTTGTCGAAAAATAGTGGTTACACTTATTTCGTCAAATGGGTACCCCCGTAGTGTAGTGGATAGTGTACTAGACTATTAACCGCGAGGTCGCAGGTTCGATTTCTGCCAAGACCCTGGGTGTTTCTGCAGAAAAGCCGATAAATGCTTAAGCAGTATGTGTGCTCGTTTTTTATATATAAATATTTGATAGATGTGAACGTAGCTTTACAAAGATTCATAATTTTGTGGTTTTCTTTGACAACGTATTACATACATAATGCGTTTCTCTTATTGCATATACATAAATATAATTTTTTACGCAAGTATTTTATGAATGTCTCCTGTATTTTATTTTTATGTTCCTTAAAAATGCGTTACTCATCCATTATTTGCTTTTTAAAATTTTCGTAGAAAATGTATTTTTAATATAAATGCAAAAGAAAATAATAAAATTTGTAGGTGTCGTATATGACAAAAATCTATAAGTAGATGTTGGTTTTATTTTCAAAAGAACCAACAATAATACACACAAATTAAAAACTATAGATAATACGTAGATAGTCAACTGCCCTTCTGTCAAAAAAAAAATTGACAACTCTCTTCATACGTATGGGTATTTTCAAAATACGATTTTGTTATTCTATATACTATATTGTTATTCAACAAACATGAGAGAGGTAAGTCAACACACATCAGCGAGCGTAATTTTTGCACTTGAGAATGCACTAAAATTTATTTTTTTTGCGCGCACACAAACACTATTTTATTTCATTTTTTATTTGTTTTATAATAAATTTTATGTTTCTTCTTTTGGTAATTTTAAAACATTTTTTTAATTTTGTTGACACTTGTATGTTGAAATTTATCGATGTTTTGAACCATTTTTTTTTTTCATTCAGCAGTATTGCATTTTTGTTAATATTTGGGATAAATTTTTTTTGTATCAAATAGAAAAATTGCAAAAATATTATAAGCAAATCAATATTTTTTGAGTTCAAATGTATTAAAAAGGATTATAAATTCACATTTTCATTAACTAATGCAAACTTAGTTCTATATAATACCAAAAAATTTATGTTTAAAAAATATAAATTTTTAAAATACTTTTTGAACAACTGAGTATGGTTTTGGTGCTGTGGGGAGTTTTTTATTTTAAATCAAACTAATACGAAATGTTTTAATAACATATTCTTAGACTTGGGTCTTTGACGTTTTAGTTGACTATCTACGTAACCTATGTTAAAAACTACATGTAAAGGTGTTCTTATTTTTATGGACAAATTTTAAAATGTTTTGAATGCAGTTCACCGGCCAGATTTTGGTAAGTTTTTAAATAAGTAAAATTTGGAACGAATCGACCCGGAACGACTCTATAGAGTAATTTTTGAAAAAATTTCTACACAAAATCAAGAGCTTATATTTTTATCGTCTCCGATTTTAATGAAATTCAACATTTATAGACTACTATTACGTGCAATCACATTGCGCAAGAATTAGTTCGATATATCTTATGGTTCCTATTGTAAAGTCGTCTAAACTTGGGCATCCCGGCCATTTTTACGAAAAGTTCGTCACACTCAAGATTGAATAACTTTAGAGTTCGTCATCAGATATTAATAATATTGGTGCCATTCAATAGCTTTCAGTCTACATTATTTAAAAATATAAAAAGAAGATAGCTTCCTTCTATTTTTGATTTTTATGTTTTTCAAAAATTAAATAGAACAAAATGACAGTTTTGAATAACTTTTTCGAAAAATGACAGAAATCAGAATTCTTAAAAATGGTTGAATATGATAAAGAAAAACATAGTGAAGTTCCGAACATTTAAAAAACCCGATTATAGTCGAGAATAGGCACGAGATGGCGTCTCATCTGCTAAATGGGTAAAAAAGAGAATAGGATTTTCGCTCGTTAGTTGTTGCTGCCTACGCTGGCGGTGTCGTTTGGGTGGAAAAGAGCTCTGATGAGAAGACCGTGGTGGTCTCGAAATATCTGATGTCAGTTCAACCTTCCGTACAGGCAAATTTTTCTTTGAATGTTCAATTATTACATGCTTTAGAATTTCTTTCTAAAATAAAAAATAATTTAATCGAATGATAAACGAACTTAAGCCAAACTAATTAAATAACTTTGGATAAAAACTATATAATTCGACTAAATTCATAAATAAATTTTTCGAAAAATGTTTCTTATTGATTTGAATAAACATAACAAAAATCATATCGGAATAGAAAATTTGTTTCTATATCTATATTTGTTAAAATTATGGATATAATATTAGATATTAGATTTTTTATACGATTGACATTTCTGCCGGTAAGCCTCAACAACCTGAATCAACAATTGTTTTTCCTCTTCATGATTGGTTAATATTCTGTTAAAGTTTTGAATGAATTTAACGCCTCTCTCAGCTGTATCATTTACAACAGATAAGTCCTTACAGAATGTCTAACCTTCCTGAAAAATGCAAATATCGCGTAATTCATTTGATTAATTTTTCGTAAGTGAGAATTGGTCACGGAACAGAAAGATTTTCAAAGAATATACGGTTTTTGACATCCAGCGTGTATGGCCAGTTGGACCAGTCGTTCGAAAGTTATACCGCTCTGCACCAAGAAAGATTAAGAACAATTGAATCAATTGACTATAGTCTTCACGATTTTAAGATTTAGTCAGTTGATCATAACAAAGCTTTATACAATTTTCATGCTCAGCTGAACTTATTTGTGAACAAACAAACAGTTAATCTTAATTGCCACTTCTAAATAATTCTTTGTTAAAGCTTGGTCATGATTTGGCAAATCTTTCAAGTATTGAAACTTATGCTATAGATGCTAAATATAACTTTGTTTCAAAAATACTGCGCAATATTATTTCATACACATGGTGGCAACAAGGTAAATTGATTAGACCACCTTTTCTTTTTTTCAAGAGAACTGCTGCACCTGTATTGATACCAGTAGATGTTGTATCATGCGACAAGCCGTTTACTTGGCCAACAATATTCCATTTAACTGGTCTTTCATAAACTCCATCTGCAATATTTGGCCAGTTGAAGATTCTACTTTTGGTGCACCAAGAAACTTCGATGTGCCGTTGTAGCTTACCAAAACTGCAATGTGCTCAACTTTTGTGGATTCGATCAAATGCGTTATGAACTTTCCATCAACAAGACATAAATTTAGAAAATAAAAAAAAACCCGACTGCGTAAAAAAATAAGAGAAAATAACTTTAAACCGTCACAGATCCTAAATGGTCATTCGAAATTAAAAGTCATAAGAGAAACCTACATATGATTTTCAAATACCTGTCGAATGATACCCATTTTGATATTGTTTGCCAACTTTTTATTTTTTTCGTATAAACAAAATGGCGTCTATTGGCCGCCATATGACTACTGTCATATCTTTAGTGACACTCCCCGGATTAAGACGAATCGATTGACGTAAGAATCGTCAAAATCTGTTCACGCGTTCGTTTTATATAGTGCCGCAAAGGAGCACACATACATACATACATACATACATACATACATACATACATACATACATACATACATACATACATACATACATACATACATACATACATACATACATACATACATACATACATACATACATACATACATACATACATACATACATACATACATACATACATACATACATACATACATACATACATACATACATACATACATACATACATACATACATACATACATACATACATACATACATACATACATACACAATACCCTTCTTTGCGTCGCGCAGTCGGGTAAAAAGAGCTACCACCGAACCAATTTTATTAATCTTTAAATGATAATAAGATTATTACAGAGTTTAATACTACATCCCGACTAGAAATTTTCATGCAAACACATTTGGGATCTAGCTGGGATCCCAACTCCGATGTAACGCAGAAACGTATTTGGGACCCGATTGGTTGCCTGTGGGGAAATATCAAAATCTTGCAAAAATTTGCTCAAATCCGGAAAATATCAAACTCTAATATTGAATTAAAATTGCTGAAGTTATCCAAGTTACAAAGTATGTAACAATCACCTCTGTTGAAGTTGAGAAAAATATACGATTAAAAATCTGTGTTATATATTCCCAATAAGTTCCCAATAGTTTCCCACTTGGAAAGAACTTATGTTAAGTCACGAATTTGTAGATGGGCTACCCGAACAAGTTCCCGATCAAATCACAAGGGGTATAAGCAAAAGGTACCGAAAGTGGCTGTTTATCAATTTTACACGGATGGGCTCGATTTTTTGACTTACCAGAGAGGAGAAAATAGATGAAGCCTGCCGAAGGACTCCAATGCTGGAAAGTTTAAGTAAGCCAAGCCATTTTTGAAGAGTCCAGAGAGCAGAAAATGGTTGCGTCCTGCCAAAGGCCGGTAATGCAGTGAAGTTTTCATCCTTTACTCGATTACAGTTTTAAGAACAGTTATAAAACATCACAATTTTGCAAAATACAATTTTAAGAGAAATGAAGTAACTTCCAAAGAAATGAACTAACTTCAAATAAAATGAAATAACTTCCATAAAAATGAAATAGCTCCCAATTTAAATATTTTTCCTATTTAAAAAGTCCCAAAATAAATGAAATAACTCCCAATAAAATACGCAAAATGAAATAACTTCCAACAATATTTTCATTGGGTTTTTCTCATTTTGGAGTTATTTCATAAGAAATAACTTCCAATTTTGTATGGAAAGAGAGATTGGGAGTTGTTTCATTTTTCTTTTGGAAGTTATTTTGTTGGGCGTTATTTAATACCGCGGCTCACGTTGTGTACGAGTACTTATTTCTTTGCCTGTTTAAGTATTTTGAATGGAATGACTTGCTAATTCAGCATTTTTGTTACGCGGAAAATAAAGTTGTTGTATGTATTGATATTTAAATTTTAATATTTTCTTTTAGTTTTTTATTATTGTTCTGTATTAGATGATGTTTGGCTGAAAGTTTTGTGTAACTATTTTAATATTTTTTACTGAATGAAACTATAAAATTTTATGTTTTTATAAAAAGATTTGGCTCTCAATTAATGATTTGATGGGCTGTGGTTACAAGCAATATTTCATTGGCATGCTTTTATTTATAATTAATAGTATAGCAACAATATATGTTCACAAATCAATTAATATTCATGTCAATGAACTTTTATAAAAATATTGTATTAAGTTTAAGTAATAGAGTATAGTTTGCAACGTATGCCAATTCGGCACATTTATAATCCAATCATGGCTAATTGTGGCATTAGATATCGATTGGGATTTTAATAGAATTTAAATGGAAAGATATCGAAAACTGTCATTTTGTGGCCTTCATGAATAACTGCGTATGCATTAAAATATTGTTTTTAATTGTTTTATTGTTATACTCGTACTTATTTATTGAAATTTTAATATTTACGTTTTCATGTTTTTACATTCATAAAGTTTTTTCATCTATTATATTAAAAATTTTAAATAGCCAAAAAACTACATAAGTACTCATACATATGTATGTATACATACATACATATCAGAGAATGACATAAGTATCGTTTTAAGTACTCTTTGAGTATTGGCTGTCAAACAACTATATATGCGTACAGTTTATAATAAAAAACATACTCACACCCAAAAATACTCTTCAAGTTTAAGCCGAATACGTATAAATACAAGCAACCAACGATTATGTGCATACAGATTCTTTAAATTACGCAGCACAAAAGACTATAAGTAAAATTATACTCTGTATCAGCTACAATCATGTATTACATATGTAAGTATACTTATGTATATGTACCCAGGAAACAATTTTTGCCGCCATGTCTGACGCCTGAGATTTAACCAGACAATCAACCGAGTTGTCTAAAATTCCTTCAGACATTTGACAGAATAGCTGGATGTTTTCTGGTACGACGTTTCTGCACAGTTTCTGCTTAGTATCTAAAAGCAATTCAATTTCGGAAGTTATTATTATTCGGCTTCAGTTCAATAATTGAATTAATGTAAATTCAAATTATTTTTAAGAGTGGAATATTAGAATATCTAATCAAACTAGTAGAACGGATTATAAATATTTATTGAAGGTGGATTTGATAGTAAAATTATAAAGATTAATCCCCATATGCAAAAAAAATAAAGTGTGTTTGAAATGTATGTTAAAACCGGGTTTTCTATGGAAATTTTGTTTTAACATACATTTCAAAGACACTTTATTTTTTTTTGCATATGGGGGTAATAATTTGATTTTAGCTCTAAAATATGTACACATCGCCCGCAACTATTATTATTATTATTTTTTCTTCATAAATTACTAAAACTATACTATATATAATTGAGTGTTGTGTTTTTCTTCCGACGGGGTTTTTTTGAATTTGGAACGATTTTCCGTCATTATTAGTATATTTTAGTGTAGGATGCACAAAAGTTTTTGATACTTTTAGAAATAGTTTAATAGAATTTCGACAGCCGCTACGTCCTTTGTTCGCTTTTACCACGTTTGATCGTGGACACTAGTATTAATGAAATATCAGATATTTAACAAAATTCTATGAGGAAATATGATATGAGTATCTTATTCATTTTATCAATATGGTGAACAGAAATTTCACCTTCTGATTATTTATTCCAATTTTTCAAACTTGCTTGTACGTAAGCTCCTCCTACGATAAATCAAGCTATTGTTGTTGTACATGTTTAAACAGGTTATCTTTATGTCTTATAATTTGCATTCTGATTTTTAGTTTTAAATTACACCGCAGAAACCACACATGTATGCAACTTTTTGCGCGTGTCGTCGCAAATTTTTTTAATATTTGTACGTAATTATTATTCGAACTGAAATAGGTATAAGTCGGAAGTTGATATTCGGCTTAAGTTCAATAATTGAATTAATGTAAATTCAAATTATTTTTAAGAGTGGAATATTAGAATATCTAATCAGACTAGCAGAACAGATTAGTACTACTAATTTCGACAGCCGCTACGCCGTCATCATCAGCATCCTTTGTTCGTTTTTACCACGTTTGATCGTGGGTACTAGTATTAATGAAACATTAGCTATTTACCTTATTCCTTTTATCAATATGGTGAGCCGAAATTCACATTCTGATTATTTATTCCAATATTTCCCACTCAGTAGTACTAATCCGCTCTGCTAGTCTGATTAGATATTCTAATATTCCACTCTTAAAAATAATTTGAATTTACATTAATTCAATTATTGAACTTAAGCCGAATAATAACTACTTCCGACTTATACCTATTTCAGTTCGAATAATAATTACGTACATATATTAAAGCAATTCAATTTCTTTAAGAAATTTATCAGAATAGTCTGCAGGTTTTCTAACCTACGATTTAAAGCATTTAGTAGTCACTTCTGCACATTGTCAGATTTTAGTTTTCATAATACTTCATATTTATCTCTTGAGAGTTTTCCAAAATTGTGCAGACATGTTGAAAATTCCTCTAGAAATCTCTTCAGAATTCGTATAAAAATCTCTAGAGCATTTCGGCAAAGTTTTTGGAATTTCCTCACACAAAGACACTTCGGACACAAGTTGTCAAAAAATGTTTGCTGGGTAATTTAAAAAAAACCAATAAGTTCTCCTATTAAAAGTTTTTATATATACTATATGAGGTATGCCAGCCTTTCGATTTATAGATTTCACTTACACGCAATTTACATTATGCCTTTTCTGCTTGGCTTTAAAGGCATGCCTTTTTAGTATGTTGGTGCGAGGTGTTGAGAAGGGGTAAGAAAAAAGGCACCAATTGAAATTGGAGGGGATTTTTTTATATTTTTCTTTACTGTTTTAGTCCTCTCAGCATTACGCATGTGAATAAATGGCATGAAGAAAAAGTCATCATGTAAATGTCCGTGATATTTCGCGGGACTAAAAAGGCATTTAGAATAACTCTGTATTAATAAAGTTTTGCGCAGGATAGGAATTCATTTTAGACCTTTGGTTTCTTAGCCAATTTTTCTTAGAATTTTCGGTAGATTACGATTTTGCTATACGATTATAGATGAAACAATTTTATCCACACTAATATACATATAAGTAGGCGAAAACCATATCAAATCGACAAAAAATATGATGTTTTCGGAAATATAAAATTTTTAGACTTAGGAGCCGTCATGTTTCTGAAATACACCGTCATGAATATTGGCAAAATTTTAAACATTTTACTAATTATAACTTCTAAACTACAAAAGTGAAAAAGTTTTATTTTATTTTATTTTGTAGTTTAAAATAGGGCTTTTGATACATTTCGATTTTCTTTCCCGCGAGAAATTCAAAGGTCATTTGTGGAGGTCTTCAGCTCAACGGCCTATATCTCAAATAAGGTTTTTAAAAAATATCTTCAAAAAATACATATATGTTAGTTATGCAACTCTTTTCTATACACACGGCTTCATGGTGGTGCTGCTTCTAGCTTCGGAGTTATAGAGCAAAAGATGGGTAAATTCGTAAATGCAGCGAATGTGTGCAGCCGTTATGCAAACTTTTGCAACACTAATAAAAATGCTGCCGTAGTTGCAGCAATCTGCGGCTGCACTATCAATTGCTTGCGTAAAGAAACTTTTTCCGAAAAAAAAAGTATTGCCAAATGATGGTTTTCGAACGCAGGACTTTGATGATTGCGCAATTACTGAATTCACTGCATTCCAATTTTTTTTTTCTGGAACGTTTTAATTGGTTCATGTATTTATTTAAAGAAATTAGAATGTGTGGAACACGGGATAAATATATATATATTTTTTTTCATTTCGGCCATTGTCCAGATAACAATACATTATTCATGTTTTTCGATCTACATATATTTTTTAAGCGTCATCTTCATTCAAAGGCTGTTGCTATTAAAATGAATTATATCTTGTTTGAAAGGCTGTTAAATTATGCTTCGAATAGAAGATGATTTGCTTTGATAGAATAAAAAATGACTAAGTTATACTGGATCAAATTTAAAATTTGGTTATTTGGCTAAGGCTCGTAACATAATATTCAGAAAGAATCAGGTATGATTAATATTTACTTAACATCAACTTAAGTGATTTACGACTTTAACCGCGAGTTTTCTATGGCGAACTTGCCGTTAAAGTCAACTTTTAACTTGTAATCATACATTGTGAAAAGGGCCGTTAATCCTCTAATTCAATTTTCACGAAAAGTTTGTATATATAAGAATTGAAATCACATTCAACAGAGCCACCTGACAAGGTGCTGACAAGCAAAATATGCATGAGCAGTGATGATGAAAGTGTAGCGGCTGCTATGTTCTGCTGTGTACGTTGAAAAATTAAGCTGATTTTGATTTTTCCCTTATTCCTTGGAATATTAATCATATATACCAGATTCATGTATACCTGATTCTTTCTGAATATAACGTTACGAACCTTAGCCTAATAATCAATTTGGATTCAAAGTTGAAAACTTCATCGCAGTTGGTGTGGAAACTTTTTTATCGATCACGAAAAACTAATAAATAATTTCTTTATATTTTTATATAGTCTATACGGCTATGCGATGATACAAAATGCCATTGCCCTAATGTAACTACATACTTGACATTGGCATTCCAACCGAGGACGCAAGTATTATAAAGGGTCTTTTCTAAGAAAAATAAAACTTATAAAATTGTGTTTACAAGAAATGTTGTGTATGTGTTGTGTATATGTCAAATGTTGTGTATATGCTAAATAACTACGTTGCACACACAATACCACACGTAAGTATGTTTGCTGTTTCCCAGTTGGCCACGTCTTTAAGACATCATCAATGACGGGTGCACGACAATTTTAAATCCTCGACGACAAATGTCGGACAGCCGGTACAAATCATCGATGAACTTTTCGAACAAGTGTCGCGAAAATCGTGCACGATTTAATGAGCGACAATGTCGCTCAGATTGTCGTTCACATAAAACAAGATGATTCCGTGAGCGATATTGTCGCCTATGTTGTCGTCAATGATTATATAAAAAAAGTCGCCTATTATGTCGTCAATGATTACATAGGCTACAATGTCGTTTACCTTTTCGTTAGCGATTACATAGCGACAATGTCACCTACTTAATTATTGAACATTTTTGCTTATCTCTTTTTCCGTTTCATTTAAATTATTGACTGAACTAGCTGAGATTTGAACTGAGGCTGCATGTTTATAAGTTTTCGCGCTTACCACACTGCTGCTGCACCACTTAAAACATATACAATAAAAGGCCAAAATATTCATTTGCTTGATTGAAGACAAAATATAAGACATTGCCGCTCATATTGTCCTCAACAAAGTTGGATTGAGTACAACAATTAAGACATTGTCACTCATCTTGTCCTCCACAATGTTAATGGGGATAAGATGTAAGACATTGTCGCTCATATTGTCCTCAACAAAGTTGGATTGAGGACAACTTGCAGGAATTTGTCGCTCAGATTGTCGTGAACGCCGATTTCCTTTATAATGTCGAGTAGAAAACCAATAGACAGAGGACAGTTCGTGCAAGAATCGTAGATGATAATATCGTGCAAGGCAATCTGGTCAACTGGGTTATGTTATAGAAACACATACGTATCCGCTCTATTAATGGTTGACATTTCCTATTACAAAATGTACATTTGTATTAGATATGCGGCTACCTGTTATATTATTCTACCACGGGTAGAAATTTGTAAACAAACGTACAAATTTTGCCAGATGTAGGAAAAATTTAAGCAAATCATATGTGCTATCAACACTAGCTAGTAAATCAATCTACCTTGTCATTGTTTTCCATAAGAAGAACAAGTAGTTTTATAAAACTTAAATCGATTTTAAGTGTACAAGATTGGAGAATTAATGTTCGAAGGGTTTAGTGAAAAACAAATATAAATCAAAGTTGAAAATTGCCTATAACACATTTATTTTATTTAATTATATTTTACAGTGCCTACAAAAAAACTGATTTATAAATCTAATTACAGCGCTCCTCCATTTATTCGCATAATAGCTTAATAGTCATGGGTACTGAAGTTTCAGTTGCGCATAAAGCTAATTTTAGACTATCCCTAAGCGGTTCGACTTCTGTAGAAAGTGCAATGCTGTATTGTGTTGTTATTGCTCTTGTAAAACTTTGCATAAACTCATTACATCAGGGTTGCATTTTCTGCAGAAGTCGAACGGCTTGTGAGATAGTGTAAAAAATCTATAAGCGATATATCTGGCGTAGTGATCAATTTAATTATAAAATAAAAGCATGGTTATAATAATGTTGGAATAGTTCCATAATATGTGACACTTCTGGAAATAGTATGTTATGTTACACTTCTGCAAATAGTATACGCGAGTATGCTCAGATGTAAGAACTGTCGCATTATCCGCGTGGGGCACATGCTTAAGTGTTTATGTTTTTTAATCATCTTTCATATAAGAAATAATCTTTAAATTATTCAAAATTTAAATTTTTTCAAAAAGTTTGAGCTAGCGCAAATAAAATATCTATTTATCACCTGCTTTTGAGACACCCTTTCCTAACGAATTCTTTTGATTAATAACTATATGTGACGTAAACTTATTTGTTTATAGAAATCTTTATGAACTATTTTTGCCTGTTAATATTTCTAAGTATATTTATGAGTTTTTAAATAATAAACAATTGAAATGAATTAGAAATAAATTACATTGTGGTGATATTTATCGGTATTAAACGCAAAAACCAAAATTTTCTATTCAACACACAATTAAATATCATTTTTTCTACTTTTTTTAACAGCTAAATTTTTTATGACACTTCTTAATTAATTATTTATTGGCTATAAATACGAGTATTATGGCAGAAATTCATGCGCAAAAATTTTGGTGTACGTGCGATTTTTTAAAATTTTCTCCTCTATTAGATTTTTGAAAGATTTGGTTGGGAGGTGCAGAACAATTTGAAATTTTGTGCATTAAGTATTAAACACTTTATTCTTTTGCAATTCTTTAAAAGCACTGCCTTCCGCAATTAACGAGTTAACGGTGACATTTTTCTAGTAATGATCTGAACAAAATTGAGTTGTTCAGAACAAGCTATGAAAACAATAAGATATAAGATATTGTTCAATGGCAGTATTCGGCTTTTGGTGAAAATGGTCTTGTTAAAGAACAAATGCAAAAAATCGTAGCTTTTATATGAAATCTAACAGCAACTCTTTGCATTTTGTTGTTATCGAATTTTGCAAGAATGCTTCAATATATTGCATTTGCTCTTTCGCAAAATCATTTGCAACAAACACTGAATACCGCACCGCAAACACATTTGTAGAAGGAAACGCTTATTGAGCGTACAAACGTGGTACTAATGGTCTTATACCGACAGGTTAGTACGACTGATATAAAAACTTAAGTCTTGGAAAATATCTTCTTAGATTCCCCGGAGGGGCGCTATGGTATTCCAAACTTAAGCACCTAAGACATAAATATATTTCGCTTTTCGTCCGATTAGACTTTAAATGTATCCAAAAGTGAACTTGTTTATAATTTTGTTAATTGAATCAAAAATGTTTATATGTACATTAGGGTGGCAATGAAATATTTATTTGTTAATTTAAACAAACTCTGTTTGGATTACTGTGGCATTTGGTATAAAACTCAAGGGGTGAAAATTTTAGCCAAATCGGATAATTTCCAGGCGTGCCCGCCCCATTGAATTTAAAGTTAAGATTTTGTGAAATTTACCAAAATGAAGCATAAAAAAGGACGCCTTAGAGACGCAAATTTTAACCCCCACCCAAGCAAGGATTATTGTTTGGAAATTATGCTTCATTTATGCAAATTTCACAAAATTTGAGCTTTAACCACTATAGGTCGCACGTTATAGTTATTCGAATCGGGCCAAACTTTTTATCTACTCTTAATGAAAGATCACTATATATAAATTGAATTCAACTTTGACAAATTTTGGAAAACTTAAAATTTTACCTCAATGTGGCACGCCCGAGAGTTATCCCATTTGACTACAATTTTCGCAACATGTGTTTTAGACAAAGTACTTTAATAATCAGCACAGCTATTTTATGTTTTTCCATTGTCAGCCTAATGTATATGCTTATAATACATGTGCACATGTGCAAAATGCACATTAGGGTGACAATGAAAAAATAAGCTGTGCGGATTATTATGATACGTGGTAAAAATTTTAGCCAAATAGGGTAGCTCTCAGGCGTGCCGCACTGAGGTAAAATTTTAAGTTTTCCAAAATTTGCCAATATTAAACTCAATTTATATATAGTGATCTTTCATTAAGTGTAGATAAAAATTTTGGCCCGATTCGAATAACTATAACGTGCGACCTCTAATGGTCAAAGAACAAATTTTGTGAAATTTCAAAAAATGAAGCATAATTTCTAGACAATAATCTTTGATGGGGTGGAGATAAAAATATGAGCCGAATTGGAGAACCATAAGGCGTCCCTTTTTTGATTCATTTTGGTAGATTTCACACGATTTTAACGTAGAAGCACTCCTGAAAGTTATCCGATTTGGCTAAAATTTTCACCGCGTGAGTTTTATACCAAATGCCACAATAATCGGTTTAGATTTTGCTGCAAATTACAAATCAAAAATATTTCATTGCAACCCTAATGTACATACACACACAGAAAAGAAAATGAATGTAAAATCAACATGACGCAATTTTGATTATAAATCATATTAAATTTACAAGAAATAATTTGTCGTTCAAGTGTGTTAGTGTTATTGGTTTTCGACGATTTTACATTGAAATTTTTGTGTGTGTGCGTATATGAAGTCTGGCTTTTAATAACTTTTCTCAGTTGTAATAATACTTATATATTTTTAAGGCTTCATGGGAAATGTGACATATGTATTTTCTATTTATACACGTCATTTATACACGTCACTACTTTTTATTAATAGAAACAAACATTTATTTTTAGTACTTCTACAAATAAAAAAGTTTATAGCCTGTATTGTAAAATTTAAGCTGTTTTGTAAAGTTTTCAAATATGCACGTATAACCAGAATTTATCGGCCACAACAACATTTTCTTTACCCACGCATTTTATTAATAAATTATTTATAAATTAATCAACCTCTTGCATTGTTTAGGTGAAAAAGAAAAAAATGTTTAATAAAATTTTTGTTATATTTTATGTTTAGACACTGGCTAATATTTGTATTATTATTTTTCGTTAATTCGTTTAGCCAACCGTTCAATGTTAAAATAATACTTTAAGATATAATGAACCCAAGGTGGTTAATGATTTATTGCATAAATTGGTATTAATTGAATAATAAATAATAGGAACATTTTAAATAGATTTATTGCTTGCTATTTTGCAGATTTAGCATAAAGTTCTATATATAAATCGGACTGTGAATAAACGTATTCCGAAGTAAACAAGAGCCTTGTTCATTAGATATATTGTTCATGTCTAATTCTTTTTGAGTATAACGTTGCGAATTTAGCCTAATAATCAATTTGGATTAAAAAATCATATTAGTTCGAAATAATGACATTAAAATGTACAACTATATAATTGTTATTTTTCATGCCTTGCACTGTTCTGCCTTACTGTTCAGAATTATCAATCTATTAATGAATGTTTTATATAAATTCGGACCTCAGGAACATGTTCCATAAATGTTTTTTTAACTGCAAATTGAAGTCGAAAAATAAAAAAATAATATATGTAAGTCCCAAATTTTTTTTCTCAATGAAATAAGACCCTAATAGGGCATTTACATCGGCATGAAATCTAGTTCAAACGAGATTTTGGAAAAAAATCTAGTTTATTTTATTAGATTTCCCATGCAAAATAAAATCTAGTTTCTGGATTTTGTCAAAATCTTGTTGTGTATGGGAACTACAAACTCTGTTTTTTTCATATTGTACTAAAAAATAAACCGCATAAGGTTTGTGTATTTGCTATTCTTTAGCTATTTTGGTTTTGAGGCTTACTTTTTCTGTGTAGATTGACAGCGAAATTTAAAAAAATTAAAAAAAGCTTGGTGTAAATGGTATAGATTTGAAAATAGATTTCAATTGAAATCTACTAGATTTCGTTTTGGTGTAAATGTGATATAACATAATTTTTTTTTATTTTCTTTCATTTGCAGTTTTTTCTATAAAATGAAATCATTCCCAAAAGAGTGAAATTACTTCCAAAATAAAACTAAATAAATCCCGAAATTTGGTAATTATTTCATAATGCAATAACTCCCAAATGTATGGAAATTTTTTGGGATGTTTTTCATTTTTTATTTGGAAGTTATTTTGTTGGGCGTTATTTCATACAGGTTTTTTTTCGGTTTTTGGCGTTTTTTTTTAGTTTTTTTGGCGATCTTTTTAGTTTTGGTGATTTTTTGCGTTTTAGCGATTTTTTTTTTTTTATTTTGGTGCTCTTTTTCTTTAAGCGCATTTTCATTTTGGCGATTTTTCGTTTTGACTTTTTTAATTTTGAAACTTTTTTTTTAGTTTTAGCTTTTTTTTTAATTTCAAGAGTTTACCTCTTATGGTTTCCAAGATATAGCAGATTGTCTAAATTACATAATCAAAATTGCATTAACTGATAGAACCACCCTTTATTTTTTATTGTTTTAAATATCAGTGTTAATTAGTGCAGTCTATTCTACAGACTACACCAATTAACACCAACTTTGAAAATTTAAAGTGTCTATATATAAGTGTCTGTATATTAGTATTTCAACATGTTTCGTTGCTTGCTTTAGAGCACCCTTTAATTTTTAACTGTCATATATTTGTTCTTGTAGCGGCAAAAGTTTTACATGTCCGCAGCTCTTACGGTTTCCGAGAAAACAGCCTGTAACAGACGGACAGACAGCCAGACGGTCAGCGTAGCGAAAACAATAGGACTCCTTTACACATTTGGTGTACGGAACCCCAAAAATCCCTGCAAGTTAATGATGAAACAGAGCAGTCTTCAACTTCAGGCCTAAACGCTGCCAAATAAACAGGCCCAAAACTAAATCGATGGCAGTAGCTTCAAAATGCTCTCATATTATTGTTTATTTTCTTTTGTTCTTATATTTCGTATGAAAAATTTATGAAATTTTATTAAAACACGGCAACATTGTTGAGAGAATGAGTGGCTAAAACTGAGAGCATGAGAAAAAACGTCCTCAAAATAAAAAAGATTCTGGGTAGAAATACAACATCACCGCTGCGGGCCCGGTTTCCGTTTCTCAAAGAAATAGCAAATTAAATGAACTGCGGTGGGGGTTGCGGTTTTTCTTGCCATTATTGGAAAATTTCTAAACAATTTGCACTTATTTTACTCTAAATTTGTAAGAATATATATTAATTTAATTTAAAAATGTCGAATTTCAATAAATATTTAAACTTTTTTGTTCATTTTTTTCTAATTTAATTTTGTATTTATTTTTTCATATTTTATTTTCTCTCTTTCGTTGTCATTCACAACAAACTGTTAACATTTTTATTTTCTGTTCACAAAAAACATAAACATTTTTGGTGACTATGGCAACAATTGGAAGAGAGTTATTAGAAAAATGAGAAAACGCAAAGAAATTAAAATAGCTTCGATTTTCTTGCAGTTTTCTTTAAAGTTTTAAGTTGTCAAATATTCATATAAAAAAGAAACGCAGCCGCAACCGTGGGGTTTTATTTCTACTTTCTATCCCATGACCAGCGTTGTCATAATAATTTTTTTAAAAACTGTAAATTGATAAGAAAAAAACTGATTTTCATGTGAAAAAACTGCACACGGCTAAAGTAAAGTTAACAGACTATTTAATAATTTTGATGAAAAAAAAAAAATCCGGAGAATCTAACTATGAAAATTGACTCGGTTCGCGCTATTGTGTTGGATCATTATAACGAGATACAGCATATAGTCCCAAACGCTAAGGACCGGATGTAAAATAATGTCAAGTTGGTACGTTTTACCATCTCGGAAGCCTCATCAGCAACAGTTAAGAAAATATGGCTCTCAAAATTTATAATGCTTTTAATTAGTTGAAAAGGAAGTGTTTGAGTTTCACCATGGGATATATCGCATAAAATTACTAATATTACACAGGGAAATTGGTTTTTTCCGAATCAACCTTAAGACGTAAGGGGAGCGAAATTCAATAAATAAAGTAATTTAAATTTTTGCTTGTGTTTTTAAAACTTTGTTTTATTTGAAGTGTACAATCATTTATTTATTTAATACACTTTCTTATCCAAAAGAAAGTGTTTGTTTTTTTTTGTGAACTACTAAAATTTCGCTAAGAGAGTTCTAAAAATTTGTATGGCTCCAAATTCTATGGAGGCTATCCTTTAATTTGGTATATATATTGTGAAGTTTTATCTCACATTCATTCTATAAGAGATCGAATTATTTCAATAAAGAAAGTGTGAACTTATTTTTTTTACTAAGGCAAGGCGAATTAATATTAATACAAGACGTGTTAAAAGTACAGTATTTTGTTTTTACGTATAAACTCAACTGGCAAACAATAATAGCAAACTCCATATAGAAAAACACAACTTTCGTAGACCTAAATGTGTGTGAATTCCCTCTTGCTATTTGAAAAAGTACTAGTAAACCTTGGCTCTGTTATATTAAGCCAAATGGGTAAAACTATGGCTTAAAAAATTTGAATTAAAATAAATATAGAGATTACAAAATTAAAATGGAAAATCTGCACAATTTGCAGAAAAACTTATTTTTTAAGCAAAAAACTGCAACACGGCTCAATGCTTAGAAAAACTGCAAAATGCAGGGAAAACTGCACATTTGGCAACGCTGCCCATGACTGCTTTTTACGGCGTATGATTAATGCCAATTTGTATGGAAAAACTCGTCTAGACCCAGTTCTGTTTCATGATTTATGCTGAAAAATGAAACAAATAAGTGTTTCGTATATATTCTAAAAAAAAAGTACATGTTAAAAATATTTTTTCACACTAAATGTTAATGAAGCGCAACACAACGCAACAGAGAAGTGTGCACTTTGTTATACTATTTTTAAAACAATCTTTTTGTTTTAGTGTCAAAAAAAGTGAAAAACTACCATTTTTAAGGTACAAAGTGGTGTGTATGAGTTATTTAGGGTGCTGAGAGACGTTCAGATTATATTTACATGTTCGCAAAAGCTGTTCAGCTTTACTGTTAGTGAAAAATGAATATTCCCTGTAACTTATGCTAAAAAAGTGAACAAAAAATAATTCTTTGCCATATTTAAAAAAACAAACCTATAATAGCCTTACCACACTGAAAAAATTATCACCAAAACATCTTAAAGTAAAAGTTTGTCTAAAAATAAATTTTATTTTCAGTAAATTTTCTTTACATAATAAATTAATTGTTTGTTTGACTATTAAAAAATCAACCACGATGACGACATACACACAAATAACAACAACAACAATGATAGCAAACGGAAAGCGATTGTACCAAGTTTGTTTACTGAAGATTTTTGAGTGAATCAATTCGTTAATGTTGTTGCGTTAATTCTCATTCATATTTTTAAGACTTTAGATAAACAGTCAGACTTGAATACATTTAACAAAGTGAAATTTCATAAATGCTTAATGGATGATGATGATGAACCAGACAAAAATTTTGTTTAATATATTACAAAAAATCCAGTAAAAATTTTGTTTAATATTTGTTAGTATTTTTAGAATAATTCTTTTATAAATTCATACAAAAATATTGTTTGATATTTTTCAAAAAATCCAGTAAATCTTTTTGCTTGATTTAGTAAATTGTTTTGTTTACAACTTGTAAATATTTTTGGACAAATTGTTTTATAGATTTAAACTAAAAAAACACGATTTTTTCAATGAAATTGTTGAGATATTTTTATCTATATTTACAAATTTGTTTGTAGGTCCGTTCCTAGACAAAATATTTACTATTTCATTGAATTCCTTTACAGGAAATTAAATTTAGTTTTTTTCTGTGCACATTATGTTGCAGGGTATAAAACAAGTTCAGGAAACAATTGTTTTTTTTGAATACAATATTAATGGAATTTGTTCAGCAGACTCTTAGCTACATTATTGCCATAAATACTTCTGTGGCCACAAGGAATAACGACTAAACTCGATTTCGGCAAGTGGCCAAATGATAATTTTTAAATCGTTGTCTAAAATCAGGGAATTTAGATTAAGGTAATCTCTGTATGCTCGATGTTAGCAATCTTATACTATATTAATTTTTAATTTATAATGAAACAACAGTTAACTTAAGATAAATAAACAAAAGTATAATGATAAGTCAACGTTGTCCTAACTCGACTTTATCTGTTATTCCTTATGGCCACAGAGTGAAGCGGCATCACCAAGACTGAATTAGCTCCTGGCCAAAAACTGATGATATTTACCTTTTATGAGGGCCCACTGATTTTCAGATTCTTTAGATACTCATAAGAACTGACCACCAAAATCTCCAAACTGAGTGTATAGTTTTACTGCACTTTGTAGAGTTGTGCTTATCAGCTCTTTTGAGTGAGCGCTCTTTTCCGCTCAGCTCACTTTACTGAACTAACCCAGCGGGAAAAGAAGTCATTGATTACATATGTATATAATGAAAGATATAATGTATTATTTTAGAAAGCGAAGCAATGCATTCCTTTGGAAGCGAAAAGGTAATTTGATCACACACAAAAATAACACATTTATTGCCGCGTACTTTACCACATCTTACCAGCTGCTTGTAGCAACTGTTCGTGTTTTCCTCGTTTGTACCTAGTGACTTTTTGGGGTAGTTATAATATTTAGTTAGAAGAAAATTTTTTTTTTGTTTTGATAGCACTATAAATAATACTGAAGGCTCATTTAGCCGAGCGTAACGTTGATCTAGTTGCATGTGCTGATCGTTTCTGTTTCATAGCTTTTCAATGTGACAGAAACGATCACCCCATGCAACTACATCAACGTTACGGTTGGCTAAATGAGCCTTGAGAATGAAAAGAAGTGATTCAAAAGTTTAAGAAACTGTGAAAGACAGTAAATAAGTATTTTATAAATAAAAAAATGGACTTTAGAATAGGGAGCAAGAAAAAGTTTCCATTGCGCTAAAAAAAGTAATGTGTACTAAAAAAAGATATTTTCTTCAAAAGGTGTGTGAATTAGGTTTTTGCATTTGTTAGGTTATAGTTTAAGAACATTTTCGGTCCATGGTTTTTGTATTGGATACGTTTCAATGAAAATTCGGCAATTGCACCACTACTTTTTAGTTCGCTGTGGACTATGAAACAGCAGACACAAGAAAGAAAGAAAGATGAATCATTCACCTTAAATTCGCCTTATGTCTTCCACTGAGGTAAAAACGCTCAGTAGAGTGAGCGTTTCACTTTGCTCAATTGAATTTGAACTAGTTCGTTCAGGAGCCGCACAAGTTTAGCACTTTGGTAATAGAATCGAACCTATACTGTCGAATCCATGTATTTTTGGCACTGTTGCACTGTGTGATTTCAACTAATATTTTCTTAGTATAAATTAGGCAATTTTTTCCGTCAGTAAAAAAATTATTCGATTAAAGGAATTATTTTTTGTTCAAATCATAGCCCCCATTACAACGAATCTATTTTGCATAATTGACTTTCTCAATAGGATCACTGACCTTAATTAACTCAATAAAACACTTGCATTAACATTTTTTATATACATACATACATATGTACACTGAAAGAGATTTGTTCATAGATTCTGTGAACTTTGACATTGATCGAATGAAAAATTTCGTTAAAACTCATCCAACGTCACGTTTCGTTGGATTAATGAAACCAGTTTCATTAAAATTATATTAATGAAAATTTGAAATAATTTTGTTGCTCCAATGTAATAATATCACTAAGCTAATGAACATATTTCATAATATTGGTGAAATTTATTTATCGTTTTAATGAAACTATTTTATCATTTTTATGAAATTATTTCACTATTTTAATGAAATTCTCATTCTTCATCGTTTTAATGAAATTATTACATTACTTAGTAGCCTCTCTAACTTACTATATCTTTTATTGACTATTTTAATTTATTGAATAATTCTATAGTTGAAATATGTATGATAGACGCCAATGCACACCAGAAAAATGTTTAATTTTGATGATCGCTTACAGTATCGAGGCCAGACCCTTGATTCTCATCATTTGCTTTATAGTCATTGTCTTAACTACTTCAGCCAACAGCATTTTCAAAACAGTGTGTCTAATAATAAGAGAGAGTGTGTGTATAATAATAAGAGAGAATATAACAACAAAAAACATATACAACTATTTTTGTTGTTCGCTTTTGGTTGCCATGAGTTGAAATAAATAAGAATACGTTTTTTAAAAAAGAAAATGTATAATTTATATATTTCATAAGTTCAATGAAACTTTTCATCAAAACAACGAAATACATTTCATTAAAATTATGACATTCAAGGACATACAATTTTGATTCTCTTTTAATTTTTATAGTATACATGTTTTTTTAGAGGTATAGAACTTCGAATTGAAATAAAACACAAGAAAATCGTTTTAATGTCCATCAATTTGGCTTTATTGGAAGGATAATTTTATGCCATTAATGTTTAAATATGATTTCGGGCATGTGGCCGCCGCGGCTGGCTCGAATAAAGCCAATTCTACAGGTCCAATTTTCAACCACTTTTTCGAGCATATGGGGCCGTATGTTGGCAATAACGCCACGAATGTTGGCTTCCAAGTCCCCTAACGTTTCTGGTTTGTTGGCGTAGACGAGCGACTTCACATATCCCCAAAGAAAATAATCCAATGGTGTCAAATCACACGATCTTGGTGGCCAATTGACAGGTCCATTCCGCGAAATTATGCGCTCATCGAATGTTTCCTTCAATAAATCGATTGTGACGTGCGCTGTGTGGCATGTAGCGTCGTCTTGTTGGAACCACAACTCATCCACATTCATGCCATCCAATTCGGGAACAAAATAGTCGGTTATCATGGCTCTATACCGGTCTCCATTAACGGTAACTGACTCTCCAGCATTATTTCGGAAGAAGTATGGCCCAATGACTCCACCAGCCCATAGAGCACACCAAACAGTCAGTTTTTGTGGATGTAATGGCGTCTCAAGGGTCTCATGTGGATTCTCTTCACTCCAAATGCGGCAATTTTGCTTGTTGACGTAGCCATTCAACCAAAAATGAGCCTCATCACTGAACAAAATTTTGCGATGAAAATCAGCATCGAGATCAATCTCATTTTCGGCCCATACACCAAAATCACGACGCATTGCATGGTCTCGTGGCTTTAATTCTTGCACAAGCTGGATCTTGTAAGGTCGCAAGCCAAGATCTTTGCGCAAAATCTTCCATAAAGTTGATGGACAAAGCTCCAATTGCTGTGCACGGTGGCGAATCGATTCATTCGGGTCCTCTTCAACACTTTGCTCTACAGCGGCAATTGTTTCTTCGGTGCGCACTGTTCGACGTCTCTGCGGATGCGTATTATCACATAGAGTAAACGTAGTGCGAAAACGATCCATGGTTAACCGAATTAATTGCTCTGATGGACGATTATGTCGACCATAAAATGGACGGAGCTTGCGGTAAACTTCGCGAACTGAACCATTATTTTCGAAATAAATTTTCACGATTTGCAAGCGTTGTTCTTTTGTCAACCTGTTCATGATGAAATGGCAAACCAAACTAAATATTAATCACTTGACAGCTGACAAAATGGCCGCCAGTTAAAAAAGTGATGCCAACTTAAAGTTCTATACCTCAATAAAAAACACCCATTACATCAAGAATTTTAAGTATCAAAATATTGTTTTCATACAGCCAATGAAATTGTTTCACAATATTCCGAATTCTGAACTATTTCATTAAAATTGTGAAAAAGATCTAACGAAATTGTTTCATTTGATTGATTTATGAAGTGAAATTCTTTCAGTGTAGCACTCAAATTTTCAGTTGCATTAAATGAAAGGAATGCGAACAAAATAAAACAAATAAATAACTCACATATATAAAAGTATATGAATTTATTTAAATGATCAGCATCCACAAATATGATCAGTAAACGATCATATGATTAAACAATTAACTCAATTTATGAAACAAAAATAATATATGCACAAGACATGTACATACTCAAATAAAAGAGGAACGAAATTTCTCAAATAATTGAATCGCAGAAGCAAATAAATATTTTTATGTATGCATTGAGCGAAAATTGGTTAACAATTCAATTAACGAAAAATTAACAATAAATAGAATCTGAGAAAGAACAAAACAACATAATACGAAATAAAATACAAATAAATGTATGTATAGTAACTGAAGAAAAAAATATTATTACTTATGGTTGGTTAATAACGAATTGTTAAAGGCCCTTCATAAGTTGTGCAAATTTAAGCACAAATTTGCTCCAATTGTCAGTTAACTGATATTTTGTCGTATTCAGACTCGGATCTAGAAGAGGAAAAAGTGGTTCCAAAGATATTAAATACTTTTACTTTTTTGTTGTTAGTATTAGAAATGAAAGTGTTTTTATATAATGTGATAGATAATTTTTCCAGAAGACATGAAAATTTAAATTAGACCAACTGGAGGAATGCATAATTTGTCATTGATTCAGATCGCGTAGCTTAAAACACTTCAACTAAGAAAGTTTAAAAATATTTGACCGCAACTATATCCTTTGCTGAAGGGTCGGTCTCATAGTCACACTTTCTAAACTGCTTCAATACTTGTTATTAAGGTTAATTCGACTATTGGAAATGACAACAACTGGTGATAAACATTAATAATTGCATAAAATTTAAACTTGATCCACTACAAATTAGTAATTTTTTATCCAAAAACGTTTGTAATTTTTGTAATGGGCAGTACTTTATTAATGTGTTACAAAATAATGAGTGGTACTTATTTATCTTATTACTATGCCTCATATTAGAACTACTTAGTTTTTAATAAAATTAGTACGTATTTTTTTCATTATCAGAAAGTAGCTACAATTTGTTGATATGTATTAATAAAATAAGTAGACAACCACTTTTTAAGTCAACATGTGTTTTTATATATGAAAACAAATTTTTGTCGTTTAAACTTATACGTCAGCCATAGCTAGTGGGTAGAGTAGTTGTCTTCAAATCTGAACGAGTACAGCTTCGTATCGCAGCTGGGTCAAAAAAAAAAATTAAAAATATAATTAAAATATAATGTGTATAATATTTTTTCTTTATTTTAATTTGTTTATTTGACTACTTATTGTTTAGCTTCAAGTAAGCCAAATATTAACTAGTTAATTGCTGCGAAAATGTAAATACTTTTGTAAGGGGTACCCCACATTTGTGGACTTCTCAAACAAAAATAAATAGTTATCAAGTCAAATTGTAAGTAGTTACGACTTAAATCCTCATATACTTTTTTGCCTACCAGTAAGCAAAGTTTTTGCTGGGATTTGACGCGCAATTAAGTAGCCTTTCAAATCAGATATATGTATATAATTTTAATCGAGCCAGCCTTTAATCGAACCAGCCTGTGAATAGAACTTTATAGAGAAGTATACATCGAAAAATACAGATATACCGTTACCTGGACAATGGCAGAAATGAATTTTTTTTTATTTTCTTTTTTGCGTTTAGGACATCCTAATTATTAAGAAATTTATTATTTGACATATTGTCAGAATATAATTTTAAATGAAATTTATATGTTGATGGTTAAGCATTGTTTATATGCATTTCATTGGTGCTTTACTTCAACCACACTTTTGAGCAGTTGCAAACCTAAAGGTATAAAGGTGTAGGAAAAGAAATAAATTCATATCGAATACAAATTATTTGTTGGGATTTGTATGTTTCAAAGCCTACTATGCTTGTTTTTGAAAATCATTTATTTGTGAATTCTATGATACAATAATACAAGGTAAAACTGTTAGTGCGCCTGTATTTGTGAGTTTACATTTCCAAAATGTCAAACTTGCTTTATCAGAGAAACAGGCCTATGAAACATTTACGGCGGCGGCTAAACAAATACAAGCCGCCTTGTTATGAATAAATTTTTATATGAACATTTGTATATGAAACATAAAGTTCTCTGCTGTAAAGTAAAGGTTTATATCACATTAAGTAAATTAAAATAAACCATGCATTTTTCACAGCCTAACTATATTTAAGAATCATAACAAGCCGATTTATTTTGCGGCGGCTTAAATTTTCAAACACTAAGGCGGTTGTCGACTTTAGACGATCGACTTGTTTCTCTGTTTTTGACACTTAGGAAACATTTTACATTAACAAAAGGCCTGTTGTTTTTGTATTGCTTTAATTGTTGTAGGGACAGCTCTACCTGTAGTTATTGTATCACGGTAAATTCCCAAATGGCTTTTGAAAGCCTATACATAAGATAAGGGGTTTGCAACTGTTCAAAAGTGTGGTTGAAATCTACTTACGCTTTGGTAAAGCACCAATGAAATGCTTATAGACAATGCTTAACCACCAACAAATAAATATCATTTAAAACTAGGGATGTAACGATACGCCTTTTGCCGATACGATAACGATACTCAAAAAGAAATATCGGCGATACCGAGACCGATACGCATATTGAAATTGTGCTCAAGTTTAAATAAACAAAAATCAATTAGGGTAATTTTGTTATTATACAATATTACAGTGTAAGAGATTATTATTATTTAACCCAGCATCAAAAATTGGAAGTAGTTTTTAAGGAAGTACATTTTCATTGCTTCCAACGAATCTATATTAAAAATATGCCGATAATTAGTAGAAACACAAGTAAAATTTTATTTAATTTATAAAAAAATTTATAATTCCTTTATAATTTTTAAAAATACTAGCCATGCTTTTTTAAAAAAAAATCGATTTTTAAAGTATATTTCTGTGGTTTTCTTGAATAATAAAAACCAATTTTTCAGGAGAGCCGAAATACTTTATTTTTAATACTACGGACTCTGTGTGATTTTTATAATTTTTTTTGTCAGTAATGTAAACATATGTGGTAAGAAGTTTGTGTAAAAATTTCAGGCAAAGATTCCATAAGGGCAAGGACCTAGATAATAATAAAAAAACAGTATACAAAGGACACTAAAAGTGTGTGCAGAAAAAAAGCTTTTTTACATTGAACTAATTCAAGCACACATGATTTTTTACCTGAAAAATGCTTGCGCACAAGTTTTTATATAAGTTTTTATGGCTGAACAACAATAACCAAAAAATATTTCGGAAATGTGTGCAAAAGTAAAAACGCATGTGGCTATGTGTTTTTTTCAACGGCAATAAATTTGCCAGCACGCAATTGTAAGTCGATTTAGTTCATTAGAGCTGAAAAATATTTGAATGAATTAAGAAGTTACGTTGTTTTTAAACAAAAAAATTCGGGGTGGGTCCTTTGTTATTAGCGACATTTTTGGTCCATGTAAAAAAGCATATAAAATAATGTAATTTGGCATCAATAACTTAAAATCGACAAAAATTGTCATCGGCGCTTATTAAAGAAACCCACAGATTTTTCAACTAATATTCTTCTAAATAACTTATTAGATTAATTATTAAAATTCTTCTAGAAGTTCATATTTATTCACTTAAATTTACATGAAAACACAGTTTTGCGTTTAAATTCGCATAAAAAGAAACAAGCTGCAAAAATGGGTAATTTTTCATCCTTTTTTCTTGAGGAAAAATCATTATAGTACGCCGAAAAAGAAATTTTTATTAACATCGCTTCCAATTCGGAGATTGATAATCGAAAAAAAAACTCTTGCAATAACAAGCATATGTAAAACTAATTAGAAATTTTTCAAATTTACACTACTTCCGGATCTCAAATTCTACATTTACATTTTCACGACTTCTTTCAAGCATTTCTTGCTCTGAATAAGATTGAAAAAACAACGAATTGAATTCATGGTAAAATTAACAAAAAATCAATTAATTTTTTTACAAAATAACAGCGTAAAATATTATTAATATTTAAAATTAGTATTAATAAGCTTTAAAAAACAACGAATTGAATTTAATTGATGGTAAAATTAAACTGTTTGTTTAAAAAAAACTCTGAACAATATTTAAAAAGTATCGTCGTATCGACAGTAAAATATCGCCGATAACGATGTATCGGAAAATGTGAAGTATCCTCGATATATCGGTATCGGAATCGGTTACATGCATATTTAAAACATTATAATTACCCTAAAAAATGCATTAGAAAATTTAAAGTAGGGATGTAACGATACGCCGTTTTGCCGATCCGATACCGATACCGATACTTAAAAATAAATATCGCCGATACCGATTCCGATACCGATACGAATATTGAAATTGACAAAGTTTAGATTAACAAAACTCAAGTGCAATTTTTTTATTATACAAAATTACAGTGTAAGAGATTATTAATATTTAAAATTGATATTAACCCAGTATAAAAAATTGCGAGTATTTTTTAAGGAGCTACATTTTCTTTGCTTCCAAAAAATCTATATTAAAAATATGCAGATAACACAGTGCAACAGTCCAAAAAACACACTTGACAGTATAGATTCGATTGTACTACCACGGGGTAGTAAAACCCTATACTTAGCTTGGCGAATTTGGTGACCAATTTCGTTTTATGGACCTCCAAAGTTTTGGAAAATCAGCGGGCCCTCAAAAAAAGGTGTCATCAACTTTTGGCCAACAGAAAATTCAAACTCGATGATACCGCTTAACTATATATGGCAATAATGTAGCTAAGAGTTCGCTAAACAGATTTTATTACCATTTTATGCCAAAAATTTTTTTCGTGCACCTTTTTTGAAGAATTAAGAAAAAAAAATTTTTTTTCACTTTTTCCAGAATAACTTACAGGGCCTCGTAATTTGTTATTAACAATATTTGGCAAAGTTGTAGCTACGGTAAAGCTGAACAACTTTTGTAAATATGTCAATACAATCTGAATGTATCTGGGCACCCTAAACAGCCCAGAAAAACTAATTTCTACCTCAAAAGTTTTCGTTTTTTACGAGTTAGGCTATATTTTTATTGCATTTGTTTGCTTTCTTTGTTATTGTTCCACTTCTTATGTTGCTGATTTTAGTATTTACTATTTTTTATTGTTTGTTGTTCTTTTGCCAAATAATGGTAATGAAAAATTCGGAGTCCCTACAAGTTATACTGAAAAAAGTGAATAAAATAATATTTTTTTCAAAAAATAGTACAGGAACGTATTATTTTTCTGGGCACAAAATCTTAGTGAAACACAACAAAGAAGTATGCACTTGAATATACTATTTTCAAAAAAAATTTTTTTTTAGCATAAAAAATAGTGAAAAACCAAAATTTTTAAGGTAAAAAGTGGTCTGTGTGAGCTATTAGAGTGCCTAGATACGTGCAGATTGTATTGATATGTTCACAAAAGTTGTTGAGCTCTACCGTAACTATAAGTTTGCCAAATATTGTTAGTTAAAAATTACAAGTTCCTGTAAATTATTCTGAAAAAAGTGAAAAAACATTTTTTTCCTTAATTTTGTCAACAAAAAGTTAACGAAAAATTTTTTTTGCCATGAAATGTTAAAAAAAAAACAGACTCTTAGCTACATTATTGCCATATATAGTGAAGCGGAATTATAAAGTTTGAATTAGCTGTTGGCCAAATACTGATGACACCGTTTTTTGAGGCCCCACTGATTTTTAGAAAATTTGGAGGCCCATAAAAAAAATTGGTCACCAAATTCGCCCAACTGAGTAAAGGGTTTTACTACGCCATTGTAGGACAATCGAACCTGTACTGTCCAGTTCTTGTGTTTTTCCAAAAGTCTGTATTTATCGCATAGTGTAATTAGTAGAAAAGCAAGAAAAAAATTTTAATTCCTTTATAATTTTAAAAAATTCTCGCCATACTCGCATTAAAAAAATTGTGAAAATGGGTAATGTTCATCCTTTTTTCTTGAGGAAAAATCATTATAGAACACCGAAAAAGAAATTTGTCCGAGCATCGCTTCCAATTCGGTGATTGGTAATAGAAAAACTGAACTTCTTGCAATGGCAAGGATATGTAACACTAATTAAAAATTATCCAAATTTGCAATACTTCCGGATCGCGAATTCTACATTTTCATGACTTCTTTGGAACGTCTTTTTTTGCTGGAATAAGATTTAAAAAACAACGAATTGAATTTGAATTCATGGTAAAATTAACAAAAAATAAATAATTTTTTTACAAAATAATTGTATAAAATATTATTAATTTTTAAAATTCATATTGATAAGATTTAAAAAAGAACGAAATGAGTTTAGTTCATGGTAAAATTAGCAAAAAATAAATAATTTGTCAGAAAAAAACTCTAAAAAATGTTTAAAAGTATCGTCGTATCGACAGTAAAATATCCCCGATACCGATGTATCGGAAAATCTGAAATATCGCCGATATATCGGTATCGGTATCGTTACATCCCTAATTTAAAGCTTCCAAAAATAAAAATTTATATAGCAATGTTATTAAAAGCCATAGATTTTTTTAGTGGTATTATAGTATTAGGAAAATCCATAACCTGATTAAAAATTAAAAAAAAAATTTTATTTGCCAACCGCAAACCGTAAAATATGAAAAAACTGCTTTCAGAGATGGGCAGCTCTTATCTTAATTAATGAATCAAGTAATTTTTCAAAAATATTACCAAATATAACAAAAGTTACGAAAAATATAACAAATGTAATCCAACGACATCACTCATATATATGTATAGATAATGGCTTTGACCTGATGAAAATTTTTATTAAATAAATAATTTATGACTAGTAATAATAATAATAATATGATTAGTTTGCTCAATTCAATAATAAATTGGCTACATTTTGGTAAAAATGTCCATTTAATATAAATATTGTGTTTATCAATATTGATATAATTAAAATTTCTATTACTAAGGTATTATTAATTAAAGAGTATTAATTAAATACATCTTTTGCATATTTCCCATCGCTTATTTTTATATATGTACATTTCCATTTTTTATAATTACTACCAAATGATCAAAACCTTTATTACAAATACTCGGAAATAAAATAAATAAATTTGAAAAAAAAACAAATAAATTTTAATATTAATAAATATTAATTGAAGTGTGAAGACTCCATTAATGGACTTATTTGAAATTTATTTTAATTAAAATCAATATATGCAAGCAAATGTAACAAACGAAATCACTAATTCGCCATACAAGACCTCTTTTTTATATCAAAAAGTGAAGGGTACCAAGAACTTATGTACTCAGATAAACTAAAAACTGAATGACATTCTCAAATAAATTTTCAGTATTTGAAGCAATTATTTTAAATTAACACAATCAGTTGATGAAAAGTGGCTGAACTGAAAGATTCAAAGTGGACGAGAAAAAGAAAAACTATTGTGAAAGAATTAAAATACAAAAATTTTAAAATAAAACTGAGAATTTAGAAAAAAAAGTTTAAAAAATATAAATTAAACTTTATATATATGGATATATAAAAGAAAACTGTCAGACAAAAGATATTAACTATTCGTTTTTAATAAGGATGAAATTAAAAGGACTTTGAAATTAAAATAAACAAAATTTTTTGTTTATATAAAGTGTATCAAATCTTAAAATTATCTTGACATTTTAAAAATATCTTTGTTTTTCAACAATTCTATATATTAAGACGAAAATCATAATGGAATTCAAAATATGTTTTGTATTTCAAAAACAGTGTGATATTTATATCTAGCAACAACAAAAATCGCTAATGAAAAATTGCAGAACACGCGCTTTTATATAAAAGATTTTTAAATTGTCAGAAAAAACAAATTAAAGATAAAACACTGAGAAAAATATTTTAAAATTGAATTAAGAGTATGTAACAAAAATGTAATGCAAAGATTCTACTCAAATAAACAAAATAGTCCCTCTCAATTTTCTCTCTATGACGCCCACCAAACTTTAATCATTGCTAAGAAATTATCTTCATCATCATTTTCGTCAACTACGTCATTGTCGTCATCGGCCTTAAAAAGTTCTTTCTCCTTCTCAGCCAAAATATTCTTTTTTTTAAATGCAGTGAGCGCCAAAAGAAATTTTACATGTCATTGTGTATAAAGTATTGTTAGTATATTTTATGCTTTTGTAACATGATTAAAAAAGACTTGAGAAAAAATTTACTCAAATTATAATTGTTTTTATAAATATGAATTTTGGTTAATAATTGTAATTATTAACCAAAATTCATACTTACATATAAAAACAAATACAAGCACTTAAAATGACCCAACATAGCAAGGAAAATATAATTATTTTAGGAAAATTAATATAATTTTTCAACTTAGTCTCGTTTAAGCTCGAAACAATTCTAAACAATGTGCTAAGCTCCTCAAAAAGCTCCCTAAGCACAATTCTTGATAATGTGATGAAACTCGGTGCATGACTTTATGCCCAGCAAAAACTTTGCAAAAAATATATGAGGATTTATGTCGTAACGACTTACAATTTTACTCGATAACTACTTAGTTTTGTTTGACAAGTCCAAAAAATAAGGGGTACCGCTTACAAATGTATTCACATTGTCACAGCAATTAACTAATTATTATTTGGCGTAACTTGAAGCTGGGATACGAACATGTGCGCGCTCGGATTTTTTTTAACAAGCACAACCCGCGAAGCGATAAGCTTGTCTGCAGAAAACACCCAGGGCCTATGGCGGGATTCAAGCCCACGACCTCTGGACTGACAGAATAACATCGCTACCACTCAGCCACAAGGGCACCCACGTACTTTACTCACTCAGGGGCCGAATCGTTGCATTCGACATCGAGCAGAATTTATCGAAATTTTTCCTTTTGGGACTACGGCATACGATAATCGAATTAAGAAGCTGCTATTTAAATTCCACTCGATAGCACTAGAGCGATCGAATACAATATTTTCAAATTGATTATTAGGCTAAGGTTCGTAACGTTATATTCAGAAAGAATTGGGCATGATTAATATTCCAAGGAACAAGAGAAAAATTAGCATCAACTTTAATTTTTCAACGTACACAGCAGAACAGAGTAACGCCACTTTCGGAAGCCGCAACACTTCCATCGTCAGTGCTCACAAGTATTTGCTTATCGCCACTTATCCGGTGGCTATGTTGAATGCGATTTTAATTCTTATGATAAGCGCTACTCAGAAAACCTCATGTATCTTTGTATCGAGTGTAATATTGAATTGAATACAATAGTGTAAACTTGTTGCTAATAATTTTCATATGTAATTTCCATGTACTGTCTGAGAGTATTTGTATGTATCTTGTTCATCCTTTGTCCATCAATACAGTATTACAAGCCGATACAAATTACACTAGGTGTTCACAAACAAATAAACAAAAAGTGGGTTTGATACAAGAACGGCGATACAAATTGTTGTGAATTAAGCAATTGTGTTTGTTTTGCAAAAAAGCATGGAACATTACCTATAAACCTTATTACAGTTGGCCAATCGACTTGGTTGTTGCACTAGCTGCTAGAAACACAAAATTTTTTTTAATGTATTACAAATTTTTAGTCGATATAAAATAAACTTGGTACACTTTTTAAACATTTCGATACGATAGCTATCGAATGCGGTAATCCATCCATACGATACGTGTCGAAATTTTATACGATACGATAGTGTACTCGATATCGAAAGCGACGATTCGGCCCGTTACGTATACGAATAGGTGCACAGAATGTAACTAATCAAGAAAATACAAATGAATTAGAGTTGGGCGAAATCGTTCCTTTTAATAAAACCTATCATAAACATACAAAAGTGTACATAGAAATTAGTGAACGAAACATATGTAACACACGGAAACATATGTGTAACAACGTTTGTCTTTGACGTTTGTCAAAACAAATTAATTACTCCTCAAGACGGTTTGCAATTACGGAACGAAAAACGATAAAAATGAACCTTTAAAAAAGTCGACACTGTTCATTTTAGGGAATCGTTCCGCACCGTTCCAATTAGGGAATCGCTCCATGGAACTGGTCGTTCCGGAGCGACACAACTCTAAAATGAATTGATAATTTTTTTCTTGTTTGAAACCGGATAGAAATAAACTTTGATAAAATTTCTGCAATTAAGGAAAATGCTGCTAAATGCCGTTTCAGACTATAATACAAGTATTAATACTTTTGAGGAATATAAAATAAAACTCTGACATGATAGTTTGTTGTTGTTTTTTTTTTTTGAAAATTTTTAAACAACAATTGTATCAGGGATGTATTTTCTTCAAAAGTATTAATATTTGTATTATAGTCTGAAACGGCCTTAAGCATTTACTAAATGTTTTCAGACGATCAGGAAACAGTTCGTCAACAAATTAATTTAAAAAAATAGTTTGTTATTGTATGTCATTAACTTAGGCTTGAATTCGAGGCTTGTACTCGTTAGTTCGAATTATTAGCTTTTTGATTATATTATTAAGAAATTAATAAAGGGAAAGATCATTCATTATAACTTGAAAAAAATTATTAAAGATGTTTTTAATTCAAGAATTCACTGTATTTGTAGAAAATATTGTTCTATTTCAAGCTTCATTAGCAGGGCTCGGACTTTCATGCAACTAAAAATTGATTTTAAGCGCTTAACAAATGCACCAAAAAATGAAAAATATGCGCAAAAATATGCATTTACCTACGAACAAAGTACCAAAACTAAAATAATATGAAAATATTTTTTTTTTACTTTTTATTATTACAAGAGAAAAAACATAAAACAAACACAATTGGGTATTTAATGCAACCGAAATTTAGTTGCGTTGCCAGTCGACAACTGAAAATTAAAGATTGCCAGAAAGGCGCTAAATAGCAACTGAAATTGACAGCTCTCAGTTGCCAGTTGACATCAGTAGTATAATTTTCAGCAACTGGCAACCCAACTGAGGCTCGGTTGCCATCCATAATCGGCAAATTAATATATTTTTTTTAAAAATTGAGAAATATGCATCAAAAAATTTATTGTAACTCCAAAAATATGCATTTATTGCCAAACTATGCAAAAATATGCACTTACCGCCAAAATATGCGAACATATGTAACTACAAATCGATGTCAAACTACTTAAAATTTGGTGATTCGCATAGATAATTACCCAATACCTCTTTGTCTATCACGACAAAAAACATGCATGTGCATGAAAGTCCGAGCCCTGTTCATTAGTAATACAAAGGCGTGTCGAAATATCGATTTTAATAAATATTGTTAATTTTTATAAGAGGACCTCAAGCTTGATAAAATAGCTATTAAATTTACGAACAAATATTAAATTTTTATTGTATCTAACTTTATTATGGAAATAAAACACGGATGATTTGAGTTTAATTAAATTCAATATCTCCAGCTATTGAGAAGAGCACAGAGAAGAGAAGTGTAGTTTATAGCACCACAAGCAATTCAAAGTACCGTGTAGTTTTAAAACATCCTCTATCACGCGCGCTTAAATAAGTACTAACATTTAAAGCTCCGTATTAGCATTTATTTCCTTCGTAGTAATATGTTTTTTTATTCTTATCAAAAGTTTCGGAGATGTTTGACAAGTTGTGGCAAAAATATAAATGTTTCTGCAAAATCTAAAAATTCTAAACCAAATTAGTCCTAAATAATCATACTCGTACCAAAATAAACAATTTGTTACTTAAGCTTTTCCAATGGTTATTTATAACATATACTTACTATTAAAGGCAAACAATAAAAATCTTCCAACCATAACGTTGCTCTGTTCTGTCATGTACGTTAAAAATTAAATTGATGTTCATAACATTTTTAGTAAGAAAATTTGCATAAATTTGCAAAATGTTGAAGAAAATTTACGAACAATTTTACTCGATCACGTATGCGGTAATTCGGCCCCAGGGGCCGAATCGTCGCATTCGATATCGAGCAGAATTGATCGAAATTTTTCCTTTTGAGATTACGGCATACGATAATCGAGTAGCTGCTGTTTAAATTCCACTCGATAGCACTAGAGCGATCGAATACAATATTTTCTTTTATTGTGTTTGTTTTGCAAAAAAGCATGGAACATTACCTATAAACCTTATTACAGTTGGCCAACCGACTTGGTCGTTGCACTAGCTGATAGAAACACAAAATTTTTCTTTAATGTATTAAAAATTTTTAGTCGATTCAGCGACCGGTATAAAATAAACTTGGTACACTTTTTAAACATTTCGATTCGATAGGTATCGAATGCGGTAATCCATCCATTCGATACATTAGTGTACTCGAGATCGAAAGCGACGATTCGGCCCCAGTAATTTTAAATACTTTTTCCTTGCATTTTCTGTAGCAAAACCCGCTGGTTTACTGTTTTAACTTTTCTGTTTGAAGTGCGGCAATATATCGTGGATTAAATAGAGCCAATTAGGGAATTTAAAAATGCAAAATTTATAATCAAGTTAGATTTTTGGTAGTCACTCCTTCCTCGCCGATGGGCTGCTCGGGAGAATACTGGGATTTGTTTATTGAATTCTGTGATGTTCCTATATATAATTAAAAATCTGCTGTAGCTCCTGTGGTGAAAGCAACAAGTACATTTTAAATTCCAACCTTCAAAGCGCATGATAAAAGAAAAAACGGGAAGACGAAAGTTGACTATATATGCAAGGAGAGATAAATTACAGAAGCAATTCTTCAGCACTAAACCATTCTGAAAACGGGGCAAAATGTATGATGTTATTCCAGAACTATATCTCATCATTGTGGGTGTTAACTCGAAAAAGAAAAATAATGTTAGAATCCTTTTATCTAATCACTTTGGAGAAAATTGGAAAGGGAATAAAGACTTGCAATTTTACTGATCATGGAACGGAAAGAACAAAGAAGAAGAAGATTTCCCTTTATCTGTTTACAAATTCATATATTTTTTTAACTATTGCTACCTTTTGTGTAGCACTATATGTAGAATTTTAATAAATTAATATAACTTTCAAAATAGAGTGAAGTTGAACGATTAATTTTCTGATGGGCAATAGTTGTTTGCAAAGCTAGTACGATCCCGTATAGTTTGTAGCAAAACTCGTTTGCTTGGAAAATTCGTAGCAAAAATCTTTCGATCCAAACTTAAATATATTATTTTTCTATATTTCAGTTAGTTTCAACTTTTCAACTGTTGAGTTATTAATCAAGAATGGTATAACACTTCAGAATAGCATTCAAAAAATTTGGTTCACTTAATCGGGCGCAGTATGTTTTTAGCATTTTCCCAAAAATCGGTTTAAGTGTAACGAGCTAGTTTTGTAACTCACCTACTCATGTGAATATCCGTACGCATATGTGTTTTAAATACAAAGTTACAAACCAGTTGTCATGAACTAAACTTTAACATTTAATTTTAATTTGCTGCTATAAACTATGATAATAAAACCGATAAAAAGTTTTTATTTTAACGTAAATTTAAAAAGACAATTTTTTTGTTTCAAGTGCCAATAAATGGTACTAAAATCCTATTCATAATATTTTATTCAGTTGTGCTCATCATATTCATTACTTAGTCATGGCAAAAACATACGAATGGTTGATCTAATCAATTTAAAAATTGTCATAATCATATCTTTATTACAATTATACTCTTATGGTAATGAGCATGGATTGTTTTTGGATTCATAGAAAATTTATAGAGTGAGTTGATATATAATCTATTCAACTAATATTTTATCGGCCTAACCATTTTCCAACCAATCTTTTTTCTGGGTCAAACGGATTGCACATTTGAATTGAGCAGTATAAAATACGAATGATTCATTGGTCAGTACCCGCAGTCCAAAACTGTTTACAATATTGTTATTAATTAATTAAGTTTACGATTTTTATGATTGGAGCTTGTTTTTGTAGATCATTTTAAGAAGTAAACATGCTTTGTTCTTATTATTAGCTTTACAAGAGAATTAAAATTCATTAAAATCGGTAAAAGTTAGTGGCTCTAATAAAATTCATAAATTTCCGAAATCTGCTATGCGTACACAATATGTTTTTTGTGATTTTTTGACAATGTGAAGAGTGATAAGATGAATAGTTCTGCATTCTTAAACAATTTTTAGTAACAATTTAACTTACAAAGGTGTTAACATTCTTTTCGCGTTCACTGTATATGCATGTTCAAGTGAATAGGCCAACATACATATTTTCCTTTACATTATTTAAAAAAATATATACATATATAAATAAAATCAAAGGCAAAACGACATAAAAACAAAAAATAAATTAAATTTTGTTTTTGTTTGGTGGTTGTTGATACAGACTATTATACTATACATATTTATTCTTCATTACTAGTAAAAGAAAAAAAAAGAACTTGAAGAAATTAAGCTATTAGAAAAAGAAATAAAGAATTTTACAACATACAAAAACGTTTCTGCTCTCCCCCATATACATATTTATCGTGTTAACATCTCGCTCAATTCATCTGATATCCTAAAAATTGTACGTGAAAAACTTTTCAAAGTTTATATTGGGGCGCGTGTGATAGTGTGCTGTGGTGTTCTGTTTGAATTTTTGGACTTCAAAGTATTTTGTGTGAAAATTCATAGAACAGTTTACTAAAATCTGTCAGAGACATCATTTCGTTCGTTCGCCTGATATTGAATATTTGCGGCGAAATAATTTGTAAAATTTGTAATCCGTCCATGCCATGCGCGATAAAATTTCCCAACTATTTTGCTTGCAAAAAAACGCATGCAAAAATAATTCAACAGATAATAGAGGAGGTGTGTGTAAAAATTATAACAAAAAAATTAAAGAAAATTAAAAGAAAAAAGTTATTAAATATATAAGTGAACAAAATCAGCTACAAAATCAATATTTAAAGCAACAAAAAAATTCATTTTCAAATAAAATATATCTATGTATGTATATATATTTTTATTTATAAAATAACAATATAAACAAATGTTAAATATGAATACATATTTATTTAAGTGGTTTATTAAAAACTAAATAGCAATATGCGGAAGAAACAAAATTTTTCACATTACCTGAAAACTAATGGAATATGATTCATTCATTGTAAAACAGTCTTGTAAAACTATTTAAAAGCTTTTAACTGCCATTATTTGTACTAGATTTAAATCAAACATTTCGTTATTTTATAAATTTTTTAAATAAAAAGACTTTAAAGGTTTAATTTCAATAACAAAATAAAAAAGTTATATAATAAATACTTCATTCATCAAATTTTATTTTAAACATTTGATAAAAAAAAATAAAAACAGACAACAATTTTGCTAAAAACTACTTTAAAAAAAAATCAAGAAAACAATTCTTTGTGATATACTATATACATAAATATAAATTCTATATTATCATAAAAAATTAAAATTACCCAAAAATCATATTTGAAAAAATGAGTTTAAGCAAAAAATAAGTTTTCAAATTTATTCAAAAAATATAACGTTATAGTGCACATCTTGCAACAACAAAAAAGACCGATCCAAAATGGAGAGATTTACAGACAGGCGGAAAACATGTCCAAAATAAATGAGATCAATCTGGAAGTATAACATTTCGCATGAAATAAATCCAAATCGTTCAATAAATGGCGAAGTCATGACAAAGCAAAGATTTAAAAAATAACAAACCTCCTTTTTTTAAGTCGGTTAAAAATATTTTAAAAATTATCATTATAAAAAATAAACTTTTGCATTAAAAATGTTGTGCGATAAATAATGAAATAAAACCAAGATATCAAACACTTTTGAAAAGTGCACAAAACCAGTGATATAAATTATTATTATGATGCTTTTTGTCTGACAATCAAATTACTTTAATTGTGTGCAGCAATGCTTATTTTTTATTTTATTTTTGCTATATCTTAAATAAATATCAAAACCTTCAAATATTTACAGTTGAATTCGGTCAAGCGAAAATGGAAAATTACAGGAACTTTGTTACGCTTATGCAAAATTTTCAATACCAGCTAAATGATATGTTCACGGTACCAGTCTATCTTCACTACTACTTTTGTCATTATATATATATATATATATATATATATATATATATATATATATATATATATATATATATATATATATATATATATATATATATATATATATATATATATATATATATATATATATATATATATATATATATATATATATATATATATATATATATATATATATATATATATATATATATATATATATATATATATATATATATATATATATATATATATATATATATATATATATATATATATATATATATATATATATATATATATATATATATATATATATATATATATATATATATATATATATATATATATATATATATATATATATATATATATATATATATATATATATATATATATATATATATATATATATATATATATATATATATATATATATATATATATATATATATATATATATATATATATATATATATATATATATATATATATATATATATATATATATATATATATATATATATATATATATATATATATATATATATATATATATATATATATATATATATATATATATATATATATATATATATATATATATATATATATATATATATATATATATATATATATATATATATATATATATATATATATATATATATATATATATATATATATATATATATATATATATATATATATATATATATATATATATATATATATATATATATATATATATATATATATATATATATATATATATATATATATATATATATATATATATATATATATATATATATATATATATATATATATATATATATATATATATATATATATATATATATATATATATATATATATATATATATATATATATATATATATATATATATATATATATATATATATATATATATATAATATATATATATATAATATATATATATATATATATATATATATATATATATATATATATATATATATATATATATATATATATATATATATATATATATATATATATATATATATATATATATATATATATATATATATATAATATATATATATATATATATATATATATATATATATATATATATATATATATATATATATATATATATATATATATATATATATATATATATATATATATATATATATATATATATATATATATATATATATATATATATATATATATATATATATATATATATATATACATATATATATATATATATATATATATATATATATAGTTCCTCAATTCCGACTCTTTTAAAAGATGACCAAATATTCACTGACCCGGTTGATAATTCTCACTTGCCGGAAAGCAATCAACCACTGCCCGTGCTCGAAAGAGTATCTGTAGCTATGCCAAAAATATTCTTTCGAGCGCGTGCAGTTAAAAAGGTTGTAGCGGATCTCAACATAAATAAGTCTTCTGGGCCGGATAGTATTCCAGCACTGGTCTTGAAGCAGTGCTGTTCGACGCTGGCGCGTCCTTTGGCGACCCCCTTTAGTTTGTTGTATCATGCTGGTGAATTCCCGTCGTGTTGGAAGGTTGCCAACGTAACGCCAATCCCCAAAAAGGGAGAGGCTATTAACCCTGAAAACTGCCGCCCAATTGCAGTAGGTTCTGAATTTCCATATTGTGAGGTATTTGGAGTCCAACAGTTTGCTCAGCGACCGCCAGTATGGCTTTCGTAGGGGACGCTCTACGGGTGACTTACTTCCTTTCGGAAAAATGGTCTCAGTCCATACACCATTTCGGCGAGAGCAAGGTGGTGGCTCTAGATATATCTAAGGCGTTTGATAGAGTGTGGCATGATACACTTCTGTCGAAACTTACTGCTTTTAGTGTCAGTGATGACTTCCCTTGATTTATATCGATCTTTCTCAGCGATCGCTCTATACGAGTTGTTATTGATGGGATCTCATCCAACGAGTTCAAGATTAATTCAGGGGTACCACAATGTTCCGTTCTTTCTCCTACGCCATTTCTTATCTTTCTTAATTACCTTCTCTGTCAAACTTTCAATCCTATCTACTCTTTTGCAGATGACAGCAGCATCTGCCATTCATATTCATTTAGTAATAGACCAAGCCTGTCGGAGATTGGGGTTATTAGGCAAAATATGAATGAGACACTTAATGGTGATCTCTACATGGGGTCATGCGAATAGGGCCGATTTTAATGCTCATAAGACCCAGTGTTGTATTCTTACACACAGACGTATGACCGATCGTGCTGCTTCATCTGTAAATATGGGCGGTGTGGGTATCGAGGAATCAATAGCTCTTGATGTTCTTGGCATGAAAATACAGTGTAATGTTCGATGGACGGCACACATTTTTCAGGTCTCAAAAGAAGCATTCAAGTGCTTCGGTTTCCTAAGACGATGTAAGAGATACTTCACCTCATCTGATCTCCTCAATATTTATACCGCCTATATCCGCCCGAAAATGGAATACAACTCTCATGCATGGGCCGGTGCTTCAAAGTCTATTTTGAAGTTACTGGACCGCGTACAGGAGAGGGCGAAGAAGCTTATCGGTGACAGTAGGGTAGATAGCTCTATTGACTCACTGGAGCATAGACGCAATATGAGGTGTGTTTCGCTGTTTTATCGTTACTACAATGGAGCGTGTTCTGATGAAATCAGGGAACTTATTCCCGAAACCCACTCATTTTTGCGAACAACACGTTCTTCGTTAAGATCACATCCATTTGTGGTCGATACGCCAGTAAATCGCACTACGCATTACAGAGAAAATTCGTTCTTTGGCCGAACAGTTCGTATGTGGCATAAACTCCCTGCAGAGGTCTTTCCTATCGCTTTCAATGTTGGAAATTTTAAATCGAATATCCATAAGCACTACTTCCTCTATCCTCCTTCCCATAACCAATTTTGCTAGTTCTGTCGCAATGCATTGCATGAGTAGGGGCCGTCCCCTGAGTGCCGGTCTTACTAAAAAAAAACGGCTGGAGCGTTCATGTCACAATCTGGGACTCCAATTTTCACATTCCTCACCCAGCATTTGCGGCGGTATTTTGCTAATAATTCGTCGAATGTTGATTTCCAAGGTTTTTCATTGTCTATGGTTTATTGGCGTAGACGAGTTACTTTAGATAGTCCCAAAGAAAATAATCCAATGGGTTTAAATCACACGATTTTGGTGGCAAATTAACAGGAAAATTACTTAAAATCATTCGTTTTTCATTAAAGTTTTTTCAAGTCTTTTATATAAATTTTTTAAATTTCGGCAATTGCAAGCGTTGCTCTGCCGTGAGTCTATTCATTATGAAAAGTCAAACCGTACTAGCCACCATATAACTGTCATCTGTAAAATCGGCAATTTTTTTTAATTGCTAAGTGCGAAGAAATATATATTTAACAGTCAAAATGTAAAAGAAAGTTTTAACTTCTTGCGATAACGATTATAATAAAAACTGCACTACTTAAGCTTAAAAATATTGATTTTGTAGTGAAAATTAATATAATTAAAATTAAAAGAAATATATTTAATCAATACTGAACTTATTTTGCTCATAAAATGTTTCTTCCAATGTCTCTTCTCCTTTACATATGCTTTTGCTGCTAAAAACAAAACAAAAATTGAAAAATATTAGGACAAAATGTGCCAAACAAAGCAACGCTCAACGGGTCAACGTGTACCAACGGTTCTACTGGGCCAGAAGGGCCCGAAACGACAGAGACCGACTCATCAGGGACCGGGGGGATGCGGAAGTCGTTGGAGAGGAAGGGCTCAGCGCCGAACGACGCTATTCACCTCCAGAGACGGGTGGGACTCCTCAGTGGGGTGGCTTTAATTGTCGGAACAATGATAGGTAAGTGTTTCAAATTTATTTTAATTTAAGCAAAATAAAACAATTGGAAAACTTACAAAAATATAAATAAACAATAATGTCCCAAATTAAGTGTCAATTGAACAGAAGAACAATAAACCAACGGTAACACTAAGATTTTTGTGGTAAACAGCATATGATCATCAATTTAGTAGTGAGGTAATTCTCGTATACAAATTTTTCAAAAAGTTTGTGTATGTGAAAATTGCAATCACACTCAACCGAGCCACCTAACAAGTGGTGATAAGCAAGATATACGTGAGCACTGACGATGGGAGTCTGTTGACTTCAGAAAACAACGTTGTTATGTTCTACTGTGTAAATTGATGTTGATTTTCCCTTGTTCCTGGGAATATTGAACATGTCTTATTTATTCTGAATATAACGTTACGTTACGTTACGTTAGCCTATATAATCACTTTGGAATTAAAATTGTATATTTTCTTCGGCTGAAGAATTTTTAGAAGGTGGTGCGAGCACTGACGATGGGAGTCTGTTGACTTCCGAAAACAACGTTGTTATGTTCTACTGTGTAAATTGATGTTGATTTTCCCTTGTTCCTTGGAATATTGATCATGTCTTATTTATTCTGAATATAACGTTACGTAATCACTTTGGAATTAAAATTTTATATTTTCTTGGGCTGAAGAAGTTTTAGAATGTGGTGCAACAAAAGGGTCGGAAGTAGATGTTTGTATTTAAATTTTAGATCTAATGTTTCAAGAAGAAGTTTTTCAGGATTATTTCGAAAGAAAGGATCTTTTAAAATTTTGGAACGATTGAGATTTTGATAGCTTTTGATTTAATATACAGAATTATAGGTTTTTAACTCTAAGTTCGGCCTCTTCCAAATCAAATTCATGTTTTAAAAAAGAAAATTCAGAATTTAACAAATCAAATTCAATATTTTACGAATCTAAATCAGGATTTTTTAAACTAAACTCGGCATTATACAAATCAAAAGCAGCCTTTTTAAATCAACATCATTTGAAAAAGCCTAATTTTGATATTTAAAATGCCGAATTTGGCTCGAAAAATGCTGATTTGGATTTGTAAAATACTGAATTTGGTTTGGAAAATTCTGAATTTGTTTCCTAAAACCCTGAACTTAATTTGGAAAGTACCGAATTTGAAGTTAAAAAAATATGTATATATAGAATTCAAATAAGAAATAAAAAAATTTACAAAACAAAATTTAACTTTGTGAATCGAAATTAGGGTTGCCAGATTCAAATAGTACATAAGCTTGACATTTGATTAAAATCAGCTGGATTTTCAAAAGAGAACTTGACACACTAAAATATGTAAAACAAACCAAAAAAAGCCAAGAACAAAATATTTTCTGAGAAGGAAACTAAAAGCTAACTCCTTCTTATGTTGTCCAAAGCTTGCTTGAAAGTGCCTTTAGTAAGAAAGCAAGGTCATAAACAGCAAGAAACTTACTCCACAGAGTTGGTTTAAATAATAGATGAGCTAGACAAAGCCCGCTTATTAGTAAGTGTTATCAAAAGAAGGCTTTTTCCTGTTGAAAAACGTTATGTTCACCGACAAAAGCAAATTTTACGTATTTGGGTCGTATGTTAAGCACATATTATGTACGGGATAAATTTAGGAACTACATACAAACCATGGAGGTGCTTCAGTGATGGTATGGGGCTCATATTCTGCAGCAGGACCAGGTTATTTGCATTTTATTGACACAATTATAGATCAAAATGTTTATTCAGACATTTGAAAAGAAATCTTGCAACAAAGTTTGTATAACCTTGTTCTGAACAATGATCCTGAGCACAAGGCCCACAAAACAGTATCATGTCATGGATACATTATGAAAAATGTATGGTGTTATTTCAATAAAAAAAAAGACAAAGAGCACATAGTTTCAAATCTGAGCCAAAAAGGGTCATATTAGAAGAATATGAAAAAAAACCAGATGGTTACTATCAAGAATTAATCGCATCTATTCCCAAGAGACTCTACATAGTTATGAAAAACAAGAGACTTAAGTTGTAAAAAGTTTTGGTACTTTTACACTGAGATATTTTTTCATAAAATTTTTTAGTTATTTTTTTAGCAATGTATAAATATTATTAAATCAATAATATCATTTCAGCATGGCAAATCATATTTGAGCTTGTAACTTTACAACACCTAAAATATCTTGACAATCAAGCTCATTCTAGCCCGTCTGGCAAGCCTAATCCAAATTGATTATTAGGCTAAGGTTTGTAACGTTATATTCAGAAAGAATTGGGCATGATTAATATTCCAAGGAACAAGGGAAAAATTAACATCAACTTAATTTTTCAACGTACACAGCAGAACAGAGTAGCGCCACTTCCATCGTCAGTGCTTACGTGCATTTACTTTATTCTGCACAACTCATGATTATTTTTTATTGATCTTCTTCCATTTATCTTCAAACATTTTTTATGTTTTTGTTAGTCTTAACACGTTTACAGTCCAAGGTAAAGACTGAAGAGTGCCTCATGAGTCCGCACACAATTTTCGTTTATGGTCTGTACTGTTCCTTGTCAAATAAACGTTGTTCTCTCAGCGCCCACAAATTTAAAGCTCTTTGAATTTGTATGGATGAGCAGCCCACGTATGGGCTGTGGACTGCTGGTGCTTTCCGTTCATAGCCCATATATGGGCTGTGGACAGTGAACGTGTTAACACAAAATAAATCGAACTTTTGCTATCTTAGAACGTGACCATATACATACGTAAGAAGAATTGTACACAATTATTTCAGGAGTCCGAAATTTCTGTTATATAACGGTACACTAAAGTGGTTCGACCTCCATACAAAATAAAAAAGTTGAGCCAGTCACCCCCTAGGACTAAACATTAGTTAAAAACAATTCCAAAAATATTTTTTTTAATTTTTTGCCACGCCTCTACATACCGCCCTTTTAGTTTTTTGTACACTGCGTCGCTATTTGTAGTCCGATCATAACATATTATATATCGTTATTCATGGCTTGCCTGTGGCTTCATTTTTGCTTTTGGTGACTTTTTAATCCGACACCAAATTCTGGGCGCCAGTTATGCCATCTCGGTTCCTTCCCCCCTAATGTCCAATTTTTTCCACATAACAAGAAATCCCTTCTAAAACTTAGTATGTCTAGCTTTTAATATGCTCACTTTTATGCCACGCCCAAAAAGTAGGACCCATTTTGCTTTTACAAATACACATTAAATTAAAACAAGTCGATCAACATACAAAACAAAAAAAAATGCATCAGTCGCGCCATAGAATGAAACTTATGTCAATGAAATTTTTAGAACTGTAAAAAAGAGTTTTTGACACGACCCCAAATAAAGCACATTTTGTTTTTCATATATATCTCCGCCATATAAGATCCGATCTTATCGTATCGTGTTTCGTTTTGTATGACTTGACTGTGGCTTAAATTTTACCTCTGGAGACTTTTTAAACCGACATAACATTCTGGGTGCAACTTATGCCATCTGGGATTATTCCCCCTAATGTCCAATTTTTTAACGTGGCAAGTAAGCCCTTCTAAAATTTTTTATGTCTAGCTTTTAATATACTCACTGTTATGTCATGCCTCACACTTAACACCATTTTTTCTTATATATACATATATATCAAGCCCTATTTTCGATTTAATCATAAGCGACATGTTGCAAAAATACATTTTTTGTTTTAATTAAAATTTCATAGTTCAAAATTGTAAAAAATCCAAAATTGTTGATAACTTTTAAAATACAGGCTGTAAAATTTTATCGTAAGCGACAACTTATGTATATATGTAAAACATATTTGAATATAATAAAAACACTGATCCTGAAAACTTTAATTTTTGTCGCTTACGATTAAATCGAAAATAGCGCTCGATATTACATCGCTTAGAATTTGGTGTCGGATTAAAAATTCACCCAAGGCAAAAATGAAGCCATAGGCAAGCCATGAATAACGATATGCAATATGTTATGATCGGACTAGAAATGGCGACGCAGTGTACAAAAAACTAAAAGGGCGGTATCCAGAGGCGTGGCAAAAAATTCAAAAAAATATTTTTTGAATTTTTTTAAACTAATCTCTAATCCTAGGGGGTGACTGGCTCAACTTTTTTTCGAACCACCTTATGGTGCACTTCTGATGAACGGTTTTGTGGGTCGAATCGGGGTTGATTTAAAAAGTAGTCCAAATTTTATCTGTCAAATTATATATGTTGCAAATCTATAGCCTCTTGTCATCTAAATTTATTTAAAAAAATAAATAACCATTAAGTTATGAGTTTAGTCGAACCGTATGGGTTTATATCCAAAGAGATTTAATTATTTTTGGCTTGAGTTCGGTTTTAATTTAATTTTTTAATTAAATTATATTTTTATTTAGTGATAACTGTGAAGCATGTCTATATTAGGGATGTAACGATACGCCATTTTGCCGATCCGATACCGATACCGATACTTAAAAATAAATATCGCCGATACCGATTCCGATACCGATACGAATATTGAAATTGAGTTCAAGTTTAGATTAACAAAACTCAAGTGCAATTTTTTATTATACAAAATTACAGTGTAAGAGATTATTAATATTTAAAATTGATATTAACCTAGTATAAAAAATTGGAAGCATTTTCTTTGCTTCCAAAAAATCTTTATTAAAAATATGCAGATAACACAGAGCAACAGTCCAAAAAAACACACGGACTTGACAGTATAGATTCGATTGTACTACCACGGGGTAGTAAAACCCTATACTTAGCTTGGCGAATTTGGTGACCAATTTCGTTTTATGGACCTCCAAAGTTTTGGAAAATCAGCGGGCCCTCAAAAAAAGGTGTCATCACCTTTTGGCCAACAGAAAATTCAAACTTGGTGATACCGCTTAACTATATATAGCAATAATGTAGCTAAGAGTTCGCTAAGCAGATTTTATTACCATTTTATGCCAAAAAATTATTTTTTCGTGCACTTTTTTTTAAATTAAGGAAAAAAATTTTTTTTTTACTTTTTCCAGAATAACTTACAGGGACTTGTAATTTTTTATTAACAATATTTGGCAAAGTTGTAGCTACGGTAAAGCTGAACAACTTTTGTGAACATGTCACTACAATCTGAATGTATCTGGGCACCCTAAACAGCCCAGAAAAACTATTTTCTACCTTAAAAGTTTTCGTTTTTTGCGAGTTAGGCTATATTTTTATTGCATTTTTTTGCTTTCTTTATTATTGTTCCACTTCTTATGTTGCTGATTTTAGTATTTACTATTTTTTATTGTTTGTTGTTGTTTTGCCAAATAATGGTAATGAAACATTTGGAGTCCCTATAAGTTATACTGAAAAAAGTGAATAAAATAATTTTTAAAAAAATTTTTCCTGCTATACCGTAACTATAAGTTTGCCATATATTGTTAGTTAAAAATTACAAGTCCCTGTAAGTTATTCTGAAAAAAGTGAAAAAAACAATTTGTTCCATAATTTTGTCAACAAAAAGTTCACGAAAAAAATTTTTTGACATGAAATGTTAAAAAAAATCTATTAAACAGACTCTTAGCTACATTATTGCTATATAGTTAAGCCGTATTATAAAGTTTGAATTAGCTGTTGGCCAAATACTGATGACACCGTTTTTTGAGGCCCCACTGATTTTCAGAAATTTTGGAGGTCCATAAAAAAAATTGGTCACCAAATTCGCCAAACTGAGTAAAGGGGTTTACTACGCCATTGTAGGACAATCGAACGTGTACTGTCCAGTTCTTGTGTTTTTCCAAAAGTCTTTATTTGTCGCATAGTGTAATTAGTAGAAAAGCAAGAAAAAAATTTTAGTTCCTCTATAGTTTTAAAAAATACTCGCCATACTCGCATAAAAAAATTGTGAAAATGGGTAATTTTTTATCCTTTTTTCTTGAGGAAAAATCATTATAGAACACCGAAAAAGAAATTTGTCCGCGCACCGCTTCCAATTCGGTGATTGGTAATCGAAAAACAGAACTTCTTGCAATGGCAAGGATATGTAAACCTAATTAGAAATTATCCAAATTTGCAATACTTCCGGATCGCGAATTCTACATTTTCATGACTTCTTTGGAGTGTATTTTTTTGCTGGAATAAGATTTAAAAAACAACGAATTGAATTTGAGTTCATGGTAAAATTAACAAAACATAAATATTTTTTTACAAAATAATAGTATAAAATATTATTAATTTTTAAAATTGATTTTAATAAGATTTAAAAAATAACGAAATGAGCTTAGTACATGGTAAAATTAACAAAAAATAAATAGTTTGTCAGAAAAAAACTCTGAAAAAATTTTTAAAAGTATCGTCGTATCGACAGTAAAATATCGCCGATACCGATGTATCGGAAAATCTGAAGTATCGCCGATATATCGGTATCGGTATCGGTATTCGTTACATCCCTAGTCTATATGCTTCACATTTGTCTTTAAATAAAAATATAATTTATTTGAAAAATTAAATAAAAACCGAACTCAAGCCAAAAATAATAAAATTTCTTTGGATGTAAAAATAAATAACATTGTCAAATTTAATTTCTTGCCATATTGGTTCTTTTTCGGTAATAATTTTTAAAAATTATCAAAATTTAATTAAATAGTACGTTTGAGCGTCAGCAATGAATAAACATTCTAAATTATATATAAGATCATATAATCTGCTATTTTATATTTATTTAAACATTAATAAAATTACATGCAAATACCATACTATATTATAGAGCAATATTTTCTCTTGAACAAAATTAGAACAGAAAGTCAAAATGATTGTACTCACGTGCTTAAGCTGAATTGATTGATTTTGAAAGAAATAAATATTGAAATTGAAAACAGCAATTTAAAACAAAATTTTAAATTTAAAATAAAATTGAGTATGATCTACATGTACTGTACAGTGGTGTGCAATGAAAAAATGGGTAGTAAATCTATAACGTGTTAGCTACGAAACCGATTTGCATCAAACAAATTGCTATATATAGTCAAGGTAGATTTATTTACCAGGAAGTCGCAGTTCCTTGAAAATTTCAAATTATTAAAGCACATACACAACATAACTTGTGTATTTTTATACAAAATTGACAGCTACAAATAAAAAAAAGAGTAAACAGCTGTGAAATCAAGATTACCTGGTAAATAAATCTACCTTGATACATAGTCATACATTTTTTGAATGTTATATTTGGAAGCACCCTTGTATAGCATACGGTAGATCCAAATCCTTCAAAGTTGACAACACCGTGAGTAAAAAATCTTTCGGGAGTTGTAAATTTTTTAAATGGTAATCGATTTTAATTGTTTCCTCTTGTAATAAATACACGGTGAAAGGCAAAGTATAATATGCCATTGCCTTTCTTACACATATGTAATTTTAAGCAGGCATCAGAAATTAAGAAAAGAAAGTTTAAAATAAAAAGTTTTCATTGAAAAAATAAAAAATTCTTACGTACAATACAAACTGGTGTTCTCATTAGAGAAGTAAAATAAAAAAATAAAAAAAGGGATTATTCTTAAGATGCAACATAATTTTCTACACGAAAAGAAAATAAAAATTATAAACGTTTCTTTTTGTACAAAAAAACTTTTTGATATCTGAAATTTCTTTACGTTAGATTTAATATAAAAAAAATCAGTTGCATAATTTTACATACCGCAAATCTTACGAATATTTGAAAAAACCGCAAAAAATCTATATAAATCCTTGATGTTGATTAACGTCTAAAATGCTCATAAATAAACTTGAGATGGGCAAGTGAAAAAATATATCGATATATACTCGTATATATCTAATTAAAGATATCGATATTTCGTTGTATATTGATCTTTTTTAAGCATGATTATTAATACATAATCCCAAAAATAAAACAAAAAAGTACTTTTCTTTTAAATAATTAATCAGAAAAGAGTTAATTTTCAACATCCTTACAATTTCACCAACATTTAATGAAACGTACATGAACAAAATTGTACTGAAAAATATATAGTTTTTCGTATTCAAAAAAGATTATAAATAAAACAACATATTTTGTTGGTATGATACTATTATATTTTATGAAGATTGTATGGAAATTTTTTAAAAACTGCACAAAAATGAAACCAAAGTCGCAAAAAATATCGAATTTGATACTGTTGATATTTTTAAGCAAAATATCGATATATTGTACTTCCCTACTGTCGCGATAATGGCATAAATTTTCAAATTGAAAATACTTGAACCGAGCCGTTGTAATGGTTATAGCTCGCTAAGACCGCGCAGTGGAGCAGAATCAAAATATTTGGAACATAAATCACGCATTTCTAAACGGATAGGCCTATCAGAACAAAATTTCACATGAACATTTCCTATTAATGTTTTAAATATCAACTTTCTTACTTGCTCAATAGCGGAGCTATGAAGTCTCAAAGTAGGGCACTTTGGCCATGTAAAATTGTGTACTGCTTGCCATTTTTTTTGTTTCTCATCCGATTTCAAAATATGTTTTTGTTATTTTATAGTCCTTGAAAATATCTACAAGACACACGTTCGGTTATACACTTATCTTTAGTAGTAAGTAGGATGTTCAATCGGTTAACCGTTAACCGGCTAACCGGTTAATTACTACCCTAATAAATTATCGTTTAATTAAAAATTGGTTATTTTCGATTAACGATTAAACCGGTTATTTTCAGTCGACATACCGATGTAAAAAAATTTTCATTTTTGTAGTATTATTACATATTATTTTGTCTGTTTAATATTATTTGTTTCGTCTCATACAAAAGGTATGTGTTTAGAAATTATTCCTTCATTCAAACAAAGAAAGATGTTCAGTGATCTTAACTTAAGTAAAACTTTAAAGCCTGTGGAAGTGGGTATAAAAGAGCTTACAAAAGGCTCTGCTGCTCTAATTGAACTTGGGGGAATTATTAAGCTTTTCATTAATAATTTAATAAAAGACACTAATATTATTGCCAACAATTTAATTAAAAGTCTAAGGATTAGATTTAATGAGAGACGAATTCAAGTTTTAAATATACTTAGTTTATACCACCAGTCAGGAATATTTCCTTCTAGCAACAGTGTTTTAAAATACAGTACAAAACGGAAACAAAGGAAGTCGGAAAAACATTTTTTGCAGAATATTAAGTGGTGAGCTTTGCCAGGATGAGTCAGATGATGGCCTGACAACTGAAGAAACTATCGATATTAATACAAACAATTTTTTAACAGAATTAAACAAAACAAAAGTGTTAAGAGTTTAAAAAGGTTAAAACAGGACTCTAATGGCATAGTGGACGATTTTATATGTTTGGAGAAATCCAGGAAAATTATTTAGAAATAATATTCTGTATTATGGATTGCTTTCGATTTCTCCATCATTTACGACAATTGAAAGGATTTTTTCTAAGTCAAGTTTTATCAAAAATAAAGAAAAGAATCGCTTAAGTCCTAACCCCCTTATTTATAATATTTATCAAAGATTTATGAAAGTCTTATGAAACAAATTTTCGTGGAAATCTATTTCATACATCTTTTATTAACATTTGATAATATATTATGAATATGGTCCTAAACGTTTAAACCAAATTATTTTTCTAAAAGATTATTTGAGAAGATCTGAACCTATTGCAATAACTAATAAAATGATGGCACAAATTTGTTTACTTTTTAATTAATAATAATTTATGCATTTTTATTTATTAAAATTACTTGATTTATGAAAAATCTTATTAATCGATTAATAACGAAGTTAACCCATTATTAAACGATTAAACCAAAACCTTGATTAATTAATCGAGCGATTAACCGATCAAAACAGAAGCCCGATTAAATGAATTCCCTAATAGTTAGTGAGTCGCACTCATTTGAAGATTTAAATCTCTCAATTATTCAAAACTTTGGTCCAATATTTGCCAGATATTGAATGCAAATGTCATGCGATATTTTTATTTTCTTTTCTTTATTACGGAACAAAATTAAAAAGAGTTTTAAAAAAATTTATGAAATTGTGCCGTCGGGTTGAAAAATATAAAATTTTTAAGTTGAAAGTTCCAAAAATGTTGAATTTTCAACAATTTTTACAAAAAACAGAACCATCACTCTTTTATATATATACTAAGGAAAACCGTCAGTTGAAAAATAAAAACTCGTCAGATTAATTCAATAATTTTAAATTTAAAAGAAAACCTTTATTGAAATAATTTCAACTTTGAATACATATGGTTGAGTATTGAAATAAAAATGTCCAGCATAACTAGACTTTCGTTAATGTTTCCTATTGAATCAATATCGTTTTTAGTTTTTAAAGTGCTTTTTCGCAAATTAATATTTTATTTTTAAGTAAAATATTAATTTTTTTATTAAAATACATTAAAATTGATTATGGAGGGGTATTAGCTAGTTCCTATGCGCATTTCATTGGGGCTAATGCAAATCGTCAGGGAACCTTTACCCAAAAATCTCATAAAAAAACTAAAGATATTATATTAAACTCCTAATCATACGAATAAGAAGCTTATAATATCAAAGTTGAAACATGAGCTCCATAATCAATCATGTTTTTTATTTTCGTTACTTACGTACTACTACTACTACTGCATTAGCCCCAATGAAATGCACATAGGAACTAGCTAATACCCCTCCATAATCAATTTCAATGTATTTTAATAAAAAATGTAATATTTTACTTAAAAAGTAAAATATTAATTTGGGAAAAAGCACGTTAAAAATTAAAATTAATATAATTTAATAATTCCCAAAAAAGGAACTTTTTATAAATATGCGAGTGCTTGCGCAAAAAATACATGCTGGCATCACAGCATGAGCTTTTTGGGTAAAGGTTCCCTAACGATTTGCATTAGCCCCAATGAAATACGCATAGGAACTAGGTAATAGCCCTCCATAATCAATTTCAATGTATTTTAATAAAAAAATTTATATTTTACTTAAAAAGTAAAATATTAATTTGGGAAATAGCACGTTAAAAATTAAAATTAATGTAATTTAATAATTCCTAAAAAAAGAACTTTCAATATCGTTTTTAGTGATATTTTTCTCTAGCTGTATAAATAAAAATTATTATGGAACAGATATGAATCGACGGTAAAAAATAATTAAACTCTCCATTTTAGTTTGGCCTGGGTCGTTCCTAATACGACATATTTTAAATCAAAGTTTTGACTTTAGTCCACATGTTCTAAAATCCGAAAGCAGGGATTCAAAAACAATTGCCACTTCTTTAAACCAATATGTGTATGCTTTTGTTTGCCAAAGTCTTAAATGGGCCTTGGACCAAGTAAGGACAACGCTATGGGCGAAACTGTTCAAAAATGCATTTTTTGAACTTTCTTAAGAATTCTGAAATTCCCAGAGGAAAATCTTAATATTTTTTGTCTTGCATGATTTTTAGTACAAAAATTCCTATATAACTGCAAAATTTCATTCGAAAATGTCAATAATCAGCGATTTTATAGCATTAAGAAAAATTTAATATGCACAAGACACCACATAACAAAAATTTTCCGCTTGTGTTGCAAAAAGTCTTTCAAAAAGTTTTAAATTGCTAAAAATCTGAATACACTAATGACCACTACACATAATTTTGTACATTTTGGTATGTGATATCTCTACATTTCTCTTTTATACGTGTAAAGTTTATGGACTTATAAGTAAAAACTCGTACAGAAAAAAGTTAACTTGGCCTGACAGTGATAATTGCCACCGTAGCGTATATTTAATATTTAGTATTAAATGTACGTCATACTGGAATAAAAGCAGAAAACCTTACTAGGTTTTCAACATGTATTATTAGTTTTTTTAAAGCTGTAAAATCGTTGATTATAATTATTGATATTTTCGAATGAAATTTTGCAGTTATATAGGAATGTATGTATGTACTAAATACCATGCAAGAAAAAAACTAAGATTTGTTCTTGGAATATCAGAATTCAAATAAACACGTACATATAAGGGTTTTCAGTTTTTCAATCCCAGCTAGGGTATTTATTTTGATCGACTTTTCAATTGTTCGCATAATCAATTAATCGAAATTGAGGTTTTTAAATTACTCGAACAATGAAACAAAATTTTTATTTTTATTTACTGCTAATAGTTATTCGAGTTATTCGGAAAATTTTTGATTTACTCGGTTTTTTGTAAAATTTTGTGGACAAAAGTAAAACAAATCAAGTTTTTTCGCATTTTTATAATAATAACATGAAATTAAAAATTTAAAAAACCCCCGAAGAAAGTAGATGATAACTTTAAAACAGCTAGCCCAATTTTCTTCAAATATAGATTAGAAGATTTAGGATCAAGTCACCTTTCAAAAAAACTTACTAAATTAAAATCGATCTAGCGCTTTGGGAGCTACGGTGTCAAAGACACACAGGTTCAACAGGATACATCTAAACGGCTGCACGAATTTTATTCAAACATTGCTAAGAACACTCTCGATCAAGTCACCTTTCAAACAAAATTTACTAAATTAAAATCGATGTAGCCGTTTGGGAGTTACAGTGTCAAAGACACACAGACTCAACAGGATACATCTAGAATAGATGTAATATCTTCTAAACGTCTGGACAAATTTTATTCAAACATAGCTAAGAACACTCTCGATCAAGTCACCTTTCAAACAGAAAAAAAACTAAATAAAAATCGGTCCAACCGTTTGGTCTGTACGAGGGTTCGTACATCCACACAGATACACAGACACACACTACAAACTTATAACACCCCTTTTTTTAGTCGGGGATTAAAAAGAATGAACTAAAATTTCAAATTGTTTTTCATATATCTCAGGAACTACCTAATGGATTTAAAATTGTTTTGCCAACAATATGTACCGTTAGTATATCCAGCTTTTGTGCGCTATGCCAATTACAAAAGTTCTGTAAAACTTATTGAGCTAAAACTCAAACATAAGCAAAAATGGGACATTTCTAACTTTCTTGCGATGAAAATCACTTATTCTGACTCAAACTATAAACAAAATTACACTCAAAAGGAAGAAAATCTTGTTACCGACACGAATGCGCAAACATAGTTTATGATTTGAGGTCCAATTTTAAAGAATTTACACAAAAATTAAAATTTATTTTTTATTATTTTTTTTAATTTTCCAAAAACTTTTTTGCGATATAACTCAAGATCTGTAAGTGCTGGACCTTTTCTAATTTCAGATCCTTCATAAGGAACCTTAAGATTTTTCACACCACGTAGAGCCATGTTAGTGTAATTCTTTTTCCCTCAATTTGTTGAGTAGTGTAATTATAGAACAATGATAAAAAAATTAACAATTATATTACATACTAGGGTTGCATGCCGCTTTGCGTGCCTAATGTTCATTTTATGGCTGTAAGGTTTTCGCAGAATATAATAATCACCCATTTCGGGAATAAGAAGCGAACATTTTGTTCACGTGAAATATTTCCATTAACAAAAAATGGTGACAAAACTAACAAAATTATTATTAAATGATTAAATTATTTGTTCAGCTTAGGGCCAAATTCACAATCATTAGTTAGCTAATGACAATAGTTTAGCCAACGATATTTTATTCACACTTCTTTGTTTACCATTAGTTATACCGTCAAACGCCATTGGTTAACAATTAGTTAGATGCTTTGGAACATGGTGCAATAAGTATACAGGTGGCAGCATAACGTCAGCTGATTGTATTTTGTTCTGGTACTGTTGTACATAAGTAACGTCTAGCACGTGTATTTTTTTGACAAGCATTATCTAGTTTTTTGTTGTATTTATTGAACCTGCATACTTATTGCACCATGTTTTGGAAATTATTACGCTCATATAGCATACTTTTAGGAGAGACAAAAAACATTTGCTCCATTAGCTTTGTGTGCCTAAAAATTTTTAAATTGCCGCCATAAGATGTGTAATATTCTTTATTTCTTTATTTTTGCTTGTTTATTTATATTTGATAGTGTTAGCATTCTTTACCCAAATTAAAAATTTTAGTTAAACAATACACTGTAAATATGAAGTTTTAGTTAAACAATAGTTATCATTTTAGTTTACTAATAATTAACTAATGACTGTAAATTTGGGCCTTAAATATAGGGAAAATAAATATCAAATGAAACAAACTGAAAATGAAAAACTAGCTTTTTCAATTTAAAACCAGACCTTAAGCTGAACAAATAATTTACTAATTTATATAATATAAAATCATCCAACAATATAAAGTCTATGTATATTATTTTCACTTCAAAAAAGAAATAATCAGCCGTGTCACAGATTCCGTTCGGATTGGTTTTGATTCCGTAGTTGTCATTCCGAAAAAGTAAATTTTTGGTACTTTAGATTCCGTTTATTTTGTATTTCGTTTTTACAATGATAAAGTTTTTATACCTTGAGGCGTTTCTTTGCTCTAGTTTTAAGATGCAAAGCTCACATTGAGCTTTTTGTTAACATGGAAAGCTCATGGCCAAATATTTATTTGACGCTCCTAAAAGTATGCACGGTTTTTTAGTATTTACTGCAAATGAAGTCAGTAGAAAAGTGTTTTTCAATTCCATTTTGAAATTTAAAAATGGATTGATTACGAAGAAAATTTTCGTTTTTCGTTTTCTGAAGAAGCAACTTACGGAATTAGAACCACTTCCGATCGGAATGGTATTCTGTGACATGGCTGAATGTCTATGAATATGTCGAATAGTGCTTCGCAGAGTAAAGATTTTCTGCTTAGTCAAAATCTAAAATCTGCGAAGCCATTATTCGACACACCCTTAAGCCCACCCAAAGGCCGGCAATGCAAACCATCTTTACTCCGCAGTACCATTTCCATGGACTTTATTTGCAATTTTATGGACACTATTCCTTTTCAAAAGTATATAATTGAAAGTTTTTAAGGCTGTCAATAAACTGGGAATAAATCAATGGATGAAGAAAATTTTTAAGAAATTGGGGATTATTAGAGTAAATTTAAAATCGAAAAAATTCTAAATATGCAAAACTTTTAAAAAATGTCGATCACAAATATATAAGATTTTTAGTTTTTTGTAAATATGCATATTAACATTAAAAAAAGAAAAAATATGCAGGAAAAAGAACAAAATATGCGATAAAAATTAAAAAATTCCCAAAATATGCGACTGAGTGTGAAATATGCTAAAATATACAAAACAAATCGATGCCAAAATTCTTAAAAAGTTCTGAAACGTATAAATATCTTATTTGTGCCTACATACATCGCTCAGAAAAAAATATGCAATTGCATATTTGCGGTTTCCCTGGCGATCACAACTTTAGGGAAAGGGAATACATTTCACGTGAATTTTTATTCCCGATAAGGGTGAATATGCATAAAGTTTTTTACATATTGTTTCAAGTTCCGTTATGCGAAATAAACAGTGCTACCAACGTTAAAAACACATCTTTCTAGTTTCCACCAACATTTAAAATTTCGTATTTTCGTTTTTTTTTTTCTATTTTGTCTTGGAAATGAGATATTTTATAGCGGCAAAAAGTACCCTTAGTTTGAACCAGGGCTCTAAAGTATCTCCATACCAATACTCATAAAATTTACGCATCCAGAAAATGTGAAATCGGTTGCTTTCAAATTTGCTCTTGTAGACTCGGAAGCCATAACACAGGCTCTAAAGTTTTTAATACGCGAAAGTAAATTACTTGATCTCGAAACATCTTCATTATATCAAATGGTTATTGATTGATGGAAATATTTCCGAATTTTGATACAAGAGAAATATGTATGTATATTAAAAATTGTAAGTTTCATAATGTTTACAAATTTTAACAGTTTTCATTAAGAAATCTGCAAAAATGCATTCGAAAAGAATAAAATTTTTCACCGGAGTTATTCGGTTAATCGACCTAAATTGCTTGAATAAATTTTTACTACAAAAAGAAACTTTTTGTTTGATCGAACATTGTTTGAATTAAAATTTTCGATTAATCGAGCAAACTTTATTCGAGTGAATACCCTAGTTGATAGAGAACTGTGCGTGATCTACACATACTGACGCCAGATTCGATGGCCAAAAATGCATAACATTTAAATGTATTGGCTTAAACAATTTTTAACAACGTTTATTTCGTTGCCCTGCCTATGTTATCAGTTTAATTAATTGATTATACACTACTTTTCATTAAATGAATATCATTGAAAAATATATGTACATATGTATATATTATGTATGTGTTTAATTTAAATATTTTTTTTTACTTCTACTAAATAAATGCGTTTGGCTTCTTTTACAAAAACTATTTTTCAGCGCCAATAGATTGATATAAAAATATAAAATACTCTCTCTCTCAGAAACACACTCGCGCAGATATATTTTAAAAATTTAATTATATTAATGTATCAGACACTTAATTTACTTGTATTCTGTTTTATTCGTTTTTTTTATTTGTTTTTATAACTTTTTTATATTTGTTATATTTATTTGTAAATACATGTGTAGCTGCTTGCTGAAATACTTGCAAAAACAAATCCATTATTTCCATGAATATTGGCGATTTTATATGTGATTACTATGTTTGATTAAAAATATTTTAAAAAGTATCAAAACTACTATATAAAAATAGAGTAATAGCAAAAGTACTGTAGACGTTATCAGCATTAAAAAAGATAAGTAGTTGTTCCTCATGTTACGTTATATCAGCACAAAACCATATGCAAATGCGAAAAAAGTTTAAGTTCCTATCCTAAAAGTTCGGCCATTAAAAATACTGAGATTCGATTTCTAGGCAACGTGCTAACTTTTCAAAACTTTTTCCCATAATCCTTTCTCATTTTTTTTAATATTACTTGTAAAAGCAATTTAATAGAGGTAAATATTTTACAATTAAGTTATGAGTTTAGTCGAACTGTATGGGCTTATATCCAAAGAAATTGTAATTATTTTGGCTTAAGTTCAGTTTTAATTTAATTTTGCAATTAAATTATATTTTTATTTAGGGATAAATGTGAAGCATGTAGACAAAGAAAATTTTGACTGCACGGAGGGCTGAGCTGACGTTTCGATAGCTCCCGCTAATCTCATCAGAGCTCTTTACCGCAGTCAACATGCTTCATATTTATCTCTAAATAAAAATATAATTTAATTGAAAAATTAAATTAAAACCGAACTTAAGCCAAAATAATTAAAATTTCTTTGGATATAAGCCCATACAGTTCGACAAACTAGGACTGTTTCGAATTGCCCAATTATGTAGTATGTTATGATTTACCAATCTTATTTATATTTAAATTTAAAAAATATGATAGTCATTTTCTTGCGCAATCGCTATTAATCGATAATCGCCATTAACCTCATTTTTTTTATCGTACTCGCGACCGGAGTATGACATAAGTATCGTTTTAAGTACTCTTTGAGTATTGGTTGTCAATCAACTATAAATGCGTACAATTAAAAATAAAAATAAGTAAAATTTTACTCTGTATCAGCTACAATCATACACACAAGTATAAAAATACTCTTAAGTATTTATTCTGATACACATAAGTATTTACAGGTGTATATTTTTTTTTGTTGCTGTTCAACAGATTGCATGACAGGGATAGCAAGTGCGATTTAATAATGCTTGACTGCTAAAAAAATTTTAACTACATATACATATATTTACTCGAAACATTTATAGTTCTCTAGAACTATAATTACACAAATTAATATTGGTGGAGTTCACGCAATATTCGGCAACTGTTTACTCGTTAAATTGGTAAAATTGTCCATATATGTATGTATGTATTTTATTGCTGTAAAATTTATTTTAAAACATTTTTTACAACAAAATATATGGGAAATTTGACAAATTTAATAAGTAAACAGTTTTCGAATGTTGCGTGAACTCCACCATTGACTTTTTAAATAAAATATTCTAACAAAACTAGTTTTAAGGATTCTTATTAAGTCAGACTGAAACTGATCTATTTAGCACCAAGGCTTGATCACTTCATTCATAAATGTGAGTTGAGATTTTTTCTTTTAATTTCAAACACACTAATTGCAGGAAAATCCATCGCGTCATATTCATTAATCCTTTTGTCCAGCAAGTGTGCATGTTATATTTCGTTTTTGTCAATGGAATTTATTTTTGTCACATTTTTTGTGCAAAGCAGGTCAAAACAAAGTCACCAACATCTACGAGTACATAGAAATTATAAACTGATAGTATTATTATTTATCAAGAATTTTGTTTGCTAATTTGACAACAACAAAAGCATTGAATGAATGCAGACCCTACCTGCTGAAAAGGATGATTTTCATTAAATTACGCACAGGAATTTTAATAGTGTTATTGCTGTGTGGGTATATTTTTGAGTGTCGCTATCACCAGGATGTATGCTTTTGTTGTTGAATTTTTATAGTAACCATTTTTTGTAGAAGTCAGGTCATTGGAAATGTTTGTTTTTAAATGAAAACCAAATCGCATAAGTGGGAAATGCAAACAGTGTTCCTTTATGTATTTTGTTGGAAGTTTGTCTTTCGCAAGAGCTATTTTATTTTGGTTTGATTTTTATTTATACCTATTTTTGTACAAATCAAGTCATTGAGCATTTTTTACAAGCACAAACGGGCCAAAACTTAATTGTTTTATTGCCATTTTGTGTAGTATGAATTTAACATTATTACTCTTAGAATTACGTATTTTTTTACTTGATTTTCTTTTGTTGTAATTTTTGTAAAAATAATATAAAAATGAGTTACCAATAATTTTTTGGGGAATTTTAGCTTCCAAATTTTAAGAAGTAAATTAAAAACCCACGCGCCGCAAAAAGAAGAAGCACTTTAGTTAATGGAAAACAAATATAAGTATAATTCTAATATTTCTGTATTGACTAAAAATATTTTATTTTAAATGCTCTTTTTTATGTATAAATTTTTAATCTAAATATAAAAGTTATTTTAATTGAAAATAAAGGAATAGTACCATACCTTTTTCAAACAGCCGAATCATGTGTTGTTACATCCATTTCATACACAGAAACGCATACGGGGACGTATTTTGAATAAATACTTTTAAGTATTTTTATTTTATCCGAATAAATATATGTACGTATTAGTGATGTTACGAATATTCGTATTCGTATTCGAATCGCCGAATATTCGCCTCTTTCATAATATTCGTATCGCCAAATTCAAGCGAATATTTCACGAATATTTAGTGAATACGTTCCAAAAACTAATACATAAAATATACTGAAAATAAAACAAAAAATATTAGTTTTTACTAAAAAAAATTTGTCTATAACGCAAAACAATAATCTTCTTATAGTAAAGAAAAAATAAATAAAATATATTTCACAACGACATGGTATTTAAAAATTGAAGTCCTGTTAAATTAATTTATTAACCATGTCAAAGTAATACTCAAAGCTCAGTAGAGGAATATTGAACTTCAAAAATAAAAGTTTTGAAGTCTTTTCTCCATCAAGCCTATTGTGCGGCGTGTAAATAAGCTCCGCACCGCTAAACATTCGCTCGCTCGGAACTCTCGCCGCTGGTGTCACCAAATATTGCCTGGGTATAGGTAAAGGAAGCTCGTATTTTCCCTTATTTACTTTCCACCAAAAATTAAAAAAAGTGGCATTCAGATGCTAAGTTAATAATTTCGAATTCCGTCATCCGAATATCATAATAATGTTAAATATATATAGTATTGTGACAGTTTTTCTTAATTTATTGTTATTGACGCAAAAGGTAGATGCTTTTTTCGGCTCCATGAAAAATCGCCCAAAACCAAATCGCCCAAAAATAAAAATGAAAAATCGCCCAAAAATTTTCCGTACAAATTTTGGCCGATTTTTCATTTTTTTTGGTGATTTTTAATTTTGAAATTTTGGGCGATTTTTCATATTAAAAATGTTTCCATGAAAAATCGCCCAAAACTAAATCGCCCAAAAATAAAAATGAAAAATCACCCAAAATTTTTTTCATAAAAATTTTAAGTTATTTTTCATATGAAAAATCGCCCAAAATTTACACTAAAAAATTCTGGTAATCATCAAAATCGAATATAGAATTTAAAATATTATATTATATTAAATAATTGAAAGTTTCTCCAATGTGTTCCATCTCCACCATTATTTGGCTTCTATAGCAGTAAAAGTGGTTTAGAAAATTGTCGTAAGCGAAGCAGATATTTGACATACCATAGAGTCTAAAATTATCCCACCCGGCCAAAGGCCGGCTACACGGAAAGTTGTTGAAAGCACGTACCAAATTAAGCATTCCGAAGCCTATTAATATTTAAAATTGTTGTAAGCGAAGCCGAGATTTAGCATACCATAGAATTGAAAACCTTTCCGCCCGGCCAAAGGCCGGCTATACGGGAAATTGTCGAAAGCGTTTCTCAAGTTAAACATTCCAAGGTTCACTTTTTTTTCAATATAAAAATTAAATTACTATAATTTTTAATTTATTTTTTTTTCTGTTTTTTAATTGTTTAATTTGTTTAATTGTTTTTTATTTCATTTTTTTGACGATTTTTCATTTTTTTTTTTTTTGGGTGATTTTTCATTTTTTAAATTTTGGGCGATTTTTAGTTTTTTTTGCGATTTTTCATTTTGAAATTTTGGGCAACTTTTCATTTCTATTTTTGGGCGATTTGGTTTTGGGCGATTTTTCATGGAGCCGTTTTTTTTTCAATTAAATTTGAAATATTAAGTGGTACTAACTATTTAGATTGAATGTTCGTATTCGAATTCGGCGAATATTATTTCCGATATTCGTATTCGCGAATATTAAAAATTGATATTCGTAACATCACTAGTACGTATGTATATACATATAAGTATAAAAATACTCTAAGTATAGTTATGACGGATACGTAATACTTCCAATACTCATGTGCGTTTCTATTTATAGTTGTAGAGTATTTAAGTTTTTCGCATAAATGAAGTACAGACGCGTTGGAATCGGATATACTTATACTTGTTTGAAAGCAAATATTTGTGCGAACGGATTATTTTTCCAACAATTATGACTATACGCAGTTAATAAATTTAAGAGTAAATACTGAAGTATATTATTTTAAGTACTTATTGTCAGACTCTGGTCGCGACTATGAAAATCTTCAATTATTTGCAAAGCTTAAGTTCTTCCTACCGAATTCTAGAACAAAATGTTTTCCAATTGTTTAACTGTAAATTTTAAAACAAATTATTATAGTTTTTTTTAAATAATTTTTAGGGTCTGGAATATTTGTGTCACCTTCTGGTCTACTAGTTAGAACTGGTTCCGTTGGTGTTAGCTTTATGATATGGCTGGCCTGTGGTTTGCTCTCATTGTTGGGTAAGTACAAAGGAAAGAAACTACATACATATGTATAAAATAAAACCAATACACATTAAGGTGAAGTAAAAATGGCAAAACAAAAAATTTTTAATTTCTTTAATCTCCTGTATTGTTAATCGATGACCTTATAAAGAAAAGCTTATTTCAAGCCGAATATCAAAGATCTTCGACTTTATTTTGAGGTGGCGCACGAGAGGTGAAATTTGTAAAAAAAATTTTAATTTTGTTTTGGTTCCGAAAAAATTTCTTTCTTATTCGTTATTCTTGATGTACTCAAGCAATAGAAAGGTGCATTAATGTGCTGTTAATATTGAAGTATCACCATTTTCGACGTATTTAACACCCACTAGCCCTTCGTAGCGCTTCTTAACAAAATTTTAGTGTGAGCTCTGAGCTCCGTAGCAAGTTTGAAACCGCCCAATTACGTTACGTAATATGTGAGCAGTCCCAAAACTCGTAACTGAGCCTTCAATATCTATCCGTGGACCAGAATCAAAATATTCTTACTTTTAAAAATGGCTTTATTTGAAACTTAAAGTCCTCTACGCCACCTCAAGAATTTAACCGAGGGAGCTAAAAACCTTTTTCATTGTGTTTCAGACTATACAGCATCGATTCATAATATAGGAAAATTCAAATTAAAGAAAAGAGTTTTTCGCTCCACCCTAATATACATATCGCTCCTTTATTACAATGTGGTCATATCTCAAAAAAATGCTAGCAATTCTATGTCCGGTATTAGCTTTTTAGTGGTTATAACTTCGGTTTAGACTAGGATATTTTTCTGACAAATTTGTTACATACATATGATGGTATAGAGGAACAGTTTTTCTTCAGTTACTTAAAAATATTGCATTTTTGATATATGACTATGTTGAATTAAAGGAAAGTTGTGCATATCGACAGCCTATATTCACAAAATGCTAACTCAATTTTTGGTGAAAACGAGTTTTTGATAGCAAATACTAAATTAACATTCTCTCCATGTTTATTAAAAATTGCATAACAAAAATGTAAGTTTGACTATTTTTTAATAAATTTTTGTAATTAGATGCCACAAACTAAATATATTTTAAGATAATCGACATATTATTTTAACGCCATATTTTTATTAAGCTAGCTCTTCAGGAAATTTCATACTAATTATATTCAACGTACTTGTCCTATAACCAGTGATGCCAACTTAGCCATTTCCTGGCTAATCTTAGCCATTTTTCATCCGGTTTAGCCAGAAGAAAAGTTAATTTAGCCATTAGCTATTTTTTAACCACTTTTATTTTAATCTAGCCATTTTTTAGCCATTTTTTTCGTACATGAATTTTTTTACTGATTTTTCATAAAAAAATTTAAGCTCGCAACAAAGGAAAACTTATTTACTACCAAAAAATACAACAGAGCAATATGTTATTGTTTTCACTTAGGCATTAAACTACTACCAAAAAATACAACAGAGCAATATGTTATTGTTTTCACTTAGGCATTAAACTTTGTATGCTCCACATATTTTTATTTAAAGGCTATTATTTCTGCAGACCAGTGTAATTTAGCGAATTAAAAAGTTTTTCACTCTCCTGAGAATTGTACTTTTTGAGTTAACATTTTGAGTTAATATAGGCTCTCGATATATAATAGAAAAAATCTAACAAAATCAACAGGTTAAAAGAACCATTTAGAGTCCAAAAGAAAATGAAAGCCATTTGAGGTCATGTAAAAAATACATTTTTTGTTTTCTTCAATGTGCTATAAATATAATTTGTTAAAATATCTAATCTTTTCGTAGTATGAGAAAGACAGAAACTAATATTGCAAAAAAAATTACAATGAAATATTTAAAGATAGCTCCTAGACAAGCGCCTTGTAAGCAGAATTGTAACCTGTTGCACATGACGATGAGGTTGATAAACGCCAAATTTTTTTATTTTTATCCATTTTTTTTTGTGTGTAAGAAAGACACATTTTAGGCAAAATGCCAATTTATTTTGTGCTGAAATTTTATTATACAATGTACACTTAATACACATACTACATTCATATGTATATACCAGAGCTGTGAAAGATTGCAATCACATGGTTTCATCTTAATGATTGCTAGTTTTTGACTGCAATCAAAATCGTAACTTTTATTTCATGATTTCAATTTGAAGTCATGAAATTAATTCAATAAAAATTATTGCCATAAATTTTTTGAAATTAATTTCTATATTAATTAATTGCAATCAAATCCAGTAATTGCAATAAAAATCATCGTTCTCTTCAAATGAAACTCCTTCTTCTAGAAATAAAGCCTACTTAAATAATTAAAAAACAAAAGCATGAAATGGCTAACAAACCTACGTTTTGCTACGTTTTTTATATTATTTTGATGGAATTTCACTATAGCTGTGATTTGATTGAAATCATATGATTTCAACAAAAATTTGATTGCAATCGCATGATTTCAACAAAAATTTAATTGCGATCAAATTAATTTGCAATTAAATTGATTGCATTCAATGGTTTCAAAAAAAAATATTTTAAAATGATTGCAATTACAAAAGATTGCAATTTTTACAAAATTTCATTTTGAAACCTTTTTTTATTAGATTGGTCCAAAATGTAAAAAAGTTGAAATCATGGGATCCATACACAGAAAAAGTTATCATAGTTTTTTATTTTAACACGCATGTGTTTGAATTTGTTTATATTTACGAATTTTATTTTTTAATTTTACGAAAGATTTTCTAAAAAATGGTCAAATTTTCAGCAGCCTTTTATTTACCTGCATGAAAATAATACTAAACAAAATTTTTTTAATTTTTATTTCTTTACTATTTATTAAAAAGCATATCAATTCTCTGATGTTTAAAAATTGTTAACGATATATTAAACGCATGAGCAATATGATAGTATTATTGTAGTAATATGATAGTATTATCATATTACTCATACGTACTTTTGTACTTAAAAATTAGAAATGCAATCAATTTGTTAAATATGTTCAAATCTGTGTGTTTATTTAAGGATTCTAAAAAAAAGTATGAGAATTAATGCAACAATATTAACGAATTGATTTACTCGAGAATCTTCAGTAAACAAACGGGTTACAATTTACGTTTGATACTAATTGTATGATATCCGACATCACATTCCTTTTGCTATCATTGTTCTTTTTGTTACCTATGTGCAGGGGAACCGGAAATATGCTTTAAAAATGTGTTTTATGCGCATTAAACATGCAGTAAAAACTTTAAAATATGCTCCTCAAATGTACAAAATATGCTCCTAAAACTTCAGTATTTCATTTATAATTTATATAATATTCATTTCTCACCCCACGAACTATGTACATATATTGGTGGCATACAATAATGTCCAAGAAAATAATGTTCACCGACCTTAGTTGTACTTCAAAAACGAAATAATATTTATGGGAATGTCGAATAGTGGCTTTGCAGAGTAAAGGTTTTCTGTCTACACAGAAAAAAATAGACAAGAATTATATTCAATAAAACCATGTTATTAAAAAAAAATATGAATTTCAATAACATTTATCTTTAACATAATAAAATATTTCGTTGTAAGTATTTCTTTTCCATGCCGGTTATTTCTTTTCTTTTACTTAAAACAAGTTGTATCCCATAAAAAAATAAATGGGATATGGCTCAGCTAGAGAGTGTATGCTTTACGTCCGGAAAGCCCGGGTTCGTATTCCAGCCATGTCAACATTTTTTTAATTTATATATATATTTTTATTTTGAAATAATTTTGTTATCAATATAGGGGAATTCTTTATCACAGGAAATTTTAAAAAAAAATTATTGAATACCGGGATTTTTGTTATCAAAAACGAAACTTATTTTTTTCTGTGTAGTCAAAAAAGTAAACTCTGCCAAGTCACTGTTCGACATAACCGGAGAAGAAAACAATTAATCCCGTCCTATGGAGTCAATCGTCACTCTACAGTACCATTTGCTTGAACTTTATTTGCATTTTTTGTGGTCTTATTTCCTTTTGAGCGTGGAAATAACGTCCATGGACACTATTTCATTGGACATTATTGCATGCCAACTATATATTACGATTCCTTATGGGTACGTGAGTCGATTTAACAATGATGGCCTGGCCATCATTGGCCAAGACACCAAGACATATTTTGTGGTTCGTATTAGGAACAAATCAGCAAAATTGCTCACATATTCTCGACAAAATTGAAAAAATTCTCAAAACTACAAACTTGAAATTTTTTAAATCTGTAAATAAACTGGGAATAAATCAATGGGATGAGGAAAATTTTTAAGAAATTGGGAAAAAAAAATATAAGTGGACTTCACACAACATTCGGTAAATGTTTACTCGTTAAATTGGTAAAACTTTCCACATATTTTGTTGCTGTAAAATTTATTTAAAATTTTTTTGACTGCAAAATGTATGGGAAATTTTACCAATTTAACGAGTAAACAGTTACCGAATGTTGTGTGAACTCCACCATAGCAAATTTAAAATCGCAAAAGAAAAAAATTTTTTATGTGAAAAATTTCAAAATTTTTGATGGCAAAAAAGACTCTTTTGATTAATTTTTTGTAAATATACATATTAAAATTTAAAAATGTCAAAATATGCAGGAAAACAACCGAATACGCCACAAAAAAGAAAAAAATTCCTTAAATATTCAAAAACATGCTGCAAAGCTTCAAATAAGCAAAAATATGCGCTAAGAAATCGATGCCAAAATTTGTAAAAAGTTCTGAAAAGTATAAATATCTTATTTGTGCCTACATACATAGCATAGGAAAAAACATGCAATTGCATATTTGTAGCAACATTCTTGGCCTGACGAAAGCCCAGCTATTCTGAAAATCATTAGTAACTAGCGCCGTTTTTGGAAAAACATTAATTTCCATATATTTCCTGAATAGCAGGCCTTTGGCCAGGCTTAAGGCTTTTGGCCGGGCTCAAGGATATAGAAATATGGACATTATGACACTTTCAAAAGTGTCATAATATCCATGGACTTTGTGATACTTTTTGGAGTAACATAATGTCCATGGAAATTTTGTCACTGGACTTTACAACATACCAACCTTTTGGCCGCAAAATGCGACTTTATAGTGCATCTTAAGATTTTTGCTAAATTTAGCACAACAAAAAGAAACATCCCAAAAATAGGATTTGAAATTTTATATAGACACTTATAACGGTAATAGTGTCGTGTTGCTACGATTTGTAATTTCTAGCCTCCTATCATAGCGCGCGATAAAGATCATAGCCCTAAAACAATGCAGACGAATTGATAACCTCCTTCTTATTTGAAGTCGGTTAAAAAGGCGCCCATGATCTGTTACAATATCTATATATGTATATATTGAACATTTTTATGGTGGCGTAAACAGTAATCGATGTAGAGAACAAAACACCAAATTTTGGAATTTTTTTCTGTCTGTATGTCTGTCTGTCTGCCTGTCTTTCTGTCTGTCAGTCTTTCTGTCTGTCTGTATGTCTGTCTGTCTATCTGTCTATCTATCTGACTGTCTGTCGGTCTGTTTGTCTGTCCGAACACGCTTCACGCAAAAACCACTGAATGGATTTTCATGAAATTTGTTATGGAGGTACCTTAGAGTCCTGATTCAAACTTAGGGTACTTTTTACTGCGACAAAATATCTCATTTCTAAGTTTAAATAGAAAAAAAAACGAAAATATACCCTATTTTATTAGTACAAATGTTGTTGAAAATTAGAAAGATGTTTTTGTTTTTTTTAATGTTGATAGCACTGTTTATTTTGCATAATGGGAACTTTAAACAATATGTAAAGAACGTTGTATTATTATATTTTACAGACGCGTGAAGCGGGCAGGCACATCTAGTCCATAATTAATTTGCACTTGCATCTTTGTGAAAACCCTTATTGTCTTTATATTAATTAACATAAAAAACTAGAGTCCGACCGAAACAAGTTTTTTGAGGCCGAACCCGAACCGAACCTAATATTCGGCAAAAAGGCCGAATATTCGGCCGAATCCGAAACTTGCCGAAACTTTTTAGCATTAACTGATATTGACATTTTAAGACTGAAAAGTCATTTAATTTATTAACGACCCTTTTCACAATGTGATTAAAAGTTAACGTGGTCTTTAACGGCAAATTCGGCATGCAAAACTCTCCGTTGAAGTATACGTTAACTTTTAACTGTACACTGTGAAAAAGCGCGTAAGAGCATTTCTACATACATACAGTGTCAGTCAAAATAATAGTAGAAATTGAATATATTTCATTCCATCGAGCAAATATAAAACTTAAACATTTACGAGCATATGACTAATAAAAAGTTGGCATGCAATTAGCCTAAATGATGAATAGAACTGGAATATTGCGTTCGGTACACATACATTGAGCAGTATTTTATAACTCTATTGATGACGTTACAAGAGCACCAATCAAAAAGTTGAGTCGGAATAACTAAAAAGATATAAAGTAGAGTATTTAGCTATTTTTACACTAAATTTATACGATTTCATTAATTTCTACTAAAGTGAAGTTTTTTGTTTACGCCCGCGTTTCGATTGCGAAAAATCGATTTATTATAACATAAAATAGATTTTCGATTGGAATCGCAATCGGTATACCATTCCCTAGCTTATGCTATTTATTTTGGCAATAAACAGTTGAATACTTTATATTATGTTACGTACATATATCTTTTGGTTGCGATTTATAAAACTAAGTAAAATTTTCATTCAATTTGAAAAGATATTGGACGGAAAAAACAGATTCATGGCGGTGACATATTTTAAATTTGGAAAATACTATTTCGATTAACTTCCTTATTTATAGAGAATAAAAAGTTTCGGTTTCGGTTGGCCTAAGCCGAATATCTGACGAAACCGCAATTTTGTCCGAATCCGAAACCGAATATCCGGTCGGACTCTGTAAAAAACAATTTAATCATGTAGTAACGAAATGTTCATGTTTAAAATAGTCACCCACATTACTTGCAAATCTGAATGTTTTCTTTTCTATTTACACACATACATACATACATATATACATAATACATAGTTTAAATTTATAAATTTAATTAATTTTTCATTTGTTGCCAAGTTCAAGTATTGTTGAAGGATTGCTATTGCATCTAAATAATAATATGTATTATATTTCGTAGTAGATAGCTTTTATGGCGATTTATAATAAATATTTTGAGGACAAAAATTTATTATACATATGGGGTATTCACAAGGTGTCTTATCATGTCATAATTAGGGATGTAACGAATACCGATACCGATACCGATATATCGGCGATACTTCAGATTTTCCGATACATCGGTATCGGCGATATTTTACTGTCGATACGACGATACTTTAAAAATTTTTTTCAGAGTTTTTTTAACAAATAATTATTTTTGTTCAATTTTACCATGACTTAAATTCACTTCGTTATATTTTAAATCTTATTAACATCAATTTTAAAAATTAATAATATTTTATGCTGTTATTTTAAAAAAAAATTATTTATTTTTTGTTAATTTTACCATGAATTCAAATTCAAGTAGTTGTTTTTTAAATCTTATTCCAGCAAAAAAGGACACTCCAAAGAAGTCATGAAAATGTAGAATTCGCGATCCGGAAGTATTGCAAATTTGGATAATTCTAATTAGTTTTACATATCCTTGCCATTGCAAGAAATTCTGTTTTTCGATTACCAAACACCGAATTGGAAGCGATGCTAAGACAAATTTCTTTTTCGGTGTTCTATAATGGTTTTTCCTCAAGGAAAAAGGATAAAAAATTACCCATTTTCAGAATTTTTTTAATGCGAATTTAAACTCAAAACTTTTAATAATTAAGCTATTAAGTTATTTAGAAGAATATTAGTTGATAAATGTTCTTTAAAAAATCGATTTTTTGAAAAGCATGGCGAGTATTTTTTAAAATTACAAAGGAATTAAAAATTTTTTCTTGCTTTTCTACTAATTATCTGCATATTTTTAATATAGATTTTTTTTAAGCAAAGAAAATGTAGCTCCTTAAAAATTACTTCCAATTTTTTATACCGGGTTAAAGTAAATTTTAAATATTCTCTCTTACAATCTATTTTGTATAATAAAAAAAATTGCATTTGACTTTTGTTGATCTAAACTTGAACTCAATTTCAATATTCGTATCGGTATCGGAATCGGTATCGGCGATATTTATTTTTAAATATCGGTATCGGTATCGGATCGGCAAAACGGCGTATCGTTACATCCCTAGTCATAATGTCATAAAGTGCTAATATTTTAAGATAGTTTAAGAACATTGTTGTTGTGCTTCAAACAAAAAAGTCCTAAAATAATAAGACTTTTTGTGCTTTGTTTATTATTTTGTCATAACTACACAGTTAAAATCTGAGCCGAACGGCCGAAACTCTTTCGTCGAGCCGGTGATAATATTCACAATCCACCGTCATTGATATAAATGAATGTATGTAATATGCAGTAAAGTATGTCCTAAAATTGTTCAGTTTTATAACTTCACAAATAAAAATAAAAAATCGAGACATTTAAAAATATGCAAATGAGAAAATTTTGATTGTATACTTTAGCTGGCTGCCAGCCAACTAACGTTTTCTCACTAGCAGCCTTGTGGAGAATTAGTCGGCTCCGTCACCGGCAACAGCTGGTTTCGTTTATGTTTATGTATTTGAACAATTTAACTTCCTGTGTGCGTTGAAATTTGTTTTTACTTTAATTAAAAATTAAGAGTTTAAAAGATATTCAACTGGGTTTTATTTACTTTATTAACAAGTTGAATAATTTAAAAACAAACTGGCTATTATTTAAATTTTTCCACTTGTTCTTGGCATTCTGATTTCAAGTATTTATAATTGTTTTTTTTATCAGCTAATACAAATTTGAAATAGCACACTAACTTATGAGGGGTTGCTCACAGCAGTCATATATTTTCGTGTTATTATTTTAAAACATATGACTTTATGACTACCTTGTGAATCCCCCAATAGTATTTGAATAATATCACGTCGACCCGCAAGTTATTCTTTTTCAGGGGATGGCTCAATGAAACTGTATGTTCTTTTTATAATATTAATATATTTTCAATTAAGTTATCGAGTATTCACGTATATGGGGCATTCCATGCCAAACCGGACTGTTTTTGGGCCGACCAACTTAATTTTTGGATATTTTTTTTAAAGAGAAATAACACAATCAGGCAATTAATGCCTACCAGTTAATTGATTGATGTGTTACCTTCATTGGGAAAGGGATAGTGTAGAGAGAACAGGAGAGGTGAAGTGGGAGAGAGATAGAAAGCGTAATTCATTTACATCCCTGCTATTACGCGTTTTTTGTAGAGCAGAGTTGCAAGCCCCTCTGGTGTCAAGTAGAGGCATTAAATTGTTTTAAGCTGTGTACTCATTTATTAGTTCTTTTACTTCGCCGACGGATCTTGCTACAATACCGACGAAGGAGGGTGCTGTGAAGTGCATTAGGATATGCATTAGGATATGATATCGCTGCCGATGCTGCCAAGGTGATCAGTGATATGCCTTCATCACTTTAACAGTCCAACAACAACCAAGACAATAACACAGCAATGCGCATGAGAAAAATGCATGATGTTGTTGGCTTGCCTGAAACTAGTCTTGAACTCAAGACCTCAGGGTTTGTAGTCAAACGCGCTAACTACTCAGTTAACTGCACCCTCAGCCACGTATTAAACGCAATGTACACACCAATTTTCAGCGTTCGATTTTTAAAATTTTTGAGCAATATAAATTTAAATTATTTTAGACCAATAATAAAACATTTATGTCTAAAACTTATGAACGGCTCTAAAGATTATTTTCTTTCAGACAATGTTTAGATTGTGTTGATCGGACTAAAATCTGACGAGTTAAAAGCCTTGAAAGTTGAAAAAAATAGATTTTTAGACGTTTTTTCAAACGTCCAGATACATGTATTTCGACGTGATGGATCCGAGTGTAAAGCAGCGCTCTCACTTGCAATATAATTGTGAAATTTTTTGCATTGTACAATTGCCAATGTGTATGTCATTTTCGAAGGTGGTACAACATATTTGGAAAAATCACAAGGCTTTTGATTTTTACTGTACAATGAAGAAAATTGTGTAATATGTTGGCAATATTGTTCAGTGCTGTGTTTACTTTTTAACTATCAGGAAAATTGAGCAATATTTTGTTTGTAAGCATCGTGCCATTTATTGCATAGTATAGGTCATGGTGAAATAAGTATACAGGTGACCGCATAAGGGAAACAAATACAACAATACAACAAAAAAATAGATGATGCTTGTCAAAAATATATACGTGCTGGGCGTGGATTATGCACAAAACTAGCAGAGCAAAAAATAATCAGCTGACGTTATGCTGCCACCTGTATACTTATTTCACCATGGTATAGGTCAAAACGAAAATAATATATACAATAACATATGCAATAAATAATATTGTATAATGGATGGGCCGCTTAATGTTCGTTTGACTCTTATAAAAAAATGCATATCTGTAGCCATTTTTAGCACAATTTCGGAATTTACTGAGTCCGAATCTTAGGCCCGTTTGGTTCGTATACCCCAAAAAATTTCGAAATACACGTAGGCAAGTGGGTGTAGTCAAATCGGCAGACCATTTTTTTTGTGTGCCGGTGTTATTAATTTAAAAAAAACGTCTAAAAAATAAATTAATTCAAGATTCAAGACATATGTATACCCAACAAAAATTTACTTACCAATTCACCAAAAAAAAGTAATTAGCAGAAAATTTAAACACTAATTACCTTTCTATTAGAAAAAGTACTTATAATATTTTATTAAAATCTTTAAGCTGAAGGTCAATTAAAAATTGTAAACAAAAGTTTATTATTCCAATATTTCGCTTTCTCTATGGAAAGCTTCTTCAGGGATATTTGAGGACAAATGTATGTTTTCAAATAAAACATACATTTGCCCTCAAATATCGCTGAAGAAGCTTTCCATAGAGAAATCGAAATATTGGAATAATAAACTTTTGTTTACAATTTTTAATTGACCTTCAGCTTGAAGATTTTAATAAAATATTATATAAAAAAAAGGTCGAAGAATTAAACTAATCTATTGAAAAGTACTTATTTTTGTTCTTGAAGTCCCAAAAAATAAGTCATTTTCATTTTACTAGAAAAATTCCTAAAAATAATTAAAATTTTTAATGTCCATCTGCAAAATGATAAATTTTACATTTTTACGCGGATTCACCTTAAGCTGTTTTTACTAGGGATGTACCGATACGCCATTTTGGCGATACGATACCGACACCGATACTCAAAAAGAAATATCGGCGATACCGAATCCGATACCGATACACATATTGAAAATGAGGCCAATTTTAAACTAACAAAACTCAAGTAGGGTAAGTTTTTTATTATAAAAAATTTCGGTGTAAGAGATTATTAATATTTAAAATTGATATTACCTCAGTATAAAAAATTAGAAGTAATTGTTAAGGAGCTACATGTTCATTGCTTCCAAAGAATATATATTAAAAATATGCAGATAATCAGTACAAAACCAAGCATAATTTTATTTAAGTCATACAAAAATTACAATCCTTTATAATTTTAAAAAAATACTTACCATGCTTTTTAAAGGACATTCATCAACTAATATTCTTCTAAATAACTTAATAGCTTAACTGTTAAAATTCTTCCAAAAGTTTATATTTGTTCACTGAAATTTACACCAAAGAACTTTTTTACGTTCAAATTTGCATAAAAAGAAAGAAGTTGCGAAAATGGGTAATTAATTGTTCATCCTTTTTCCTTGAGGAAAAATCATTATAGAACGTCGAAAAAGAAATTTTTCCTAACATCGCTTCCAATTCGGTGATTAGTAATTGAACAAGAGAACTTCTTGCAATGACAAGGATAGGTAAAATTAATTAGAAATTATCCTTATTTGCACTACTTCCGGATCGCAAATTATACACTTTGATGACTTCTTTGGAATATGTTTTTTTTGCTGAGTTCATGGTAAAATTAACAAAAAATTAATTTTTTTTTCAAAATACCGTAAACTATTATAATACTTAAAATTGATATTCATAAGATTTAAAAAACAACGAATTGAATTTAATTCATGTTAAAATTCACCAAAAATAAATTATTTGTAAAAAAAAAACTCTGAAAAAAAATCTAAAAAGTATCGTCGTATCGACAGCAAAAATATCGCCCATACCGATGTATCGGAAAATCTGAAGAATCGCCGATATATCGGTATCGGTATCGGTTACATCCCTAGTTTTTACATTTTTTTCTTAGAGGTATACATCTTAGAGTGGGCAGCACTGATTCGCTTAACAACCGATTTGATCGCTGTCAGTTGCATTGTGGCTAGTATGGTTTGACATTTTATAATGAATAGACTCACGGCAGAGCAACGTTTGCAAATCGTTGAAATTTAAATATTTTATATGGAAGAACTAAAAAAAAGTTCAATGAAAAACTAATCATTTTAAGTAATTTTCTGTAAATTGGTCATCAAGATCGGGCGATTGAACCCCATTGGATTATTTACTATGGGCTTATGTAAAGTCATTCGTCTACGTCGATAAAGCAAATGTTTGAAATTTTACATTATAATTGCTTTTACAAATTTTAAATTCGAAATAGAATTTAAATGTGAATAAAGCTATAAAATAATGAGTGTAGGAAGTTATTCAAATACAGATTGTATGCTAAATTTTTGCTGGGTAGTTCGTTGAGCACATCGAAACATTTTTCGAGATTTTCGGCAATAGCAAAAATAAAACATTTTTTAAGTAAACTATTTTAATATTCGCGTTCGCCGAGCTCAAGTTGCTTTAAAAACATATTTTTTTGACATCTTTTTCATTTTAAGTATTGTTATAGATAAATGAATAAAAAAAATGAAATTTCCAAAATTGCAAAAAAAAGTTAGATCACATCTTGAAAGTAACATAGAGAGTATTTTTGGAAATTTAAAATAAATCGAAGATGTCGGACTTTTTGTAACTGTCGATTTTCATAACTAAGTGATATTCGGTTCGTAAATTTTTTTGTTTTTTCTTCTGAAAGACCATTTAAAGACGAATAAAATCATGGCTTAAATTTTTTAAGATATCACTTTTTATTACTGGTTCAAAATTAATTTAAAATTTAAAAAAGTTTTCTTTGTTGCGGGTTAAGCATTTCAATGGTGCTTTGCCAAATCATCAGTAGACCATACTGTTAAAAATTTTCAAACTTCTTATCTTACACAGAAAAAACTAAATTTCATTTTCTGTAAAGGAATTCAATGAAATAGTAAATATTTTGTCTAGAAACGGACCTACAAACAAATTTCTAAATATAGACAAAAATATCTCAATAATTTCATTGGAAAAAACGTGTTGTTTTCAGTGAACAAATTGTTTAAATCTATAAATAATTTCTCTAAAAATATTTACAAATTTTATGCAAAGTTATTAAATTAGTTTATATTACAAATATTTACAAATTGTAAACAAAACAATTTAATATATCAAACAAAAAGATTTACTGGATTTTCTAAAAATATCAAACAATATTTTTGTCTGAATTTATAAAAAAATTATTCTAAAAATACTAACAAATATTAAACAAAATAGTTTACTTAATCAAATAATTTTTTTTTTTTGATTTTGTGTAATATATCAAACAAAATTTTTGTCGTGGTCACCATCATCATCATCTATTAAGAATTTATGAAATTTCACTTTGTTAAATGTGTTCAAGTCTGAATGTTTATCCAAAGACTCTAAAAGAATGAATGAGAATTAATGCAACGACATTAACGAATTGATTCACACAAAAACTTCAGTAAACAAACTTGGTACAATCGTATTCATTTTGCTATCATTGTTGTTGTTCTTATTTGTGTGAATGTCGTCAACGGGGTTGTTTTTCACGGCACAGTTTTTATTGTTGTTTTTGGTGTTTACGGCATACAAACAATTCATAGATTATATGCAGAAAATTTACTGAAAATTAAATTTATTTTTAGACAAACGTTTGTTTGAAAAATTTTTGGTGATAATTTTTTCTGTGTATGCACAGACTTTCAGAAACCATTTGAGAATTTACAAATTATTTTTTTCTTTATCACAATAGAATAAGCGTCAATGGCAACAATTGACATTATTATTGTCATTATTATTATTTAAGGACCATAAGGAGCGGATTCAAAGGATCTTTTGTGCACCCACAGACTTCAATTACACGGGAGCTTCTTCTTGTATTACTTCCAGTCAAAAAAAAAATTCTCTTGCGATTTATTCGGATCTTAATTGAGTAATGCCTCTGTTTTCTACCGTACAATTTTTGTTTACTGTCCCGAGTGAAACTTATCTTCAACTCTGAAATCAAATTTCTTAAAAATTTAAAACCGAAAGCTTCATAAGCATTTTATAGCCATCAAATACACCGTCATCTTACGCGTTGGTTGTTTCCAGAATCCACAAAAATATAAGCGAGTGTGCCGCAGTGCCTAACATGGCACAATTATGCCACATTTCCCATCACTGGTATATACTCCCACTTTCACATCTCCGAGTGACGGTAGTAATTGGAAACACATATGTACTAGATTTGAGTACATTAGCTAGATATTTATCATAGTTCTATTGATACATGATAATTAATATTAACTTCGTATAAGCAGTTACACGACACGACCACTTTTCGGATTTTCTTCACTAATAGGCTATTTAATAATAAAGCTACTCACTCAAAATTTTAAAACTCTTACGATGAATGTTCTATTTCCATGACTCAATTATGTACCTTCAAACTGTCTTAATAAAGTTTTTTGAAAACTTCCCCCAACGCACACCAAAACGCTTTACAGTTTTTTGATTTGGTCCACGCTTTCGGAGTTATTCACAAATTATTATCGATTTTCCTCAAATACTTGTATGTTCAACGGTTAATATATACTTTGTATAGAAAGTCTCACGCCCACTTAAAATATATAGCGACAAATTTTAGTACGTAAACATTTTAATAGACCAACAAGTTTCATTCAAAGTACTTGGACTTGGAGCTATAGCTACTGTAGCATATCAGCAAGATTTTTGGGGTGGGGGAAGTTTTATATAAACAATTTTTTAGCAATGCATTTTATTCGATTTGCGCTGGTGTTCGTGATGTGAAAATTTCCTTTCTTATTTGATCAGCGCTTGACTGTATAAATATTTATTTTGTAACTCTCCCGTAATGTTGATTATTCTCAGTAATTTGATTTCAAAGTTTATTAAATAAATAAAATAAAAGAAATACGTTAAATAAAAATGGACTTGTGAGATCTCAGACAACCGCATATCGCATAGAAAAAATTGGCAAATTGCCTCGAGTATGTTTGTCTTACAAAACAGAAAATATTAGAAAATGTAACATTGAAAGCTTTCAATACATACCGTTAGCCCCGGACAATTAATTTCCTATTAAATCAATTTGAAAAATAAATAATTCTCTAGTTTTGTTTTCACTTATTTACAGGCGCTCTGGCATATGCTGAATTAGGTACAATGAATACATCGTCGGGTGCTGAATGGGCATATTTTATGGACGCTTTCGGACCAGCACCGGCGTTTTTATTCTCATGGGTATCGACATTAGTTTTAAAGCCATCGCAAATGGCAATAATTTGTCTTTCATTTGCACAGTATGCAGTGGAGGCATTTGTCTCTGAATGTGATCCGCCAATGTCGGTTGTTAAAATGGTTGCATTAGTAGCAATAGGTAAGATACATATGTACGACATACATTCATACATTGTACATGGTTAAGTATGACTGCGGTTACATTGTGCGACTTTTGTAGTAATTTAAAACTGATATAATCTGCGGGCACACATACACACTTACATGGATAAATTGTAAAAATTGCAGTGACAAAAGTTGTACAATGCAAACGCAAATGCAATTTTAAAGAAGAAACGAGAAAAATTGCAGCGACAAAAGTCGCATAGTGTAAGCACAATATATTTAAACAAAAAAACTTTGAACTAATAACTTTCAATATTTTGTAACAATTTCCAACAACCACTGCATCCCAATTTGGCCCCCATCAGTGATGATATTGTTTGTTAACTGTTATAGTGTTAATTTGGGAATGGCAGTTCAAAATATATTTACCGCAGCCAAATTGGTTGCTGTTCTTATTGTTATATGTGGTGGTGCCTGGAAATTGTTTCAGGGCAATACACAACATCTATCAAATGCATTTACTGGACCTACACCCACCATGGGAGCAATAGCCACAGCCTTCTATACGGGTCTGTGGGCTTATGATGGCTGGAATAACTTGAACTATGTTACGGAGGAGATTAAGAATCCTAGCAAGAATTTACCACGCTCCATAGTAATTGGCATACCATTGGTTACTTTGTGTTATGCTTTGATTAATATTTCCTATTTAGCGGCCATGTCACCCACCGAAATGATTGAATCTGAGGCCGTGGCGGTAACATTTGGCAATCGTATCTTGGGCGCCTTGGCCTGGTTGATGCCATTGAGTGTAACTATCAGTACGTTTGGCAGTGCAAATGGTACTCTGTTTGCAGCGGGAAGGTAAAAATAAATATAAAGATAAATAATTTTAATTTAACATTTTTTTTATTTATATTTTGCTTAATACAGATTATGCTTTGCTGCTTCTCGTGAGGGGCATTTGCTAGATATTTTATCTTATGTGCATGTACGCCGTCTTACTCCCGCACCTGGTCTTATATTCCATGTAAGTTCTTATTTCTTTTTCCTTTAAGACCTGCCTTTTTATAAATTTTGTTTTTGATTTTTTAGTCTTTAATTGCTGCTGCTATGGTTTTGTATGGCACCATAGATTCATTAATTGACTTTTTTAGTTTTACTGCTTGGATTTTCTACGGCGGCTCTATGTTAGCCCTCATTGTGATGCGTTTCACCAAACCCAACTATCCAAGGCCATATAAAGTGCCTATTATCATTCCCGTTGTGGTTCTGGTGATCTCAGTGTATCTGGTGGTGGCTCCCATTATCGATACTCCTCGTATTGAATATGTGTATGCATTACTTTTCATATTTGCCGGTTTAATATTTTATGTACCATTTGTTAAATTGGGCATGACGCCAAGATTTATGAGTAAGTTGATGACTTTATAACAGAATATAATTTTAAGATTATAAAGTATAAATATTTATATTCAACCTTATCCTGAATTCGACATGTACAATTTTTCGATTAACATTTTTTCTTCACATGGATTTGAATTTCATATTATGAACTCAATGTGAATAAAATATGTAAATTACCTGGGGCCCGTTTCTCAAAAGTACAAGTTAAAAATCTACAAGTGAAATACATACAAAACAATAAAATCTTTACAAAATTAGTTGGTGTTTTGTATGGATTTTACTTGTATATTTGTATCTTGTAGTTTTGAGAAACGGGCCCCTGGTTTTAAAAACATGTGTGTGAAGTTATTTGAAAGCAAACGAATTCAAAAACAATTTTTTTCGGAGTTAAAAAATGTAAACATTCTGAAATTTTCACAACACATTTTATTTATTATACCTACTGTTCACACGTTCGGAAATATCCATGTGAAATTGTATTTATGATAAGGCTGATTATGTTGGTAATGGTCTATCAAAAAAAGTATATTTAGTTTGAATTTCAATTGATCAGAGCTCAGGCATTTCCGAGTATCTTTGCAAATTAGAAATTAGATCTAAACGAAAGTTTTTTCAGTTATACATAGAAAAATATATTCTCAAAATTAATCACTTATTTGATCAGCAGGGCAACCAAAAATATGATATATAATTTTTTTTCTGGATGTCTTACAGGCATATAAGGCAGTTATTTAACCGGTCCAGAACTTTTTAAGAATTTTGGCATCAATTTGTTAGAGCGTATTTTTGCATATTTTGCTCTTAAGGGCACATTTTAGCATATTTTACTTTTAAGAGCATATTTTATGTTAAGAGCGTCATTTTCGTATAATTTTTGTAATATTGAAAATAACTTTAACGTTTTCTTTTTACTATGATACAATAACATATTATAATACAATTATATATTATATAACTAGCTAAACCGACAGACGTTGTCCTGTCTAAATAATTTTTCAATTTTCCAAGCAACTTTTCCAAATTTTCTTTCCATAAAAACCTTTGTCAGACTATTACACACAAAAGAAATGAGCGAAATCGGTCAAGCCGTTCTCAAGTTATTCGCTTAGCAACGGACACCATTTCATTTTTATTTATATAGATAATTGGGCAATTCATAGTGAGCTTGCATATTGTTCTATCCCGTATTTTGTATTTAAATACTACCTGATACTTTGAACTGCTTATATCTCATACCGGTTATAATTTCTTTAATTTTTCCCGAAAAGTTAATTTTAAAATTGGCACGTATTAATTTGCGGTGTCTTTTATACTTTTTTTCACAAAAACTTTTATTTATTTATTTTACACAATTTAGTTTAATTTATTTTATTTTAAAGAAAATTATAGAATATGAGATACAATTTTTTAAGACACATGCATACCATTCATGTGTAAAATTTTATGAATTTTTTCTTTGAAAATTTTCAATAAAATTTTATGCATGCATAAAATAATTTGAAATATGAAAAATGGGACTGATATGGCACTACTTTGAATTGTCCAAATATATTATTGTATCATGCTTGTAACTGAAAATCACTCATATAAAAATAGAAAATACATATATTGTAGTGACTTTTTATGTGTAGTTGAAAAATATAACGACCCTGCGAAATGCACATTTAACGCAGGATCCAAAGCGAATTACTCGGCTGATTAGCGGCTCAATATTCATCCAAATTTTTACTCGACTTTTATGTTTAGCCCCCGACCAAAAAACAGGGGTGTTATAAGTTTTTAGTATGTGTCTGTGTATCTGTGTGTCTGGCTGCGCAATCGTAGTGCCCAAACGGCTAGACCGATTTTGATTTATGTATCTATTTTTGTTTGAAATGTGATTTGATGGATAGTGTTCATAGCTATGTTGCAAGAAAATCGGTCTACCCGTTTAGGAGTTATCACCTCCTCTTCAATATGTGTGTCTGTGGCACCGTAGCTCCCAAACGGCTGGATCGATTTTAATTAAATTTTTTTTGAGAGGTAACTTGATCTAAAATCTTCTAATCTATGTTTGAGGAAAATCGGCCTATCCGTTTTGAAGTTATCTATCATCCATTTTCTTCTCCTTGGTTTTTACAATTTTTTATTTAATGTCAAGATACAAATAAAAATCGGATTTCAATTATTTTTTTCGTTCTCTATAAAATAAAATATAAAGGAAGTAAAACACAACGTTTTTCGTTGGAAAAAAAACAAGCTTAATTGCTTCGTCGCTAACGTGACAAAAGTGGACTTTTCGCTGGAAATGATCATATGTATACGAGTATCGATTAACGAAACAGTGGATGGCAAAGGTAAAAATGTAGCAAACGTTATAGTTGGAATATTGAGTTCTGATGGAGAAACTATAGAAAAATTGTTATTAAACACCGCAATCCTGAATAAAACTATCCCAATAAGCACTCAAAAACTTAAGCTTTCAGTACTTGAAATTCAACTGAAGTAAACTTCAGTTCAAGCTTTGCTTCAAGTTCTTTTCAAGTTTGAAAATAATTTAAAAGCAACAAAAATGTATGCTCAAACTTTCTTTTATTTGTCAAATAATGAAAAATTAAACCATTTTTCAGAATTAAAAAAATAACGAAACTAAAATTTTTTTCTAAAATTCAGTGAAAAATTATAAAAAATTTGAAATTCTGTAACATATGTATCAGAGGGGCATATTGTAGAATCGCGTTGTGAAAGAGATATGCAAATAAAATTTAAATTGCAAAAATTTCAAAAATAACCGATTTCAAAACAATTTTGTATGAAAGGTTTGGCTCTTTGTATTGAAGTCTGTTTTTTTTCAGAGTTATATTAAGTTCTGTCATACCTCGTGAAGGAAAATATCTATGAAATCCCTCTAAGAAAATATATTTATACCCCTAAAGCAGTGCGGTTTGGTCGGGGGAACAACTCTGGAGTCTTTGTAATTATTTCCTAAGTCCTGGTCCACACGTGCAATTTTTGTTGCAGCAATTCTTAATTTTTCAGTGTGAAAGAGCAAGAGAATAATAGATATGGTATATATTTCTATTTTAACACTCTCCCACAAATTCAGAAATTGCTGCAACAAAAATTGATTTGTGGACGGGGAGTAAATGCTGTCAGTCTTGTTTTTGTTGTGCGGTCAGATTAGGGGTTCTAGCCCCAAATGATGGAAATTGTCATCACAAAAAAGGATGAAAATGTTCCCTTGGGGTTCGGGGGGCCTCCTTAGGGTTATTTAAAAAATACATTGGTGGTTTTTGGGGAAATTTTTTAAGTTTCTTTCCTCTTTGTTCTGTTCTATAATTAAAACTACTTCTTCTAAAATATTTTTAACATACATACATATATTGAGAGATTTGGACACCAGATAGAGGACTAGTCTCCATTAACAGAAAGTACAGTTATATAAATTTTATTTAAAAGCTTACTAACTCTCAGTTTGCCTGAACTTAATTTTTATCTGAAAGTTTAACATTTTCGTTAACATTTTATGGTTGCTTTACCAAATCATCAGTGCGGTCAAAATATTATGTACGTAAAATTAACTGAAATTGCAATATAAAATAAATTAAAACTCAATTAAAAACCGGTTTACTTATTTTTCATTTACATTTTACGAAAAGTTAATTTAATTTAAAATGTTAAACTAAACCCGTAAAAAATATATACATATTTTTTTACTTTTACTTTGTTTATTTTAACTTGCAGAAAAAAACAAGCAACTAAACGACTATTTAATTATTAAGTAAAAAACTGGAGGTTAGAATTTTAAATGTTTCTTCTTTTAAAAATAATTACACGGAATACTTCTTGAACAAAATACATTCCGTTATTGTCATAATATTGCGAATGTAGACTTAATCCATATATTTTAAAAGTTTCAAAGCTCTTGCCTTATTCACAACAAACGAATTATATTCGATATGAATCTACGAGTATGTTATTTTTCATATCGAATATAATTTGTCTGTTGTGTTTTGTATAAGTTTCTAATGCTAAGTACACTTTATGTCATTTCGTGACATCACAAGCGAACACAACAGTCTCTACTAGTGGCAATGCTTGCCATTCCCGATACTTTTCTGTGGGTGGGGCCATATGACACCACAAAATGACAACAAAAGAAATGCCAAATGTGTACTCAGCATAAGAAACTTTTCAAAAATATGGTTGAAGTCTACTGATAATTTAGCAAAGCACCAATGGAATGCAGGCAATAGACATGTTTAATACACAACATATAAAAACTTTTTTAATATAAAATTGGGAGAATGTCTCAAATAATAAATTTATTAAATTTTTTTTAACAATCAGTGGTGCCAACTTTGCTGGTGCAAAAAGCACAACAAAATTTAAAAAAGGCACTAAATAGTACAATTTCCATGCAAAAGCAACTTAAAAAAGCACTAAAACATTAAAAAACAATAAAAATGTGGAGTTTTAGAACATTAAAAAGCACTAAAAATAGTGCTAAAAGCACTAAGTTGGCATCGCTAAGCTAGCTTGTGTTATCAACTTTTGTGCTTGATTGCAATAAAATATTTCTGAAATTGTAAATAATATCATGTGATATTTTCAGGAGTTTTTAAACCTTTAGACCTATGCCAACTTGCGCAATCCATGATAAGAAAAGCTTCTCTACTCCCCAAATCTTTCGACATCTGCTCCAAAAATATGTTCATGCAATCTGTGTTTATATGTGGAGCAAGTAGGCTAACATCATCTCCATTAAATATTTTCACATAACAAAAAATTTATTTATTTTCAAATGTCAATATTTTCTCCCAGTTAAGAACTTAAACTCAAAAAAGATTCCAATTAAATTTGATAGAAATTGAATAGGTAAATAACACCGAAATACAAAAACAAAAAAATGGCTGTACACTTAACCAAACGCAACTACATACCTTCATCGTTCCCACGACAATTGGATCTACGTTCCGGAACGACCCGAGTTCAACTCGGCCAAAGATTGTCAACTCAGCAACAGCTGTACAAATGGAAAGTTTTTTCCCCAGGAAGGAACTCCCGGCAACAGCAGTAGAGCTGTTAACACAACAACACATGTATTTCGACGCGCTGAGTCCGAATCTGACGCCCGTTTCTCTCGTATACCCTCAAAATTTCGAGTAAATTGCAAAAACTGAATTTTTTAAAAACTTTTAGATATTGAGGGTGTACGAGCCAAACGGAGCTAAGATTTGGATGCATCTCATCATAATTTTCCGTCTGAGCTCAGTTGAAAATGAACGCTATTCTATTATCATATAATATAAATTTTTAAGAATATGACATTTAATATGAGTATTAAATGTCATATTCTTAAAAATAGCTATTGAAATCAGATTTTCGCAAAAAAGTTATGGGACCCAACTGCGAGCAAAGCCTTTCAAACAAAAAAATTATTTTGGAAATTGGCTATAAATGGAGTTATGCGATAATCACTATTTTGGATGGGGAGAAATTTCCCTCCGATTTTGGAAAAAAAATATGGGACCAAACTGCAAGCATACCCTTTCAGACAAAAAAAAGAATTTTGAAAAGCGGTTCAAAAATAACAGAGTAATGTGAGTCCGATCACAGGGGAGATGTGTAAACATCTAGTAATGAAACATTTTAAGAAGACTTTAAGTTTGACAAGTTTAGTTTTTTGTTTTCCTTATTTTAGTAAATTTCTTATTAAAAGTGCAAAAAATCTTTTTAAAAGTTATTAAAATTAAATGTTTTTGTATTCATTTTATTTATTTGTTTTTATTTGCCTACGATTACATAATGTACGACAATTAGTGAAAATTAGTAGCTACTACTACTATTACTACTACTATTGCGCACTAGATGGTGATAGTGTATTTCTATGTAGCTGTTAAGTTTCTCTGTACTTCTTGTTGTCCGTATGATTACACTAATACCGCGTTATCACAATCTTACTCAAAATTTGTGATTGTATTGTGAAAAAGATTTTTACCCCCTAGCGTATAGATGTTTACACATCAAAAAGTTGAAGTCTTATAGGCCATTCACATTGTCTCGATATCTAATAGTTTCCGAGATTTCGAGCCAAATCTAGTCGGTTTTTACTAGATTTGCCATACAAAACGAAATCTACTTTGTCAGTAAATTTGGACGAAATCTACTCAAAATCTAGTATTTTTATTTGTTTTGTTTCCAATTATCTTAAGAATTGGGCCTTTAGTCCAATGAAAATGGTCCAAAAATTTTAATTTTAAATCTTAAATATCTCCTTTTTTTTAAGAGCTCACATCGAAAAACAGTGAACGCCACTGAAATTAGCGTACTCGAAATAAGTTTACTCATCGGGTGCCCATTCTGTCGGAAAAAATAGTGTCGAATTCATGCACAGTTAATTTATTAAAAAACTAAAACTTTCAGCCGTATGTAGGAATGTATCTGGGATAAAAATTATCTCTCCTGATACATAATATAAAAGTCTATGAATAATATCGGCCATGTTCTGAAAACCATTTCGTTTTGAAATCGCAAAATTACCAAAATGAAAAACAGTGTTCTTTTAATAGGACAATTTAGTGCATTCGAAGTTAAGTTCGAATAAAATATCTGAACGATTTAAAACATAAAAATAAATTAAAAAGTTGCAATAAATTACCGTTTTAGTTGGATTTTTTTCCTGAAACTTTGCGGTTTCAAAACGAAATGGTTTTCAGAACATGACCGTATATGTATATAATATACATGAAACTTGACAATCATCATCTAAACCCATTTTCTACCCAAATTTCTTCACTGACCATAAAAAGTTTCATGCAACAAATTTCATGAAATATATCGTCGTGTAAATTTAGAAATATTTAAAGATACGTTTTTTTCATGGGGGCTTTTCCTTTTAACAGGGGATTTTTCAGCGAAATATTTTTTTTTAATTTAGGGAGCACGATTAAAAGTATCTGGCAGCCCTGCCTTCGAGTGTTTTGCGTCTAATTTTTCCCTTTGATTATCTGCACTCGTTTTAAATCAGAGCTTTTATTTGATGTGGTGGACTGCCATAAAAAAAACTCTTTATACATTTTAAATAATTGACTTGATGGAGAAATAAGTATATACATAATATTTATAAAAAACCCGTTTTTTAAATTTTCCGCAGCGATATCTCTCGAAATGTTCAATATATTTTAGAACTATATATAACAAGATACATTCTCGAAAATTCTCAAAATCATCCGGGTCAAACCGGTTCATATTCATACGAAATTTATGTTACGATATATAGGACATACAGTCAATCATACGTGCATCATTGGAAAAGATTTAGATCAAATTTGAAGCATTCGACGTAGTTCCAAATAGTGACAACAATTAACCCAGTAAAAAAGTTGCTTCCAATAAAGCAGGTTTCTACTATTATGGAATAAAAGAAGCGCTGACAAACCTGCTTATATCGCTTCTGATTTTTGTATGGCGAGTTCCCGGATTGGAGTACTACATTTTTGCTCACAAAAGCGCTTTTGAAGCGCTGAAAATCATCAACATTTTCAGCACTAGAACTGAAAATATATGAAAAAATGGTTCGATGTGGATTGACGCCATTTTGAATTCTCCTTAATTCGTTTCTTTATTTATTTTTATTAATTTCATATATATACTCAATGTTTGTTATTTTAACTTAAACTAGTATCGAACTAAGAACCTTCAGGTTTGAAGTCCAACGTACCAATCACTCGACCAAAAACACTGTTGAAAAATTGCACCAAGAAACTCAAATAAACTTACTCTTTATTCTCGCTTAAAAATCTGCTTTGGATCAGCACTATAAAATCAGCTTTTTTGTATAGCTTGTATACGAAGCTCTTGTATAAGTAAAAAGCAAATACTTTTCTCGCTTCAAAACCTGCATTGTTGTGACGCTATGAAATCAGCTCATATTTTAAAGCGAATTATGAAGCGCTTTATTTCTGTAGTGCTTCAAAAAACATGAACATTTTTTACTGGGAAGTTATGAAGTTACTCGAACTGTATGGGTTTATATGCAAAGAAATTTAATTATTTTGGCTTGAGTTCGGTTTTAATTTAATTTTTCAATTAAATAATATTTTTATTTAGAGATAAATGTGAAGCATATAGACAAAGAAAATTTTTGACCGCACGGAGGGTTGAACTGACGTTTCGATAGCTCGCGCTAATCTCTTCAGAATTCTTTTCGCTTAGACCACTTGACCAAAGTCGGTGGTTTGCAGTCAAAAGTTGAATATCATCTATCAGTATGAATTGATTACAAGTTGACTGCAAACCACCGACTTTGGTCGAGTCGTCTAACACAGAAAAAAATAGACAAGAATTATATTCAATAAGACCATGTTATTAAAAAAAATATGAATTTCAATAACATTTATCTTTAACATAATAAAATATTTCGTTGTAAGTATTTCTTTTCCATGCCGGTTATTTCTTTTCTTTTTATACATAAGTACTTAAAACAAGTTGTAGCCCATAAAAAAATAAATGGGATATGGCTCAGCTAGAGAGTGTATGCTTTACGTCCGGAAAGCCCGGGTTCGTAATCCAGCCATGTCAACATTTTTTTAATTTATATATATATTTTTATTTTGAAATAATTTTGTTATCAATATAGGGGAATTCTTTATCACAGGAAATTTGAAAAAAAAATTATTGAATACCGGGATTTTTGTTTTCAAAAACGAAACTTATTTTTTTCTGTGTAAGCGGAAAAGAATTTTGAAGAGATTAGCGGGAGCTATCGAAACGTTCAACCCTCCGTGCAGTCAAAAATATTCTTTGTCTGTATATAAGAATATATAATTTAATTTAAATAAAAATAATTAAATTTCTTTGGATATAAGTGACAATAATTTCAGAATAATTACAAAATAGCATGTTGTTTGAAATATTTCGACATTTTAATGACATACTCAGTAGCCGACGTACTTTTAGGGTGAGGCCATACCGGGTTTTTAAAATGCAAGTTTCGGCATTCTTTAACTAAATTTACGGTTTTTATCATTCCTTGCTATTAAAGTCCTTATAGTAATATAGTCCTTATAAGACTTAAAAATCGCAAATTTACCTAAAAAAACTGAAAATTACGTTTTAAAAGCGCTCATGTGACCTCAGCCTAAATCGATCATTTTAATAATAAATGTTTACTCTTTCAATTGCAGATAAAGTTACATTATTCTTCCAATTATTATTGGAAGTTGTGCCCACCTCTACAATGGCTATGTTCGATTAAACAAAGAGCAAATAATACATCATCCCATAAACAATCAAGACCAGAAATATGCTCAACAAAAAAATATTAATGCTACATTTATAAAATGTAAAAGGCAATAGAGATATAACAAAGTAATGATTTATATATCGTTGTAAGGCTATAAAATAGTTTATGACACAAATATTCTCTAGAAAAAACTAACTATGATAAACCAAACATTCATACTTAAAGAACTACAAAGATATAAATTATTAATATATAAACTATACAATAATATACTATCCCCTTTATTCATAATAATTATCAAAGGCTTATGAGAGGCTTATGAAACAAATTTTGTATGAAAATCTGTTTCATAACCCTTTTATAAACATTTGACAAATTTTTTTATGAATAAGGCCCGATTTATTTTGTAGATTTAAGAAAAACGAAACAACCAAAAAAATAGAACCTATTTATTATTTAAATTGAAAAAAGAACTTGTTACTTATATATAAAGTTAGTTGTTACTTTAAAAATAACTGAATTATTATAATTTAAAGCTTTTGTTTTGTATTTCCAAAATTAAAAAAAAAACTTCAATCTTTCTTGTGACAAAATTAAAATAAATAGTAGACAGATTAGTTAAATATCATCAATCAGTAAACTCTAACCTGGCCTTTACACATGCAAGTGCAAGTTCGAAAAACTCAATACACGCAAACTAATCTAATAACACACTTTTGGTTCAGCTATGAGAAAGACAGAGAAACGAATACGTACACATAACTTGCATGCAAGTACTTACATGTCTAAACGCAGGGTAAAAGCTGTACTTGTTCCATAACTAGCTTCAGAATGTATACAGAGGGTCGCTAGTATAAAATTGTCTGATACCAGAGAGGTTTTCGAATGAAAATCTAAATAACACCATGATTTGAAAAGTTGTTTTTTCTAATGGAACATCAAAGTAATTTCATATGACTTTTATCAAAGTTTAATTTCAAGAAAAAGAATTATGTATTATTTTTCAAGATTTTTCGATACTAAAGTCTTCAATTTAAAACAAAAATATGTAATAACAATAAAGAATTGATTTCAAAAAATTTGTTGCACCAAAAACTACTAAAAAAGTAAATATGTAGCTCCTCGTGATCTTTGTTGAAGTTATTAAAATTACGTACATACATATGTATGTTATTGCTGCACCGAATAGGAACGACTTTATTGAATTATCTAAAATATTTCTCCTCAAGCTCAACCGACACCAAGTGAGACAAAACCGTTTCTGTGACTTATACGACAACTGAACATTAGTTCTTATGAGACAACACACACCAAATTTTTTTTGGTATGCGTTATAATCATACGAGTGTGATTGACTTAAAAGACAAAACCACTTTGTCTTATTTGGTGTGTTTTCAGGCTTATATGAATTCTAAAATAGGTGCTAGAAACAGAAGAACATAACTAGCAATTTAATAAAAAGATCAATATTTCTTACTACTGCTCTTAACTCTAATCATCATAAGGAAATTTTTTGTATCGTAATTGTTAAATTCTTTATTAAAATGAAGCAGTATTTTTCTACTTTGTTGCTTTTCATATGAAGTTTGATGGTTGCTTAACAATAAAAAACGCTCGTTCAGACGTACGGTTACTCATATATGGAAAACAAAACTTTTTTAAGTATATTCTTGTTTAAAAAAATTTTATTTTTATTTACACTTATATTGAAGAAAAAGTAAAAAGTTTATTAACGAACAGACCTAATATAAAATGGAGCTTTTCAAGCAATATTATTTAATATACATATAAACTTTTTCGCCAAATTATTTATTATTTATAAGGATAAATTTATATTTAGAATCTAAAAGACAAAATACTAAATAAAAGTTGAACTTTCAAGCTTTCGGCTCTTTGCATTTTTGTTTTTGAACGAATTTTACTATCTATTTTTTTATAATCACTATAAAAAACGTGTCTATTAAGTATTTTGTTATTGATATACTTTTTATTATTATAAAAATAGTTTTTAAGTTTAAAATTTATGTTTAATCGAAACAAGAAATTTTATTAAATAAAGTTTTACAAAAACAACAAACAATTGTAGTTTTAATTCATACTGCACAACTTAAATCAGAGCCTTAAGCGTCGTGTAAGCAGCAAGGTACGTATTTACAGTTCATGCAAAGTAAATATTGTTGCTTACGCGACGCTCAACGCTCTGGGGTGTTACTCTGTAATTCGAAACGAAAGAAATGCTTTCGCATTGCAATGTAAATAATATACAAATGCGAACAGTTTGCCTTTCGCATCGCATTACAGAGTAAACCCCCTGATTTAAGTTGCACATATAGTCATCCAAAGCTTTAACTGCGGTTGAGTTGGTGAGTCAAGAATATGATGCTGTAATAGAGTTGTAAAAGTATTGAGTATTTGGGTATTTTTTGAGTACTCGATACTAAAAGTAGTTACTCAATACTTTCAGAGTTGTGTTTTCCCACAAAATAGATTGAAAAGTATGTACGAAACTGATTTAAAAAATTTAAAGCAAATGAATTACAAATATAATAAATTAAAAGCTTGTAAAACATAATGCAAATATATATTCCATGATAATAAGTAAATAAACATAAATGTTCACGTATGTAATTGCAGTTTTGGACTTTTATTTAATTTCATTCATCAATCCAAGGAAACAGTTAAAATATTGGGTAGTATCGAGTCAATACTTAATAAGTATCGAGTATTCAAAAGTTTATTGGTTTAAATTATGTAACCTAAGAAAATGCTTAGTAATTCACGAAAACGATTCAAATATATTTACGATTTGCGTTAAAATATATTAACTTCCAATTTTCCAACTTCCAACAAAAAAATATATCTCATGTTAACAGTTTTTTCATTATAAATTAAATTACAAATTAAAATATTATAAAATTGCTAGCATCGAGCATACAAAGGTTAGCTTAATCTAAGTTCCCTGATTTCAAGCAACGATTTCAAATTTAAAAATGCTCTCCTGAAAACTTGCCGAAATCGAGTTTAGCTGTTATTCCTTGTAGGCATAGATTAGGGCTGCCAGAAGTCTGAACCCGTCGACCAGGACATTTATTATACATATCACAAACGAACGTACAACAACACCTTATATCTGTGTTCACAAACCTTAACCGCTTAAGTCGTTGTCAAAAACCCGCATCCAGCCAGTCGTCAGTTTGTTTTTCCTTAACTTATTTATAGATAACTAGCTATACCCGGCGTGCTTCGCTACGCCATTGTTGTGCAGATATAGAAAAATTAATTGACTCATTTAAAAATAACCGTAAAATTGGTTAGTTTTTTTGGCGATCTTTTTAGTTTTGGGCGAATTTTTGCGTTTTAGAGATTTTTTTCATTTTGGCGATTTTTCGTTTGGACTTTTTTAATTCTGGAATTTTTTAGTCTTAGAGTTTTTTAAAATTTCAAGAGTTTACATCTTTTGGTTTCCAAAATACAGCAAACTGTTTAAACTACATAGTCAAAATTACATTAACTTTCAAAACACCCTTTAGTTTTTGTTGTGTTAAATATTCTACAGACTACACCAATTAACACTAACTTTGAAAATTTCGAGAGTCTATATAAAAGTGTCTGTATATTACATTAGTATTTCAACATATTTTGTTGCTCGCTTTAGAGCACCCTTTAATATTTAGCCCGTAGATCTTACGGCTCTCGAGAAAACAGCCTGTGACAGACAGACAGATTAGTTTACACTTTTGGTGTACAGAGCCCTAAAGAGAACCTTTTCCAAAAAGTAACTCTTCAAAAAGTAACCATTTTCAAAAGAATACCATTTTCAAAAAGTAACCATTTTCAAAAGAGTACCATTTTCAAAAAGTACCCTTTCCAAAAAGTACCCTTTCCAAAAAACATTTTTCAAGAAGTACCATTTCTTAAAACTACATTTTCAAAAAAGTAGGTTTTCGAAAAAGTACCTTTACTTTAAAATATAAACGGTTAACAAAAAAAGTACCAAAATTATATTTTTACCCTTTTTCGGCCCCTAAATGTACAAATTTCAAAAAAGTACAAAACACCTATCCACTCATTTTTCTATCTTATTATGACGCTTTTGGAATTTTATGTCTACCTTACTTAGATTCGGAGATGTAAGAACACCGAGTTACCCGTTTTTACCCCTTTTAATCCCGTTAGAATTTAAGTTTTCAAAAATTCATTCTTAGAGAATATATACAAACATATGCATTCAGTATGTGTATCAATGTGCATAAGAAATAGATGTATGGAAAAAAGTACCAAAAAGGGCTACCAATTTTACCCATTATATATTCAAATTTGGAAAAATACAAAACTGTTTTGAGGGCTTTTTAAGGAGAGAAAAATTAATTTCAAGTTTAGTTTCTAACTTTATTACTTTAGGAGATAAACTGTTAACAAAAAAAGTACCAAAATTATATATTCACCCTTTTTGGCCCCTCAACGTACAGATTTTAAAAAAGTGTCAGACACCTGCGCTAATTTTTTCTTATTATGATGCTTTTAGAATTTTATGTCTACCTTACTTAGATTCGAAGATATAGGGTTACCGATTTTACCCGTTTTTACACCTTTTAATCCCCTTAGAATTAAAATTTTCAAAAATCCTTTCTTAGTGAAAATATACAAACATATTCATTCACTATGTATATCAATTTGTATAAAAAATAGTTGTATGGAAAGAAGTACCAAAAAGAGCAACCATTTTACCCTTTATATATTCGAATTACAAAAAAGTACCAAAACATGTTTGAGGGCTTCGTAAGGATAGAAGAATGCGTTTTAAATTTAATTTCTATCTCCATTACTTTAGGAGATAAACGGTTAACAAAAAAAGTACAAAAATTATATTTTTACCCTTTTTCGGCCCCTAAATGTAAAAATTTTAAAAAGTACCAAACACCCATCCGCTTATTTTTTTATCTTATTATGCTGTTTTTGGAATTTTATGTCTACCTTAGTTAGATCCAAATTTAGCCGTTTTTACCCGTTTCTACCTCCTTAGCGTTTGAATTTCCCAAAACCCCGTCTTAGTGGATCTATACATCCTGAGGGGAGCCCACATACGAAATTTGTGGTTTGGGCTGGGCGATGATGAATCAGTCAGTCACTCAATAACGTTACTCTTTTATTTATATATATATATATATATATATATATATATATATATATATATATATATATATATATATATATATATATATATATATATATATATATATATATATATATATATATATATATATATATATTATATATATATATATATATATATATATATATATATATATATATATATATATATTATATATATATATATATATATATATATATATATATATATATATATATATATATATATATATATATATATATATATATATATATATATATATATATATATATATATATATATATATTATATATATATATATATATATATATATATATATATATATATATATATATATATATATATATATATATATATATATATATATATATATATATATATATATATATATATATATATATATATATATATATATATATATATATATATATATATATATATATATTATATATATATATATATATATATATATATATATATATATATATATATATATATATATATATATATATATATATATATATATATATATATATTATATATATATATATATATATATATATATATATATATATATATATATATATATATATATATATATATATATATATATATATATATATATATATATATATATATATATATATATATATATATATATATATATATTATATATATATATATATATATATATATATATATATATATATATATATATATATATATATATATATATATATATATATATATATTATATATATATATATATATATATATATATATATATATATTATATATATATATATATATATATATATATATATATATATATATATTATATATATATATATATATATATATATATATATATATATATATATATATATATATATATATATATATATATATATATATATATATATATATATTATATATATATATATATATATATATATATATATATATTATATATATATATATATATATATATATATATATATATATATATATATATATTATATATATATAATATATATATATATATATATATATATATATATATATATATATATATATATTATATATATATATATATATATATATATATTATATATATATATATATATATATATATATATATATATATATTATATATATATATATATATATAT